>JAZKJV010003106.1:0-262070 GCA_037367405.1 Ottelia alismoides | reverse complement strand
TGTCTAGGGGCTCGAGCAAAAACCGCGTAAACACCAGAAAAGGCAGAAAGAAAATAAAATAAAACCGCGAAAAACCGCGAAAAACCGCGCAAGTCCTAAGGGTCCCCCGAGCACACCGGTGCTCGGCGAAACAGACCCGCTACGGCAGAAGAGTCCAAGTGTCCAAGAGTGTCCTGTATTATTACAATAATAATGAATAAAATAAAAATCTACTCTAATCCTCACCCACTCAACTCTCTCTCACTCTCTCCTGCGGCTCCGCGAAGAAAAGAGCCGCCTCCGAATCCCGCGGTTGCTTCGGCTTCTCGAGAGTAGCCGCCTCGGTCCTCGGGCCCTCGCAAGAGAAAACAGAGTGGTCAAAACCAATGATCAAATAATAATAAAGGAAAAAGAAATGAAAATGAAAATAAAAGGGTATATATGCAAGAATGTAAAATAAAATAAACACACAAAATAAAAATAAAATCAAAATAAAAGAAAAAGAAAATAAAATAAAACACAACAAAAACAAAAATAAAATATGAACAAAAACCACGAAAAGCCGCGAGCTCTGAAAGAGCCGCGAAAAGCCGCGAAAATAAAAACGAAAAGAAAATCAACTACTAAGCCGTGCCCCCGGCAACGGCACCATTCTGATGACACAAAAATCCCCGAGAGACTAAGGTAAAGGTACTGAATCGACGGTCGTTGAGACCTCAATCACTCGGATGTGTCCATCAAGAAAAATGAACCACTCGCGAAAAATAAAATCAATCAAAACAAAGAAGCGGTCCTGCTATGTGATTAAACCTGTATAGCTCCCAGGGTCGAACTCAAGGAGCACGGATTGGCCGAAGGCCTATGAAGTAGTAAAAACAAATAAAATAAAGAAACAAAATCTTTTTAGTGGTTTTTAATTATTTTTATATTTTTTTGGATTTTTAATTGATTAAGAAATTAAGAAAAACAAATACAAGCACACTTTATCAATTTATTTAAAGTAACAAAGTCAACCAAAAATTAAAACAAAAATGTTTTTATGTGTTTTATATTTTTTTATGTTTTTGGTGAATTTTTGATAATTTTCTGATATTTATTTTATTTTCTAAAAATCAAACAGTAGCAAAAACAGGGTACTGTCGTCGAGCAAGAAGCCCTAGATAAAATACCTAAGGGCCTCAAAATGGCCTGGAGGTATTTTCCTGTAAATAGATAAAATAAGGAAAATTTAGGTACCAAATTTATTATTTTTGGGTTTTTAATTTATTTACTAGAATTTTTATGGGTTTTTTGTGTTTTTAAGTTTTTAAGGTTTTTAAGCAATGAAAAATTGCCAAAATTGGCTAGAAAACAAAAAAACTAAACTAACCAGTAACTAATTTATATAGAATTTTTAGGGGAGTTTTTATATTTTTTTGTGATTTTTCAATCTAGACAGTACCGAAAATAAAGGTTTTTGATTTTTTAAAAATAGCAAACAAAATCAAAAATGTCCTCAAAAATCCTTGAAAATCCTACACCATGGGACTGTCAAATTCTCATTGATTTGGAGGTGATTTGATACTTTATTCAAAAATAACAAAAGGGTACTGGCATAGGACTAGAATGCAAATACCCAAAGTTCTGGTCCCGGTGCAATTAACCCAGCAAAACACGCGCCACGCGCGTGCCTGGGGCACTCAGGGACCTAAATGTAAGGAAATAAGTCTCGAGGACTTATTGGTAACACGTACCAAAAGTCCAGGGCCTTAGTTGCAAATAACCCAAAAAATATCGCACATGCGGAAATAACCACGCACAGGGGTATAAATGCAATTAGCTAAAAACTTTCATTCATTTCATAACAACCAGAACTACAAGGGCTTAGACTGCAAATACACCAAAATAACACGTGACGAAGCACGTGGCTCACAACAGGCAGGGGTATATATGCAATTACACTAAAGCTCAGGGTCCAATGTGCAAATAAACCTAAAAACTAATAACTGATTTTAATATTTACAGGACTCAAACGAAATAAAACAAAGATAAGGCCTAAGGGTAAATTACCCTTTATTAAGCGGGGTCGTTGGATGCGCTCCACGTGGCTGATCGGAAGGCTGGGACTGGTGGGCGCTCCAGATGACGTCTCCTCAGATCTGACGGTGCCGGCTGCTCCAGGGATGGACGACCCAGATTAGAACTGGAGCGAGGGTGGAGATCGACGGCGCTGGAAGATGCTGGAAGAACAAGGCTCCGGCGAGCTTCGTCGGGCCTATGCGCTGCGCCTCCTTGGAGCACTCTGGAGGTCGGGAAGAATGCTGGAGTGCTCCTGCGCCCGCCTGCGATGCTCCGATGATCAGCCCAAGCTCGAAGGAGCTCAGGCGAGGTCCGCAGAGCTGGTCTTCTGTCTGAATGACAGAGAGCCTCAGATGCCCTCGTTCTGACCTGCAAAGTGCACCAAAAGACTCGGGCCGAGGGCAAATTGCCTCGACCCGGTTAGGCGATGTGACAGTGGCTGGTGCGTCGGGCGGGCGGGCTCCGGCGAAGGTGGAAGACGGAGGAGCCCGGTTCCCAGCTCCTGTGCGAGCTGGGTTGCGTGAGTGGGTGGAGAACGTGCGGTGGAGGAAGGCGAACGTGAAGCTCGGGTCCGATGGTCGGATGGTGGTCGGAACCGGGTGATCGAAGAAATACGATGACGAAGCGATTTTGGGGAAAGCTGAAATCGAACGAAATAGCTAAGCTAAGGGGCTACCTGGATGATCGATGAGACTGGGGAAGAGCAGGGGTGCTCTTGGTCGTCGCCTCGAGGGTCGTCTCGGCCCGAGGCTCGAAGCTCGCTCAGGTGGCGGAGCTACGACGGCTACGTCGCCGGATCGATGGTTTCGCTGGCTCTCCTCGCTGTAACAGGTCGGGGATGCGAGCTGTCACCTCTCTCTCTCTCTCTCTCTGGAGCTCACTGGAGAACGAAGCAAATGGCCAAAGATGGAGAAAATGGATGGCGGAGCTCGCTTATGTATGCTGGAGGGATCCGAGAAGGAAGGCTCGGGTAGGGTCGTGGTGGCGCGCGGATCCCAAGGTTGATGCCCGGCGAGGGTGTCGGATGTGGGAGGTTCAAAACGGAGCCGGGGTTTGGGTGATAGGCAATCGGGTTGAGCGGGGAAAATCCGAGAAGTTGGGTCCGAAGCTCGAACCCGTGAGAAGTGGTCCTGGGGGGGGGGGGCTAGTTGACCGGGCGGTCAACATCCCCAGGACCCAATGAGATCAGGCCACGTGGCAAAACTTTGAAGCTCAAAAATAAGGTAGAAATGGCCGATTTTGCAAAAACTTAAAACATGAATTATTTTTATTTATTTTTTTTCTATTTTTGGTGATTTTTAATTAATTTTTGGAAATAAAAATAGGCTATATACATAATATGTACTAGATATAGGTATATACAATATATATAGGGTTTTGATTTTTTGATTTTTATATATTATTTTTATACAATTTTATTCCCATTTTATATTTTATTTATTTATAGAATAAAATACGGAATAAAAAGGTATTTTTATTTTATTTTATTATTTATATACTTAGGTAAAATAAATAGCTATGTACATCTATATACATGGTATATGTACAATGTATTTTTGTATTTTGATTTTTCTATTTTATTTTGTTTTGATTTTTAATTGTTCTTATTTTATTTATTTACAATATATAACATAGACTATTTACAAAAATTACTTTTTTATTTATTTGCAAAGCTAAATAAATAGATAGGTGTGGTTTATGTACATGATGAAAGGAGGTATTTTGATCTTTTTGGATTTTTAACTTTTTATTTTGTTTTTATATTTTTATAAATATATACAAGTATTTACAAGCAAATTTTGGTGAGGAAAAATATTTTTATTTATTTACATAAATATATACATAAGAGCCCCTATCTCCCTCTACTTTGGCTTTTATGCGGTCAGGCCATGCTGAGCCCTCCCTTGGGTTAGGTTGCTCAATATTTATTTTAAATATTTCCCTCTTTTTCTTTTATCTTTATTCTTTTATTTTTGCACAAAAACATGCTAATTATAAGTTTTTACACAATGCATGCTTTTGGTAATTATTCCTATTTACACATATCTATATGCATTTGCAAAGGTTTTTGTAGCTAAAATATAAGAATAAAGAGTGATGAATGGGTATTCATCAGAAGTCGGGGGTGCATTTTTGAAGGGTTGACTGCAGGGTGAAGAGGCCCACAGATCGAGGAAAATCTTTGCGAATCGATGACCCACACCCCTAGAAAACACTAGGGCGTGAATCACCAATATTTGAGGACCAAAAGTCAAGAAGAAGCCTACACCAGATGGTGAAAGACGCGCCCTCCAAATATGGAGAAAAATGCCAAAAAAACCAGTCTGACACGGAGCCAGACCTCAGTCAGGGAGTTGACCGAGGTCAACCCAGGGAGAGGATCTGGTTGGTCCACGTGGAACAACCAGAAAAATCCCTGGGAAAAAGGTTTATTAATTAGGTTTAAAATAATAAATGATTTAATTAATTTTTGGTTATAAAATAAAAATGGTTTACTATTTTATGAAGTATTTTATAGTGATTTTTATTTATTTTTTCGAGATTAAAAATTACAAATTTCCTTTTATAGCCTTCATAGGTATATTCATATATATATTTTAATAATTCATTTTTATTTTATGTATTTAATTTTATTTATTTCGTTTATTATTTTATAAATTTATAAAGGTATTTTTGTACACTTAAATATATTTTTATTTTATTTTCTGAAGTGTTTTGTACACTTGATAAAATGGAAGTGTTAATTATACATGTATATGTATAGGTATTATACCTATGTAGTATAGACAAGTATTTTTTTATGTTTTATTTTTGTTTTATTCATGTTTTAATGTACACATAATATAAATAATATTTACAAAATTATAAAAATATAAAATTATAAAAATAATGAATAATAAATAAAATGAATATTTTAATCTGTATAAGTATACAAGTGGGGCCAAAACTCAACTTTCAAACCGTAACTCCAAAAAAATATGAAACCACTTCATTAAATAGCTTATAAGAAATCATATACAATTAAATGAGTTTGATGCATTTCGAGTTTTTATTTGCGAGATACAGGTCTAGAAGTTGGGACTCCGGAATTTTATTCAGATCATAACTTTTTATCTGTAAATTATTTTTATGTGAAATCAATTTTGTATTTTTCTATATTTAATTATATACAACTTTCATGTACAGAGTTTCTTTATTTGAGGCGTAAAAAGTGGAACCAAAAATAGGTCCCAAAATAAATAAAGAATGAATGAAATACAAGGTGTTTTTTTATTGTATTCTGGCCCTTATCTCGCCCTACTTTATTCCTTATCGACCTAGTCATCGAGATGCCTAGGTTTTGAGATTTCGGGTCATAAAATATTTACAATATTTTATTCGTTTTCTTTTCTTTTCTTTATTCTATAATTTTGGTTTTAAAAACCACATTTTATACACTATTTACACAATGATGCATGAATGCTAAAATGGCTAAATTAAGCCTATTTACACGCATTTACTAGGGTTTTAAAGGCTAAAATGATAGAATAAAGATGATGAAACGTAGATTCATCAGGTCCCTCCATGGACCTAAATGTAATATTTATCCTATTATTTTCTTCCATTTTTATTACAATTATGCCCCTGCATTGTTTTAGCATAACTTGAGCATTGTAGGTCCAAATTGCATGATTTTAGTGTCTTTTTGATCCTTGTTTTGTCCTCTACGTCTTAGCATATTTAATTTCTCATTTGCCACTGTTTTAAATGAAGTGATTTTTATGTGATAAATGAGACTCTGCTCTCCTTATTCTTGTTTTGATTTGATTAATGTTCTTCATGTGGTGATTAATACGACCCTGATTTCTATTTCTGATATGATGCTCATATTTTTAGGGTATATTTGTAATCTTTAGTCTGCATGTAAATTTTCTTGCATTATTTTCATGCATCCTCTTATAATTGCATAAAAACCAACTAAAAGATGCATACATCATGGCATTGCATTGTAATTAGCATAGTGCATTATGTGGACCTGAAACTGAGAAATATTTCACACTTGTGCTTCACGAATCCAAATTCGATAAATTGATTAAGTAGCTGTGTCCTTGCGTTCGACCTCGGTAGACTTGCCAAGTATAAATAATCCACATCATTCAAAGGACTGTGGTTTTTGCTGAACCAAATTCGCCTCCTATACTACGACAATTCACAATATTAAAGAGGCGAATTCGACGTTTATCACTGAGATCCTCGGCAAGGTTGACTGAGTCCGAGCGATGACCCCAAGCTTCAAATGAAGCTAAGCCCCAAGCCAATCCTTCACCTCCAATCTCCAAGTATCAACTATCCTTCTGCTTCTCATTTTTCTCCTATTTTCTACGCCGCAATCAGCATCCCCCACCTCCATTTGATCATCCGATAAGCTCCACCGCACCACCCCCGCCATCACCGACCACCCCGCTCGCCCTTCCCCTTCTCCAGAACCTCCTTCGCCCCCACCCCTTCTTCCTGGCTCAGCCGACGGAGGAAGCTCTGGGTCTCCACCTCCCGTCGCCCCATGGCCCTCCACTTAACCTCACGTATCACTTACACACTTTTCACGCACACTTCGGCTATCCTAACATCTGTAGGTACCCTGGACTTCAATAGCCGAAGCTCTGCAAGAAGATCTATTCAAGAGCTTGATCTTCAGTGAGGTTCCATCACCATCCCCTTCCTGGACCTCCCACGCCTCCTCCTCCGTCGGATCTTCATCGCCAATGCTCCAGGCATATTCTCAGATCTCCAACATGCATGGAGGGATGAGGCAGAGCTCGAGCAACCTCGCCGAGATCTGATATCGCCGCCTACTCATGGAGGAGGAGAATAGACGAGACACTACATGTGTCGTTGGATGGCACCCTCTGGTGTCCATCCAACGGCCCAGAACGAGTCACATCTTCAGTCCAAAGCAGAGAGGTTAGGGTAGACCGAGCCTCCATCTAAAGCACAAAAAGCTGCCACACATCCATCCGAGCCTAGTCCGCCCTCCGAGCCTATCCCTCGCGTGCATGTCACGTGCATGGCTGGGTAAATTGCAGGTATGCCTCTGAGGCTTTCCAGAATGACAAAGAGATCCAAGCGCATGTGCATTATGCTGATGAAACCTGGTTTCATTACATTAATTCGCAGTTATTATCCCTTAGCTTAGAATAATTGTCAATAAAATCAGATAAATCCTTATTAATATCTAAGTCATAGAATAAAGGAATTTTTACACCCATAACCATGAGTAATTCTGCAATTACAATCATAACCCTGCATAATTATGAATTACATGTGAAACCTTGAGTAATGCTTAACTCTTACATGACATAACCCTGTGTTATATTCCGTTTAATATGTCTGTTACATTTGACGATTTTGGTTGAAAAAGACCAAATTATCCCTAAAGCTCATTCTAATTTACAATGACATGCCATCGTTCTCTCCATCAAAATCACCCCCTAACCCAGCTCAAAGACCCCTCCCACGACTCGACAATAAGATCTCCTCGCAGACGTCCTGCGTCGATCTGCTCTACCCCTGCCAAGCTCCCTCATCGAAGCGAAGTCTGTGCGGCCAAGCTCCATCGTTCGAAGCCGAGTCTGTGCTGCCAAACTCCCTGCTCGAACCCATCCTGTCGACGATGAGATCCCTCCCTCCTCGAATCGTGTCCCCGTGGATCCCCTGCCCGTGATAAGCTCCCTCGCCTCCCTCCCGAGATCGAACTAAAGCCCCCCACCTCCCGCTGCTCCGCCACCCACCCTCTCCCTGACAACTCTGCTCCCCCGTCGAGGATGAGCTGCCTCCTCGAATCGCATCCCCTCCCGTGACAAGCACCCTTGCCTCCCTCCCGAGATTGAGTCGCTGCTCCGCCACCCCCTCCCCGTCACCCCCCCAAATGCCCCACTCCCCCGCTACCCCTGCCAGCTCTGTGCCCCCTCCCCCTGGTCGAAACCCCTGCCCGATGCTCAACGCCCCTGCCAGCCGTGAGCTATGTTGCCCCCCTGATGAATACCCATTCATCACTCTTTATTCTTATATTTTAGCTACAAAAACCTTTGCAAATGCATGTAGATATATGTAAATACAAATAATTACCAAGAGCATGCATTGTGTAAAAACCTATAATTAGCATGTTTTTGTGCAAAAATAAAAGAATAAAGATTAAAAGAAAAAGAGAGAAATATTTAGAATAAATATTGAGCAACCTAACCCAAGGGAGGGCTCAGCATGGGCCTGACCGCATAAAAGCCAAAGTAGAGGGAGATAGGGGCTCATGTGTAAATATTTATGTAAATAAAATATAAATATTTTCCTCACCAAAAATATGCTTTTAAATACTTGTATATATTTATAAAATATAAAAACCAAAGATAAAAATATAAAAATTAAAAAAAAGAAAACAAAAACATCACCTTCACCATGTACATAAACCACCTATATGTATTTATTTAACCCTGTAAATATATATAATTAATTTTTATAATTTTTGTAAATAGTCTATGTTATATATTGTAAATAAATAAATAAAAAACAATCAAAATTAAAACAAAATAAAAATAGAAAAAATTAAAAATACTAAAACACATTGTACAAATACCATGTATATAGATGTATATATATTTATTTTACCTATGTACATAAATAATCAAAATGAAATAAAAATACCTTTTTATTCCCTTGTTTTATACTATAAATAAATAAAATATAAAATAGGAGTAAAATTGCATAAAAATAATAATTAAAAATCAAAAAATAATCAAAACCCTAATAGTGTACATATACCTATATAGTACATACTATGTATATAGCTTATTCTTATTTCCAAAAATTAAGTAAAAAATCCACTAAAAAATAGAAAAAATAAAATAAAATATTTGTGTTTTGAGTTTTAGCAAATTCGACCCCTAGCTACCCTTAATTTGCCTTTCAAGATCCAGCCACGTGGCCGAATTCCATTGGGTCCTGGGGATGTTGACCACCCGGTCAACTACCCCCCCCAGGACCACCTTCCGCGGATACAAGCGCCCGACCCAATTTCTCGCAATTATACCCGCTTGATCCGACACCCATTTCCCTAAATCCCGGGTCCGAATCGTTAATCGTTCATCCGACATCCTCGCCAGAGCCGCTCCCTCGGGATCCGCGCGCTCCTGAGCTTGCCCGGACCATCTTTCTCGGACCCCTAGCCGTATAAAGCCGCAGCTCCGCCCCACCTCTCTCTCCATCTTTGGCCATTTGCCTTCTTCTCCTGTGAGCTCCAGAGAGTGTGTGAGGTGACAGCTCGCGCCCGAGCCTGTTGCAGCGAGGAGAGGAGGAGGGATTCCATCGATCCGGCGACGTAGCCGTCGCAGCTCCGCCACCAGCGCGAGCTCCGAGCCTCGGGCAGAGACGACCCTCGAGGCGACGACCAGGAGCATCCCCAGCTCCTCCCCAGTCTCTCCGTTCATCCAGGTAGCCATTTAGCTCCGCCATTTCCTTTGATTTTCGTTTATCCCCAAATCGCACCACCGCCGTCGTTCTTTGATTCCGACCACCCCGTTACCCACTTCGATCATCGGAATCGCCCATTACGTTCGCCTTCGTCCGACGCGCCTTCTCCACCCACTCACTCAACCCAGCTCGCACAGGAGCTGGGAACCGAGCTCCTCCGTCCACCCCCTTCGCTGGAGCTCGCCGTCCCGACGCACCAGCCACTTCCACCTCGCCTAACCGGGTCGAGGCACTTTGCCCTCGACCCGCGAGTCTTCTGGGTTGCTTTGCAGGTCCAACAAAGGCCATCTGAGGCCTTTTGCCGTTCAGACCAGGAGCCTCACCTCCGCCACCCTCACCGGAGCTAACCCGAGCTCGGCTGGACCATCGGACGGCATCAGTAGCTGCGCACAGACACGCCGGAGCTTCTCCGATCCTTAGGTGCAGCAGAGGAGGCCGGGAGCGCTTCCACGAGGCCGGCGAAGTTCGCCGGCCACCTGTTCATCCAGGACCTCCAGTTGCCGTCGATCGCCTCCCCCTCGCTCCAGTTTTGATCCTGGCCGTCCATCCTGGGAGCCACCAGCACTGCTCGATCCGAGGAGAGACGATCCGGAGCACCCACCATCCGCAGCCGCCAGATCTCCACGTGGCGCGCATCCAACGCCCCCGCTTAATAAAGGGTAATTTGCCCTTAGGCCCCTGTCTTTATTTTATTTCGTTTTAGTCCTGTAAATATTGAAATCAGTTGTTTAGTTTTAGGGTAATTTACATAGTGGACCTTGAGCTTTAGATATTTGTATTTATACCCTGCCTGTTGTGGCACGTGCATCGACACGTGATTTGTTTGGGTTATTTGCAGTAGACCACCCTGTAGTTCTGGATGTTATTAAATGAATGAAAGTTTTTAGATAATTGCATTTATACCCCTGTGCGTGGTTTATTTGAGCAGGTGCGATTTATTTTGGGTTATTTGCAGGTAAGACCCCTGGACTTTTGGTACCTGTTACCAATAAGTCCTCGAGACTTATTTTTCTTCCATTTAGGTCCCTGAGTGCCCCAGGCACGCGCGTGGCGCGTGTTTTGCTGGGTATTTTGCACCAGGACCCCTAGAACTTTGGGTATTTGCACTTTGGTCCCTGTGCACAGTACCCTTCCTTTATTTTTGAATAAAATATCAAATCACCTCCAAATCCAACGAAAATTTGACACATGGCTCCTGCCATGTTGTAGGATTTTTGTGGATTTTTGAGGACATTTTTGATTTTGTTTGATATTTTTAAAAATTCAAAAACATCTATTTTTGCCACTGTCTAGTTTGAAAAATCACAAAAAAATATAAAAACTCGTTAAAAATTCTATAAAAATTAGCTAATGTTTGTTTTACTTAGTTTCATTTTCTAGCCAATTTTGGCTATTTGTCACTACTGGAAAACACTAAAAACTTAAAAACACTCAAAAACTCATAAAAATTCTAATAAATAAATTAAAATCCAAATATAATAACATTGGTACCTAAATTTTCCTTGTTTTATCATATATACAGGAAAATTACCTCCAGGTCATTTTGGGCCTTAGGTATTTTATCTAGGGCTTTTGACTCGGCTGGACAGTACCCCCTGTTTGTTTCACTTTCTGATTTTTAGAAAATCAAATAAACATCAGAAAATTACCAAAAATTCACCAAAAACACTAAAAATATAAAATACATAAAAACATTTTTGTTTTAATTTTAGTTGATTTTTAGTACCTTAAATAAATTGTTGAAGTGTGCTTTTTCTTTGTTTTATTTATTGTCTTAATTACTTAAAAATCCAAAAATATAACAATAATTAAAAACCACTAAAAATATTTCTTTCTTTATTTTCTTTATTTTTACTACTTCGTAGGCCTCTCGGCCAACCCGTGCTCCTTGAGTTCGACCCTGGTTGCTATACCAGGTCAATCACATAGCAGGACCGCTATTCGTGTTTGATTGATTTTATCGTTATTTAGTGGTTCATTTTTCTTGATTGAGCCGACTTGATCGCGTGGGTCGCAACGACTACTTTAGCACCTATACCCTAGCCTTCAGGTCGCTTATCAGAATGGCGCCGTTGCCGGGGAGCACGGCTTAATAGTTTTGATTTTATCTTCGTTTTTGTTTTCGCGGCTTTTCGCGGCTCTTTCAGAGCTCGCGGCTTTTCGCGGCTTTTGTCCATATTTTATTTTTGTTTTATTTTGTTTTATTTTCTTTTGAGTGTTTATTTTATTTTGCATTTTTGCACATATACCCTTATTGTCATTTTCACTTCTTTTTCTTTTATTATTATTTGATTATCTGGTTCTGACCATTCTTCTCTTTCTTGCGAGGGCCCGAGGACCGAGGCGGCTGATCTCGAGAAGCCGACGCAACCGCGGGATTCGGAGGCGGCTCCTTTCTTTGCGGAGCCACAGGAGAGAGTGAGAGAGAGTTGAGTGGGAGAGGAATTTCTATTTTCATTATTATTATTGTAATAATACATGACACTCTCAGAGACTTGTAGACATTGCTTGTGACTTAGTGGATCTGTTTCGCCGAGCACCGGTGTGCTCGGGGGACCCTTAGGACTTTCGCGGTTTTACGCGGTTTTGGTTTTCTTTTATTTTCTTACTGCCTTTTCCGGTGTTTACGCGGTTTTTGCTCGAGTCCCTAGACTTAGGAATTTCTGGTGATTGTGCCGTAATTAGTAGGATCCCCACACCTAACTGATTGCCTGTTCCCATAGAGCGTTAATTGGACCTGCTAAAAATCATTAATAAAAATAACCGTTTCATCTCCTTCGTAGCCTACGTGCCGCAGCCCGTCCTGTAAAGCGCTTTCTCCTACCCCCGATTTGTTGGACAGAGGAGGGACGGGCAAGACCAGACTCTTTGGCTTGGAGGTCGGTGACCGGTTAGACGGTTCTTGTGCTAGAAATTGCTCATCTAGGACCCGTCTTTCCCGTTGCATCATATAGGTAGTTTATTTTCAGTCTTTCAATTCTGCGCGGATCACTTGCATGTAGAGTGCTGGAGACAAGGTACGCATTTCTTACTCAGCATGCATCATTGATTTTATCGCGCATCGGCTTTTTCGACTTCTCCCCCTGTTTTGGACTTAATAACCAGGAGAACCGAAAAATTCGTTAGGCCTTTTGTTTTGATTTGAAAAATATTAAAAAGAAAAACCATAAAATTGGGACTGGTTAACTCTATTGATCTTAAAAGACGCTCACCCTAAAAATTTTGTCTTGGGGAGAGCAACCCCTCATTGTATGGTTTGGATGCGCGAGAGAGTGACCGCACCCTAGGTAGAGCCCTCCGGTGCTAGTCCCGACTGATTACCGACTCTTCCGTGCGGGCCAGTCGGTTGGGATAGCATCGGGCATCCTAACAGGTCACGTAAGCGCTCTGATATTGTGTGTGTTCACCTAATAAAATCGACAAGATAATTTGACCGAACTTTCACGGTCTTCAGCTCGCGTCGCGTTGGTGAACCGGGGTTTGTTTTGTGATCATAGTTTCTCCAGATCTCATCCGCCTTACTCGCCAGATCAAGATGATGGGTAGACGCTCTCTTAGGCAGCCTCTGGCTGCACCCGCTTTCGGGCACGTCTACCTCATCATCTAGGTTGGCCCGCGAGAGACGAGACCAGCTCTCCGAGCCCGAGTACGATTCCGCCCTGTTCCCCCTCGACCCCTTTCTTTCCTACCTGAGAGACACGAGCCCGAGGAGAGATTGATTGATTTGACAGCACCTGAGTTGGGCTCGTTTGATTTTGCAGACGTCGCCATGGCCGGCAGTTCAGATGATCACTCCCGTCAGCCAGAGCACTTTGTATTAGACTAGGGAGCGATCAATTCCACCCTGATCGCATCACTTGAGACAGTCCAGCATCAGTTACGCGATCAGGGAGCATTCATGATTGAGATGAGGAGAGAGTTGGAGCGCCTCAGAGCAGAGAGAGATCAGAGCGAGCCTGAGGACGGCCCAGATGCAGAGGCACGAGCCGCAGCAGCAGCGCCGCCCGCAGCGGCAGCCGCCGCGACAGGAGGACCACCGAGACCGATGCGGGAGTTGCACAACCCCGGATCTACACTGATGCACCATTGGGTGGTGGTACCTGCTATCGTGGGGGACTTCAAGTTCCCCCCGAACACCCTGCAGATGCTTCCCCGTTTTCACGGGCTTGCCACCGAGGAGCCCCATCTCCACCTCCAGGAGTTCCTGATGATTTGCAGTACTGTCCACGACCGCCATGTGGACCAGGATACGATTCGGATGATTGCCTTCCCCTTCTCACTAGCAGACAGAGCAGCCACCTGGCTGAAGCATCTGGGGAAGTTCGTCTACACCTGGGAGCAGCTCCGCACCGAGTACTTGAACAAGTACTATCCACTCGGGCGGACGAATGCAGCGAGGGCCCTGATCAGCAACTTCTCCATGCTCCCCAATGAGCAATTTCACGAGGCATGGGAGAGGTTTAGAGAGCTCACGGACAGATGCCCGCACCACGACATCACGAAGCCGAACCTTGTGCAGAGCTTCTTCAGCGGGTTGACACCAGAGCTTCAGGGTCTGGTGAATGCTTCTTGTGGCGGGTCCTATTTCGCCAAGGACCACGACCAGGTCTGGGCCATCTTCGAGGAGATGGCTGAGAATTATATGGTGATGTCCCAGACCCGGCTGTACACACAGAGACCCCAGCCGCAGCAGCCAGGATCCGTGCAGTACCAGCGGATAGCACGGGTCGATGCAGGTCCATCTAGTTCGTCCGCAGTCGCAGCAGCACATGAAGAGTCGTCCGCTGCGGATATGGGTATTATCAGCGAGAAGTTGGACCGCATGGAGCCGATAGAGAAAAAGCAGTGCCAGAGCATCGCGCAGATGGATCAGATGGCACAGACTCTGAGCGACATGAAGACCCAGCTCATGTGTCTCCAGGAGGCACAGACGGCTTCACAGCCCCGTCTTCAGTCGCGAGGCGACCCCGACAGCAGCAGCAGCTCGTCCCAGCGCTCCAGCTCCCTACAGCAGCCTAGACAGGTTCATCTTGTACGGGCGGAGCCGTACCAGCAGCCACAGCCCACTTACCAGTCCCCACCATCTCCAGACATGCAGATGGTGGTATACCAGCCGGACCAGCCTCTGGCAGTACTCCCGCCAGCCCCTACGATGCAGAGCCGTTGATGGATGTCAACGGGATTTGGTATGACCGTCCCCAGCCTGGAATCCGACGAGACCATCCCGGATTCAGGTGGGGGAGTGGAGGTACCCAGCCCCAGCAGCAGCCAGCCGGTCAGGGAGGGAAGTACTCCCAGCAGAGAGATCACCAGCCGCAGTAGCAGCCTCCAGCTTATCAGTCACACCAGCCATCATCCTTCGTCCCTCGTCCCTATCAGCAGCAGGGACAGTCGTGGAGACGTGAGCAGCAGGCTCACCCAGCATACCAGCAGCATCCCTCTTCCTACCCCTCTCAGCAGCACCAGCAGCAGTTCCATCAGCCTCAGCACCAGAGAGGCTACCCGTCGGGCTCCCATGAGAGACCCGCCTTGGATGACATCGCCCGCCTCCTCACGGATCAGCAGGCCACATTTAGACGGGAGATGGACGAGTTCCGCCAGGAGATGCGGGACCTGGTGAGAGGGAAGGCCGCCATCCCTGCACAGATAGAGCCGGAACTCGAACAACCTCAAGAGGAAGTCTGAGCAGGTAGTACACACTGAGCTTGCCACTCCTAGTGACCCATTTGATGATACATATTCGGATCTATTTGATGCTGATTTTGTTACACTTAGGAGCGGTAGGACACCAGCAGGCGGCGGCGCCTCGTCTGAGCTACACCACGAGGATACTTCCGGGGCGCCACCTGAGGAGGAGGAGAGCGGTACTGATGCCGCACACGATGATGATGGTGGCACTGATGCCACCAAGGATGCTGATCCCACCGGCGGTACTGAGGCCGTCGCTTCACCAGATCGAGGAGGTGGTACTGACGCCACCCGTTTAGCCGAGCCAGCCCGCGGTACTGATGCCGCAAGACGTCCAGCAGCAGCAGCAGCAGAGCCAGCCCGTGGTGGTACTGAGGCCACCAGTGTTTGTTTTGATAGAGATGTTGTCTTTCCTCGCATTCATGTATCTCAGAACTCTGTTTTGAATAAAGGAAAAGGTTTAGTTTACTCTGGTCCCACTGTAGTGAGTGATGTATGTGTGGATCCGGCCGTCGAGCCGTCTAGGCCTTTTCCTAGTCCTTCTTCTGCGAAGGACCCTGTGATCCCCTTCCCTAGAGCCCTTCAGATGGGGAAGGGGAAGAAAAAAGAAAAAGATCCAAAAAAGAGAGAGCTTGAGGAGTTCAGCCAGAGCATGATAGACCGATTCCACATCCAGCTGACCCTCCAGGAGGCTTTGCAGCACATCCCCCTTCTCCAGCGATCTTTGAGAGACAGGATCACAGTCAGGAGGAGGAGGAGGAACCACACTTCAGAGATACATGTGTTGACGAAAGCCACGTGTTTTGCGATCCAGATCCGTCTGCCAGCGAAGAGGCCAGATTCAGGGGCCTCGTATGTCAGATGACAGATCAGCGAGCAGAGGTTCGACCGTACTCTACTAGATAGCGGATCGTCGATCAACCTTCTTCCGGCAGCCCTTCTCGACCGCTTCGAGTTGGGCACTCTTCGACAGAGCAGGACAGTCCTTCAGTTCGCTGATCGATCTGTCAAGAGGCCGAAGGGGTTGTTACGAGACGTTATCGTCACGATTCAGGGCCTGAAATTCCCCGTGGACTTCGTAGTGTTGGACATGGAGATCCCTGAGTCAGTGACCAATACCCCCATCATCCTCGGTCATCCGTTCTTGGCCACAGCAAAGGCGGTGACTGATCATGACAGCGGGAAGGTGTACTTTCGTGTCGAGGGCGAGAGTATACAAATAGAGACGGTCGAGGACTACAGAGCTAGAGAGAGCACGCTCAGAGGCTAGCACCGATTCAGAGCAGCTGACAGACGCAGAGCCATACATCCACCAGGACTGTGATTTTGTGATCACAGACGACGAGGCAGCATGGGCAGATCCTGCAGCACATGCCATCCTCTCATTTTCAGATACAACTGATGCTGAGATGAGAGCAGAGGAGAGTCTGGAGAGCATAGCTCTGGTTCAGGATACCTTTGAGGCAGCAGAGCCGGTCCTTGATCGCGACACAGATTTCAGTGATGGTGGTGCTGAGGCCACCTTGCCTTACGGTGGTACTGATGCCACCGCGGTTGATACAGATCCCTCAGACTCAGAGTCTGATTGGGCAGATTGCTATGATCAGATGCCAGACCTGAGTCCCCCTGAGCCAACAGATGAGGAGGAGGTAGATGTAGAGCAGATCAGAGACAACACAGTTGAGCAGCCTTCTCCCGATACAGTTTGCGAGAGTTCACTTTCTTTCTCCCAGGCAGATTGGGCAGACTTAGCAGCATTCACTCATTTCCTTCCACAGCCAGATTTGCCAGCACCCAGCATTCCAGAGCTGAAGCCACTCCCTACTTCGCTGAAGTATCGATTCCTTGCGGGCGAGCCAGAGATGTACCCAGTCATCATCTCCACCGATCTGACTGGAGAGCAGGAATCCCGTTTGATGAGGGTTCTTGAAAAGAACCGCAAGGCAATCGGATGGAGCGTAGCAGATCTCCATGGGATTAGTCCATCAGTGTGCTCCCACCATATCTATCTCGAGGAGGGGGCGAAGCCGTCGCGTGAGTTCCAGCGGCGACTGAACCCCAACCTGAGAGAGGTCGTGATGAAGGAAATATCGAAATGGTGGAGTGTAGATTTTATTTATCCCATTTCCGACTCCAAGTGGGTTAGCCCCTTGCATGTGGTGCCCAAGAAGACGGGCATCACGACTGTGATCAGTGAGTCGGGAGAGGAGATTGCTACACGAGTACCCACCTCTTGGAGGGTTTGTGTTGACTACAGGCGACTCAACCAGGCCACCAAGAAGGACCATTTCCCCCTGCCTTTTATTGACCAGATCATTGAGAGACTGGCAGGGAAGAGCCATTATTGCTTCCTGGATGGGTACTCGGGCTACAACCAAGTGGCCATCGCTCCTGAGGATCAGGAGAAGACCACCTTTACCTGTCCCTTCGGCACATATGCTTTTCGACGCATGCCATTTGGGCTATGCAATGCCCCTGCGACTTTTCAGAGGTGCATGTTGTCGATCTTTTCGGACATGGTAGGGGAGTGTTTGGAGGTCTTCATGGATGATTTCTCGGTCTACGGCGACGGATTCGACTCCTGTCTTGACTGCCTAGACCGAGTACTCCAGCGATGTATCGAGTATCATTTGGTTTTATCTTGGGAGAAGAGTCACTTTATGGTGACTCAAGGGACGGTGCTTGGCCACATCATCTCCAACAGGGGCATGGAGGTTGATCCGGCCAAGGTGGATATCATTAGAAAACTCGCACCGCCGTCCAATTTGAGGCAGCTACGGTCATTTCTGGGGCACGTTGGATTTTACAGGAGATTTATTCAGGATTTTAGCAGGATTGCCTGGCCGTTGACTGACCTCTTGACGAAAGACACCGAGTTCCTTGTCAATGACAAGTGTCTTTCGTCCTTTGCGACTCTCCAGCAGTGTGTCATTGAGGCTCCTGTCCTCCAGCCGCCTGATTGGTCTCTCCCATTCAAGATCATGACGGATGCCTCCGATTTTGCCGTAGGGGCAGTGCTGGGACAGAGGAGGGATGGAGTTCCATTTTCCATTCACTACGCTAGCCGCACATTGGATTCCGCCCAGCGGAATTACAAGGTCACAGAGAAGGAGATGCTAGCCGTAATGTTCGCCCTAGATAAGTTCAGATCGTATATCATTGGATCTAGAGTGACCTTGTACACAGATCATACCGCCATCAGGTACCTCATGGCAAAGAAGGATGCCAAGGCCAGACTGACTAGATGGATCCTTCTACTCCAGGAGTTCGACATTGAGATCAAGGATAAGCCTGGAGTCAAGAATGTGGTGGCGGATCATCTCTCCCGTTTAGAGCAGCCTGAGGAGTCTGAGCAGATTGATCCTATCCGAGATACCTTCCCAGATGAGGCGATCCTTGCTATCGCCTCACTCCCATGGTACGCCGATATTGTGAACTTTCTCGTTGCTGGGAAAGTCCCACAAGATTGGCCCAGGCAAAGGCTTGAGACCTTCCTCGCGAATGCCAAGTCCTACCACTGGGAGGATCCCATCCTTTACCACGAAGGAGGGGATAGCGTCTGGCGTCGGTGTATTCCTCAGGAGGAACACCATAGCGTCCTCACTTACTGCCACAAGCTTGAGGCAGGAGGACATCATTCTGGGAGGAGAACGACACAGAAAGTGCTCCAATCTGGCTTGTGGTGGCCTACCCTCTTCAAGGACTCAGATGAGTTCGTGAAGAGGTGTACTGACTGTCAGAGGATGGGCACTTGTGGACAGCGTGATATGATGCCGATGCAACCCATTCACTTCTGTGAGGTTTTTGACGCATGGGGCATCGATTTCATGGGTCCATTCCCTAAGAGTCAAGGATTTGAGTACATTCTGTTGGCCGTAGATTACGTTAGTCGTTGGGTGGAGGCTATCCCCGCCCGAGCCGCTGACGCGAGGACAGTTTGCAGATTTTTGAGGAAGCATATCATCACGCGGTTCGGGGTTCCACGAGTTCTGATTTCTGATGGGGGATCTCACTTCATCAACGACCAGGTCAAGGCCCTCGCTAGCGAGTTCGGTATAGACCATCGTGTTGCTACACCTTATCATCCACAGACGAATGGTCTAGCCGAGGTGTCGAATAGGGAGATCAAGACGATATTGCAGAAAGTCGTCCGCCCTGACCGAAAGGATTGGTCACAGCTTTTGGACTCGGTCTTGTGGGCATATAGTACGTCTTTCAAGACTCCATTGGGCACATCCCCCTTTCGCCTCGTATATGGCAAGCCATGCCATTTACCTGTTGAGCTGAGGCACAAGTCACTTTGGGCAGTCACAGATATTCTTATGGATCCATATGGTATGGGAGACCAGAAGAGGGTAGAGATAGCTGCCCTGGAGGAGCTCAGAGATTCAGCTTTCTCAAACAGCCTACATTATAAGGAGAAAGTGAAGGAGTGGCATGATTCTCATATCAGCCACAAGCATTTTGAGATTGGACAGAGAGTATGGCTGTTTGATGCGAGGCTACGATTATTTCCAGGGAAGCTACAGAGAAAATGGAAGGGACCCTACTTGGTTAGAAAGGTACACGACAACGGTAGCATTGACATATCTGAGTTGTCTTCTGAGAGTACCTTTCGAGTGAACGGCCAGCGGCTCAAGCCATTTCTAGATCATGAGCCGCGGGTCGCTGATCTTGCCCCTATTCATTTTGCGTGAGATGTGGTCTTTGACTCACATCTAATGCATCTCACGCCTGAGTTTCACTGATCTTCCGCCTTGCATAGATCCAGATGTCCATATCGCTACATTCTTTAGTCCCACATCCCTTTCTTCATCCTGTGATTATGCTATACTTAGGGTGTACTTTACCCTAAGTATAGGGGGGATGTGAGACCTTTTGGGTATTTCTTTTGTTTCTGTCTACCCCTGCTTTTGTTGCCTATACTTAGGGATATTTCACCCTAAGTATAGGGGGGGTAGACCCTGTACATTCTCCACTCGGTAGCACAAAAATTAAAAATTTTCATGTACATAATCTTCTTTTATTTGCACATAAATAGCTAGTGTACAATTTTTTTTTGTAAAAATGATTTCAAAAATCTTTTGTGTAAAGCTTGTGTAAATATTTTTCTTATCAAAATTATGTATATAGTACAAAATTTTTCCAAAATGTTTTGAAAATCAAAAGTTTGCAAAAATCTTGTGTAAATGTGTGTAAATATCTTTTTGCAAAACTTGCACTTCATGCATCATCCATTCATGATTTCAAAGCATTTTTCAAAAATTTTGCATGATTGTAAAATTTGTGTAAATAAGCATCTTTTGTACATATGTATATAGTTTTTCTGGATGATAGTTGACATTTAAACTAGCCTGGAATCAAATTGAGAAATGGAGCTTGATTAAGATCTTAATCCACCTAACTTCTAAGAGGAACCTTATAGGGCTTAGGTTTAAGGCTTTTCAGGTCCATGGTGACTTAATTCTTTGAGTCCACTAGGCTATGATCACATGTCATCTCAATGAGCCTAAGTAGAGCACTTAACACCAACACATGACTCATATAGATTGTGGCTTTACTTGGACACCAGCACTATGCACCGAGCTCTCTACGGATGAGGTGGTGAGGAGGCAGTCTTCCTTGACTTGGGGTAGCATATGAGGGTAGTACTTCTAGGCAGAACCTCTCTTCTTCTTTTAGTGAAGGAAGTGCGTCTCAACTTGGTCTGGTTGCCATGAGGTCTAACGACGGGAGTTGTGGGTTGCAATAAAGCTTCAAAAGAGGGATAGTCTACTGGCTCAAGAGGAAAAACTCCTTGTATATATGCTGCACATGTATATGTTGTACAGATGCACTTGAAAAAAAAATGTGCAAAAGAAAAGAACTCCAAAAAAGTGGTGGGTCTGATAGAAAATGATAACCCCACCGGAGTATGTATATAGAGTGCAATAAGCAAAGCTTGGTTTCATGATCCACCTATTGTAGCTTGCAGCAGGGAGACTTGGCTACACTGGTCAAGCTCCCAAGGGTACTTGGCTACACTGGCCTTGGCCCATTCTCTTCTTCCCCCTCCTCTTGAGCCGGTTGAACTTGAACTTAGAAGGGAATACCCCGCTCCTCGAGGAAAGAGTGGCCAGATTGAGGTCATAGAGTTACCTTGTTGGGGAGGGTTGTCAAGTTGCCATTTCTGAGGTGGAGAGCTTAGACTTCACATTCACAGGACAAGAAAAGATTCATGGTCTTCAGGGTTTGTGATTGATGACTTGTTCTGATCTGGAGCATTGAGGAGTCTTGGTTATAGATTAGTGGAACTTAGAGGCTGTTGAGTTTTAAGCTTAAGTCTAAATAAGGTTCCGACACATTAATAATCCAAAGATCTGATCGAGCTCCATACCCCAATTTAATGAAGGCAAGTTTAATAATCAACCTTGATCCATGTACATCCTCTTTTTCTTTTTCTTTCTTTCTTCTTCACTTCTTTTTCAAATAAGTGTTTGCTAAGGGACTAGCAAAGTTAAGTATAGGGGGGTGATGAATACCCATTCATCACTCTTTATTCTTATATTTTAGCTACAAAAACCTTTGCAAATGCATGTAGATATATGTAAATACAAATAATTACCAAGAGCATGCATTGTTTAAAAACCTATAATTAGCATGTTTTTGTGCAAAAATAAAAGAATAAAGATTAAAAAGAAAAAGAGGGAAATATTTAGAATAAATATTGAGCAACCTAACCCAAGGGAGGGCTCAGCATGGGCCTGACCGCATAAAAGCCAAAGTAGAGGGAGATAGGGGCTCATGTGTAAATATTTATGTAAATAAAATATAAATATTTTCCTCACCAAAAATATGCTTTTAAATACTTGTATATATTTATAAAATATAAAAACCAAAAGATAAAAATATAAAAATTAAAAAAAAGAAAACAAAAACATCACCTTCACCATGTACATAAACCACCTATATGTATTTATTTAACCCTGTAAATATATATAATTAATTTTTATAATTTTTGTAAATAGTCTATGTTATATATTGTAAATAAATAAAATAAAAACAATCAAAATTAAAACAAAATAAAAATAGCAAAAATTAAAAATACTAAAACACATTGTACAAATACCATGTATATAGATGTATATATATTTATTTTACCTATGTACATAAATAATCAAAATGAAATAAAAATACCTTTTTATTCCTTGTTTTATACTATAAATAAATAAAATATAAAATAGGAGTAAAATTGCATAAAAATAATAATTAAAAATAAAAAAAAAATCAAAAACCCTAATAGTGTACATATACCTATATAGTACATACTATGTATATAGCTTATTCTTATTTCCAAAAATTAAGTAAAAATCACTAAAAAATAGAAAAAATAAAATAAAAATATTTTGTGTTTTGAATTTTTGCAAATTCGACCCCTAGCTACCCTTAATTTGCCTTTCAAGATCCAGCCACGTGGCCGAATTCCATTGGGTCCTAGGGATGTTGACCGCCCGGTCAACTACCCCCCCCAGGACCACCTTCCGCGGATACAAGCGCCCGACCCGATTTCTCGCAATTATACCCGCTTGATCCGACACCCATTTCCCTAAATCTCGGGTCTGAATCGTTAATCGTTCATCCGACATCCTCGCCGGAGCCGCTCCCTCGGGATCCGCGCGCTCTTGAGCTTGCCCGGACCCATCTTTCTCAGACCCCTAGCCGTATAAAGCCGCAGCTCCGCCACCCTCTCTCTCCATCTTTGGCCATTCGCCTTCTTCTCCTGTGAGCTCCAGAGAGTGTGTGAGGTGACAGCTCGCGCCCGAGCCTGTTGCAGCGAGGAGAGGAGGAGGATTCCATCGATCCGGCGACGTAGTCGCCGCAGCTCCGCCACCAGTGCGAGCTCCGAGCCTCGGGCAGAGACGACCCTCAAGGCGACGACCAGGAGCATCCCCAGCTCCTCCCCAGTCTCTCCGTTCATCCAGGTAGCCATTTAGCTCCGCCATTTCCTTTGATCTTCGTTTATCCCCAAATCGCACCGCCGCCGTCGTTCTTTGATTCCGACCACCCCGTTACCCACTTCGATCATCGGAATCGCCCATTACGTTCGCCTTCGTCCGACGCACCTTCTCCACCCACTCACTCAACCCAGCTCGCACAGGAGCTGGGAACCGAGCTCCTCCGTCCACCCCCTTCGCCGGAGCTCGCCGTCCCGACGCACCAGCCACCTCCACCTCGCCTAACCGGGTCGAGGCACTTTGCCCTCGACCCGCGAGTCTTCTGGGTTGCTTTGCAGGTCCAACAAAGGCCATTTGAGGCCTTTTGCCGTTCAGACCAGGAGCCTCACCTCCGCCACCCTCGCCGGAGCTCACCCGAGCTCGGCTGGACCATCGGAGGGCATCAGTAGCTGCGCACAGACACGCCGGAGCTTCTCCGATCCTTAGGCGCAGCAGAGGAGGCCGGGAGCGCTTCCACGAGGCCGGCGAAGTTCGCCGGCCACCTGTTCATCCAGGACCTCCAGTTGCCGTCGATCGCCTCCCCCTCGCTCCAGTTTTGATCCTGGCCGTCCATCCTGGGAGCCACCAGCACTGCTCGATCCGAGGAGAGACGATCCGGAGCGCCCACCATCCGCAGCCGTCAGATCTCCACGTGGCGTGCATCCAACGCCCCCGCTTAATAAAGGGTAATTTACCCTTAGGCCCCTGTCTTTATTTTATTTCGTTTTAGTCCTGTAAATATTGAAATCAGTTGTTTAGTTTTAGGGTAATTTACATAGTGGACCTTGAGCTTTAGATATTTGCATTTATACCCCTGCCTGTTGTGGGCACGTGCATCGACACGTGATTTGTTTGGGTTATTTGCAGTAGACCACCCTGTAGTTCTGGATGTTATTAAATGAATGAAAGTTTTTAGATAATTGCATTTATACCCCTGTGCGTGGTTTATTTGAGCATGTACGATTTATTTTGGGTTATTTGCAGGTAAGACCCCTGGACTTTTGGTACCTGTTACCAATAAGTCCTCGGGACTTATTTTTCTTACATTTAGGTCCCTGAGTGCCCCAGGCATGCGCGTGGCGCGTGTTTTGCTGGGTATTTTGCACCAGGACCCCCAGAACTTTGGGTATTTGCACTTTGGTCCCTGTGCACAGTACCCTTCCTTTATTTTTGAATAAAATATCAAATCACCTCCAAATCCAACGAAAATTTGACACATGGCTCCTGCCATGTTGTAGGTTTTTTGTGGATTTTTGAGGACATTTTTGATTTTGTTTGATATTTTTAAAAATTCAAAACATCTATTTTTGCCACTGTCTAGTTTGAAAAATCATAAAAAAAATAAAAACTCACTTAAAAATTCTATAAAAATTAGCTGCTGTTTGTTTTACTTAGTTTGATTTTCTAGCCAATTGTGGCTATTTTTCACTACTGGAAAACACTAAAAACTTAAAAACACTTAAAAACTCATAAAAATTCTAATAAATAAATTAAAAATCCAAAAATAATAACATTGGTACCTAAAGTTTCCTTGTTTTATCATCTTTATAGGAAAATTACCTCTAGGCCATTTTGGGGCCCGTAGATATTTTATCTAGGGCTTTTTGGCTTGGCTGGACAGTACCCCCTGTTTGTTTCACTTTCTGATTTTTAGAAAATCGAATAAACATCAGAAATTACCAAAAATTCACCAAAAACACTAAAAAATATAAAATACATAAAAACATTTTTGTTTTAATTTTTGGTTGATTTTAGTACCTTAAATAAATTGTTGAAGTGTGCTTTTCTTTGTTTTATTTATTGTCTTAATTACTTAAAAATCGAAAAAAATATAACAATAATTAAAAACCACTAAAAATATTTTCTTTCTTTATTTTCTTTATTTTTACTACTTCGTAGGCCTCTCGGCCAACCCGTGCTCCTTGAGTTCGACCCTGGGTGCTATACCAGGTTAATCACATAGCAGGACCACTATTCGTGTTTGATTGATTTTATCGTTATTTAGTGGTTCATTTTTCTTGATTGAGCCGACTTGATCGCGTGGGTCGCAACGACCACTTTAGCACCTATACCCTAGCCTTCAGGTCGCTTATCAGAATGTCTCCGGTCAAAGCCCCCGCCAGCTGCTCAAAGCATCGCCGCCCCCGCCAGCTCTGCTCCCCCCACACCTGAGTTCCTGCTCGAAGCCCTCGCTCGTCGAGCTCCATCCGACGCCCCCCGCCAGCTGAAGCCCATATTATTTCTCCTCCACACCTGAGTTCATGATTGAAGCCCCTGCAAGATGAGCTCCATCCGCTCGCCGAGCTTCATTATCCGTCTCCCTATTAGCTCTGTTGTCGAAGTGTCGCTCCCATGGTCGAAGCCATGGTCCTTTGACCTCCATCCTCGAATCAAAAGGCCCGCCGCGATGAAGCTCCCTCCTCAAAGCATTTCCCCCTCCCGCCGAGCTGCTTCTGGTCGAAGCCCCTGCTGCTCCCCAGCTTGAATCCCCAACCCATCAGTGGATATGGTCGGTCGGCGACGGAGTAAGGGAAAGAGGTAGGAGGGGGAACACGTTGAGGTGACGGAGGGTGAGGGATGTCAGCTGAGGAAGGTGGATGGAGGTTGAAGGGAGAGGTTTTTTTATTTATTTTCTAATCGTTGGATTGAGGATGAGTTAGATTAACTCATTCATATAGTTGAGTTAACATCTTAAATTGACGGAGGGCTATGAGTGTGAGATGGAGTAACTATCTAGTGTTTCTCATGTAATTCATGATTATACAGGGTTATGATTGTAATTACAGAATTACTCAAGGTTATGGGTGTAAAAATCCCTAGAATAAATTAAAAATACAAAAAATAACAAAACTAAAATCGTAATATTTTTATATCCTTAAAAATGCTCACAAAAATATTTCTCCCTTTATTTGACCTCATCTTTGTTTTTGGTCAACATGAAACTTGTAGATCTCATCGAGATCTACAATTTTATGGTTTGAGTTTTTCCAAATTTGGTCATTTTCTTGCTCCTTCTTCACATTCTTTTTCTAAATAACTTGATTGGGCCATGTGGCTCTTTCTAGTTGAGCCACATGGCATGCTTCTTTACGCGCCACACACCTTCATTTCCCTACCGTCTGATCATTCTCTGGAGATTCCATCCTCGCCACTCGTTTCCTCCTTTGTTTAGCACCCTTAGATCCTCCACCAGATCGCATCTCGTCCATCCATCAATGCCTCGCTCCCAGCTCGCCACGTGTCTTCATCACAGCCGCATGATCTTCGCCAAAACATCTCGATCTCCACCACACATATGCATCGTGCTCTCCACCATCCGATCAAAACCCATCTCTCATCTCCTCCGTCTGCTACCGCCCCTTACCCGCGCGCCATGTGCACGATCTTTAGCCGTTGATGGCGCCCTCCAGCGACCTAATCCGAGCCACTCGCTAGCACCCGTCTCTTGGCTGTTGGATCACGAGATCCAATGGCCAAAAGACTATCTCCCACCTCTGGATCCTCCTCGCCCACGTCTCCCATATCGCCAACCATCTGCGCCTTTTCCTTTTTCCCGACCTCATCTTCCACCTCCACCACTCTCTGATCACGCCCATTCCTAAACCGATCTTCCCTCACCCTCGCAGGCCTCGTGGGTCGCCACATAACTTTCCCTCTCGCTCCATATCAACCATGCAACCCACGACGACCCTCACCGGAACCGCAACCTCCATCCTTTAAATTCACCCTCACCACCGCCAATGCAAGCTATCCACTTGTAGGTGGGGCTTTACCCAGCCCCACTCCGCCTCCCCGTGACAGGGGGAGGCCAGATCGAAGGCGCAAAGACAATAGAGCTCCCGGTGTTGACCCTTAGCCAATGTAGGCTATGCCTCCGGCTGCTTCGAGCCGGCGAGCTGCTCCCCGTAGCCGGGGGAATTCAGCGAATACCCAAGGTTCATCTTGAACCTCAATCCTAGACCTTGCTCCGCCAAAACCCCAGGTAAGTCTTCTCCGGTCTCCCTTTGTAGTTCCTTTTAATTTCTCCTATTTAATTCACCCTCAACTCGCACCTTCACCTTCCATTAACCGTAGACCAAGCTTCACCACACATCCAAGATTCATGCGCACACCTCTGATCACTATTCTCTCCTCCGCAACCTCAAATCACTTTGATCCACTCTTCTCCAAGCTCGCCGAAGAAGACAATCGGCCGCCGCTTTCTTCACCCCTTCACGGTCGTCCATTTCACCCGCACCTCACCTGCACTACTCGTCAGCATGCTTCGGCTATTTGGAACTAACACGTGTAGGTGAATGCCCTCATTGGCCGGTGCCTCATCGGAGCAGAACTCTCAAGCTCCACCTTCGGCATTCAGACATCACTGGCCTATTCTAGGAGCTCCGATGTCTACCCCGAGCTTTAACGATGGCTGCTGCACTTCCAGAGACCTCGATAGAGCATCTGAATAGGAGGAATTTAGAGGCGGAGCTAGAAAAGAGTCGCTAGAGCCTAGCCAAGTCTGCCGCAGGAGATGGCGGTGAGGAGGAACTCACGGAGCAGTTACCGCCCGATCTCTAAGATCGGACAGTCATCAGTTGGCTACGTCGCCTTCCCGTGTTTGTGCAACGACCGTCCGATCTTCACGATCGGGTGGTCCACAGAGGTCTGCGTGTCTTCCCCGAGCCTCATTCCGGGCCTCCGGGCTTGGGGCACCCGAGCCAAACCCGAGCTTCTCCAGTCGACGCGTGGCCCGAGCCTTGGTTTGAGCCTCCCCGAGCCTTCACATCCACCTGAGCCTGGCCTCATGTGTCCCAGTGACCTGAAGGCTGGGAAATTTGCAGGGATACCCCTCCGGCTTCTCCATATTGTAAATAGGTCCGATCATCACATGATAACCACGTGCGCCTGGGGTAAATTCCATCCAAACCCTTACAGGTTTTAATAATTGTGTGTGTGGGTAATTTACAAGAAAGACCTCACAACTTTTGCTATTTACATTTTAGTCCTTCCAAGGACCTGTTTGTTATTTATTTTCATATTTTTCCTGCATTTATGCCCCTAGTTTCTTTTGTGAATATCTTGAGCATCCGAGCTCCGTTTCAGTTGATTTCAGCGGAGTTTTGAAGCTTGTTTCATTGTCTTCTTAATGGCATGCTTAAATCTCTGTTTTGAAACTCAATTTTGATGCATTATTTTAATAGCCAAATGTCCCTCATGTTTAGCTTTTCATGCCTTGTCTCACTTCATTAATGGAACTTGCTTCATGATTCGAGTCTGAATTCGACTACTGTTTAATTGCTCAAATATTTTGTATAATTCTGGCATATTTATATCATTATAATATTGCATTTCCTTGCACATTAAAAAGCAAAAAAAATATATGTTACATGTTTCCTTTTGCATTTGTTAGTGTCTTCATGTGCATTTTGACCTATGGATTTTTAATTTAATGCTTAATCTAGGTATTAAAAGTCTAAAAAATTTCTTAAGTGGCTCGTGTCCCTAAGTTCGACCTTGGGCTTGCTCAAGTAAAAAAATAAAATAAAATTCGACCATTTGATTTAATTGATAAATTGATTAAGCGGTTTTTGATGGTCCCAATTTAGCCCAACTGCAATGACATTAGAAGTCTTAATTATACACATTTCAAGGGCTAAAATCCGGATCATCAAATGGCACCGTTGCCATGGATAAATTGCAACAAGCCCCCCCTCCCCTCGAGTTTCATAAATTACAAAATGGTCCCCGCACTACATGGAAAATTTACATTGGACCTCATCTATTTTTGGAAATTACAAATAGGTCCCTTCGAAGAACTATTTGTAATTATTTATCCTTTATTTCCCTGCATTTTTATTGCATTTATGCCTCCACATTGTTTCTTCCATAACTTGAGCATTGTAGGTCCAAATTGTATTTGCAATTATTAAAACCCGTAAGGGTTTGGATGCAATTTACCCCAGGCGTGCGTGGTTATCACGTGCTGACCAGACCTATTTACAATATGGAGAAGCTAGCTGGGTATCCCTACAAATTTCCCAGCCTTCACATGTCTGGGACACGTGAGGCTAGGCTCGGGTGGATGCGAAGGCTTGAGGAGGCTCTCAGACTAAGCTCGGGCCATGCATCGACTGGAGAAGCTCGGGTTCCTGGAATGAGGCTCGGGGAAGACATGCGGACCTCTGTGGACCACTCGATCGTGAAGATCGGACGATCGTTGCATGAACACAGGGAGGCAACGTGGCCAGCTAATGACCGTCCGATCTTAGAGATCAGACGATAACTATTCCGCGAGTTCCTCCTCGCCGCCGCCTCCTGCGGTGGACTTGGCTGGGCTCCAGCGACTCTTTTCTAGCTCCGCCTCTGAATTTCGCCTCCTTGCGGGGGTGGAGAGGCAACACTTCCTACCTTTAAAGAAAACACGAAATCATAACGCGGTTTTTAATATTAGGAGTAGCTATAACAGTAAAATTCCTAATAAACCGACCACTAAAAGTAAAAAAATGGGTGATTTTGAGTGTTATAGGCTAAATATCAACGATATCAGTTGATAATGATTGATTTATGGGGAAAAGTTTTGTAAGCTAAAAAAGGGTAAAACACGTATTGGTGCCCATCCCAATTTTTATGGGGAAAGTTGCACTGAATTCCATCAATTTCGACCTATACGAGACATTTCACCAATATATCATCAATATCTCGCACTCGATATCTGGTAAATCTATATTGATATGGATTTTGATATCCATTATCTTTCGATACACCCCAACTATACAAGGCTTCGCTACTCTTAACACGTCGCTTTATAATCATGATATCTGAAACCTTGTCTAGAGGTTTATATATAATGTATATAAACGTTAGGGTTCAGATCAAGAATAAGATCAACTTTGAAAACATTCCCTTAAAGAATGCACCTGATTGATCGGTTAAAAATCGATCAATTAGAATTAAGGAAAAAATCCATCAGTCAAGAGACTTGATCGGTTAGAAACCGACTGTTGGAATTTTAGCAAACGTTGATCTTTCATGTTAACATAATTAATTAACAATAATTCAAAAATTGGTTTTGTTTTTGAGTGACTTTAAGTCTGATATACATGATGCATGGAATTTGTTAAGATCCTTTACAACACTGATAAAGGTAAAATATGCATGCCCCCCAAAAAGAGAGGTCTTCGACTTTGTCTTGTGCTCGAGCTTCTTATCCTTGAACTCCTTTGAGCTTTATTTTTTCCCTTTAAGATTGAGCTCCTTATACTTGGGCTTCTTCTTGGTTATTTAGCTTCGTTGCTTTTAACCTAGCTTCATGCTAAAATACACAAGTTTTGTCATCATCTAAAATGCATGCTTATGTGTGACATAACTTGGGATACATGCTTTATTATCATTAAAACATGCATGCTTATGCATGATTCTGACGCCTCCTGCGACTAGTCACCATATGAAAAGAGCCAGTGTTCGCATCTCCTTCCTTGATCTATTTGTGCCTGGATCTCTGCTTCACTTTTGTTGTTTTTCTGTCCTCTGCTGAATGATCCTCAGAAAACTAACCCTTATTTCAATCTCATTGACTGACATGGGTTGAGAGTTCTCCACTATGTCAAGTTTGCTTATCCATTAATACGTCGTACTTTGAAGTGAATTTTGATGGTCGAACCACATGTTCCATGGACTTTGATTTGCTTCTTGTACCGTGCAATTGGTTTTGCGAAGCCACCAATCTTTGAAATACACCAACCATGGCCGAACCGTGCATTCCATAGACCTCAACTCTTTTACAACCAAATATATGAATCGGTCCTCCAAGAGCCACGACCTTTCGAATATGAATAAGGAACAAGTTGTACCCCCTCCTCAAACTCTCAAACACTGGGTGTGTAATCTTATCTAGATTGTGGATGAGACGATATAGATGCCGACGGCAAAATTTCCATATGTTTTGTGAAACCATGAACCGATCCAATGTAGGGAGAGAACCCGAGCTCTTCTAGATAAAACATATTTTGCATCTAGCACACCCAGTTTCATAACCCCAATAGTCTCGGCAAAATTTACAAAGCCATGGTCCTGTCCTCCTTGTAGCCATGGTCAATCAAGCAATTGGAGGGTAACGTCAAAGTCCTCCTAATTAATCCATGCAACCGCGGTATCAACACTCTAGCCCTACTTAGCTCAGCCCACGGATTCGACAGTCCTGACTTCGTCAGACCATAACAACATGAAATGACCAGTTGGTGCCCATTTGACCCGCTTGAAGGATGCCATTCAACACATATCTATTAATAACCTTGATAACCAACTCGAATAAATTATTATTTGCATAATAAGGGTTCCACTTGCTCTCCCTCCAGCACCAATAGCTGTCAATTCTTACAAAACTAGTGCTCCAATCGTCCTCTTCAGCTTCTCGGCCCACCCATAAATCGTGGTCTCTTGTAACAGTACTGTATCTTGATGCTACCCTCTCAACAAATAACCTCATTTGATTGTTCCAAATTTTATCCTTTTAATAGTATCGAATTAACGATTTTGCTGTAATCAGATAAATTCGAATCGATAAAAAATTAACCGCACGAATAGAAGAATTGATGAATTAATTAATGTGTGGTTTTATGTTTTTTTAACCTGGACAAGCCCCAAGGTCGACTCAAGGAGACAAAGGAACAACTTTGGATCAAGTTAGGCAAATTAGCTTACGGTTTTCTAAGAGGAATTTTTTTGTATTTTTTATGCGATAAAAATGCAAATGCACAACCTTGGATGAACTAGGTTATTAAGAAAATACGTAACTTAGCCAAATTAATTTCAATACAAAATTAATCCAAATTCAGCTAAATTTTATTTTTCCTATAAACCTAATCCAATGATGAATGCAAAATGTATTTTTTTAGAATTTTTAGGGTTAAAATGCAATAATGAAAATGCAAACTTTTTTGGGATTTTTATGCAATTTTTTGTGCAAACGATATGCAGAAAATTATGAAAAAGTGAAATATGATAAAATGAAGCTACACTATTTTTTTGGAATTTTTTGATAATTTATGATTTTTTTTAATAAATTTTTTAATGAAAATAAAGTGACTACGAGTATTTAATTTCTAATTAATCCATGAAATAAAATCATCCAGAAGCAAAATTACTTTAAATAGATATTTTGATGAGAAATGCAAAAGAGTTGAAATTTTGTAAAAATATTATTTATGGATTTAATTAAAAATCATTCACTGAAATCACTAAGAAATTTATTTTATGCAAAAGATACATCCAATTAGATGAAATTTGGATAGTAATTAAAACATAACTAGAGGCATCATCCACAAAATTTTCACAATTTTTGGAGCAATATTTAATTATATGCGAATTTCAAAGCAAAAATAGGTAAAATGTCACTGAATTTCAAACTCTGATTTTTAATAAATTATCAGCTGTTCACAAAAATGTAAATAAATATCAAAATGGTAAAGAATTAGTCGCTCATCAACATGCTATTTTTCATCAAAATAAATGATGCAATGTCACTTTTGATTTTATTGTATAAACTTAATTATCTAGTGTCATTTATTCAATGATTTTTGTGCCATTGGGTAGCTTGTAAATGGAATAGCTTCATTACCCTTTTTTGAAATTGACCATCTCTTTATTGTTCATCGATTCTGCATAAATGGGACATATTTGTAGTGTTTTAATTTTGCATTTCTTTGTAGGATAAATAAAAAAACACATTTCTCATGTTTATTTATGCATACTGTCGTGTCATCATACATTCATTGACCCACGAAGATTAATTTAACACCTAGTTCAAATAATTAGAGTCCAAATGATTTTAAAGAGGCTCGTGTCCCTGAGTTCGACCTTGGGCTTGACCAAGTAAAATATAAATTTGACCGTTTGATTTGATTGTTAATTTAATTAAACGGTCTTTGATCGATCCGATTTGGCCGACTGCAATGACATTGGAAATGTTAATTTCACACTATTAAAGGGTTGAATTCCAGGTTAGTCAACCGGCCATTGAGAATCCCAAAACTCTGCTCAAGTCTCCTCAATAGCCAGGTCAGAATAAGTCAACTCATATGCAAACTCTTATGACTATGAATATATCTTGGATTGTGTGTGTGATAAGTACCTCTCCTTGGCTGAAGAGGTAATAATCAGTCTTCTCCAACTTGGTGACCCTAATTCCCCAATCGAACAACTAAATATATAGAATCTACGTATATCATAATAATTATACCAAATATGATGAAAAAAGTTATAAAATTATGTTATATAGTTAAAAGTAAATCTACAATTATATTTATATATGAAAGCATATATACAAATATGGATACGAATGATTGTGAACATAAAAGCGGTATCCATATCAATATCTATTTTAGAATAGATACAGATACATATGTCAAAATATGTCTAAAAGGGATAAGGTGGCACATGAGATACATGTATTTCTATATCTGTTTGCTTCCCCTAGCTGCAATGCAACTTTGTTTACGGTCAAAATGCACTCTTGAGGGAGTATATCGTGAAGTATTATGTATTTCTAAGATTTTTTACAACTTACATTGGGATAGTGATAAAGTACGACAAAATTGTGGGCCCCGTCTTGACTTTCACGAGTTAGTAAGATAGATAATGCTTTTGTGAATAGAAGGTGATGGTTAGAATGGTAAATTGCGTTGTGATGTGTTATTTTTTTTCGTGTTATGTTGATTATAACTAGTAGGCACCCCATGCGTTGCACTGGAAGACGTGAGTAAGAATGAAATCAAGTTAGAACAAAGTCAAGTTATTCCTTACTCGAAAAATATTGACGGGGCAAGTAAATACATGGCTTATCTTATTATTCTTTTAAATTTTAAGAATGGTGTTTGATTATACTCACAATTACGGTCTACGGGAACAATATCATCAATACTAAAGCTCAACAACATCATCATCATCCATAATAATATTCACATGCAACATATATAGAAATAGAAAGACATATCCATGCACGTTGATCAAAATATGAAAAAAATGGTAAATGGTGTCACTCAACCGATTGTAACGCAGGAAGTTGTTGACAAAACTACATCACAGTTACTATTTTTTCCGATTCAAGTTCATTCTAGAAACTGAATGGTAGGGGGGACTTGGAGGAAAAATAAGCATTTCAAATAAAATTTGGGTATGCACAACTGGCTTTTTAAGTAATCATCAAGTTCGACGGACTTACCCATGAAGATACACAAAGAGGATCGTCTGTTGTAATACATCAAGTGTTGTATTATAGTAGACCGTCCGATTGTGATCGGGCGGTCCACTGTAATACAACGTATGTTGTATTACAGCAAACAATTCGGGTCTTGAAGATGCATGTCGTACCTGAATCATGGATATGTTGGACTTCGTCGCTCAGGAGTCTACTCAACTTACTCATTCTGACGCCGATGGTAGCGAAAATAGTTCGTTATAGACAATATAAGCAGTATCTTAGTGTTATAATTTTTTAATCGAAAATTTAAAAGATTTAAAATGTGATGACCGTTAGTTTTGTATGCTGCAAATTACCACCTAACTTCGATATCAATATCTATCAACTGTATCCAAATTTTTTCTTTAAAAGCTACGAAGATAATGATCGAAATTTAGCAAGAAGAATTGATGTGGGTAATTCACAATGTTATATATATATATATATATATATATATATATATATATATATATATGGAAAAAATGGGGCTGCCCCTGGCATGGCTGCTCCCGCCTCATTTTTCATCGATTTTTTTATTTTTTTTGAAAAATAACACTATGTATATTCATCCCTTTATCTCTCTTATATGCCATTCGAATTTCGTCAGAAACATAGACTCCTACGGCCTCCATCGAGATGATGTCGATTTAAAAAATTCTGTTACCGTTAAAAAATGATTGTCTGGATGGAGGCCGTAGGAGTCTCTGTTTCTGACGAAATTTGAATGGTATATAGGAGAGATATAGGGATGAATATACATAGTGTTATTTTTCAAAAAAAAATAAAAAAATTACGAAAATAAGGTGGGGGCAGCCATGTTGGCTGCCCCTAGGGGGCAGCCACATATGACCCTATATATATGGGTTATATGTGGTTGGCTGCCCCCACCTTATTTGGCATTTTTTTATTTTTTTTTGAAAAATATCATGATGTATATTCATTTCTATATCCCTTCTATATGCCATTCGAATTTCGTCAGAAACAGAGACTCCTACGGCCTCCATCCAGACAATCATTTTTAACGGTAATAGAATTTTTTAAATCGACACCATCTCGATGGAGGCTGTAAGAGTCTCTGTTTCTGACGAAATTCGAATGGCATATAGGAGGGATATAGGGAGAATATACATGGTGATATTTTTCAAAAAAATAAAAAAATTTGACGAAAAATAGGGCGGGGGCAGCCCCATTTTTTTCCTATATATATATATATATATATATATATATATATATATATATATATGGAAAAGGGAAGCTACACCGGGGGGTGCATCCAACTAGCTACACCCGGGTATTTTCTCATTGATTTTTTTATTTTTTTGAAGGAAACTTATGGGGGATTTACTTAGTTTATTGTGTGGAATATGTGTTTCAAATTTCATGCAAAACAAACACTCCTAGCATGCCCATCTAGATATGATCAATTTCATTCTGAAACCGTTAAAATGTCATAGCCTTGATGGAGATGATAGAAATGTCGAATATAGTTGAAATTGGTATGATATCATGGCGATATATAATGATTTAAATCCCCCTAGGTTTCATTTCAAAAACACAAAAAAACAATGAAAAAAACGGTCGGGTGCAGCTAGTTAGCTACACCCCCGGGTGCAGCTTCCCCAGCCCCCTATATATATATATATATATATATATATATATATATATATATATATATATATATATATATATATATATGGGGGCAGGGAGCCTGCACCTTGTGGTGTAGGAAACTCCCTGCACCCACCCCATTTTTCGATTATTTTGATTTGTTTTTTGAATTAAAAGTTGGGGGGATTTACTTAATATGTTGAGGAGACTATGTGTTTCAAATTTCATGCAAAACAAACATTCCTAACATGTTCATCTAGACATGGTCGATTTCAGCAATTCTGAAACCGTTAAAATTGAGTAGTCTTGATGGAGATGCTAGAGGTCTCGAATTAAGTTGAATTTGGAATGACAACATGGTGATACATGGTGATCTAAATCCCCCAAGGTTTCATATCAAAAAAAATCAAAAAATAATAAAAAATTAGGCCGGGCGTAGGGAGTTTCCTGCACCCGCCGGTGTAGGGTCCTTTTTCCCTATATATATATTAAGGAAAGCAAAATGATATAAATTTCCATGTCAATCCTCTAAATGGCACTTATTTTGCTAATTTTTGCAGGCGTGTATATCCTTTTGTATGTGATATAGCTTATGTGGATAATTAGGGAATCTTTCTGCCACTATACTGGAAATACAAACATCAACTTTGCTTTTGTAGTTGGTCACATAAATGCTAAGGTTTAAGTGTGACCCAGAACACTCTCTTTCTAGTCCTTTAAAGCAAAAATTAGCGATAAAGTGACAAAAATAACTATAACGTTATCACACCAATATGATATGAGAGCCTTATAAAAGCACACGACACAAAAAAATACCTGTCATTACAGGGGAAATGTAATTACAAGGATAGCAGGGGTTGTTTCTTAATTTTAGAAGATTACAGACCCTTTGAGAAAAAAATCGTTTTATATAAAAACTATAATCCAATGTTTATACTCGAACACACGTCAAGCAGCCAAAAGGCAACCCCCCGGCAACGAGGAAGGCGCCTCCACAAGGTGGGAACAGATCTCTGCCGTCCAAATCCACATCAACAGGCACCAACCCCTCCCTCTGACCGTCGAAGCAGAGAGAGAGAGAGAGAGAGAGAGAGAGAGAGAGAGAGAGAGGGAGAGAGAGAGAGCAGATGGGGTGTGGTGGGAGTGGGAGGCCGAGCCGAAGGCTGTGATCGGCCATGATGCTATGGAACCCGCACAGGGATCGGTGGGGAGCACCGCGAGCCTCTCCCTGAGGTTGGGACAGGCCTTCTTCTCCTCCGCGGCTCTCGTCTTGATGTCCTTGGGAGTGGATTTCTACAGCTTCACCGCCTTCTGGTGAGCAATCAGGATGCATGATCATCCCTTTTTTGCAGTTTTTGGATTGTGGGTTTTTCTTCAAGTTGGGATTTTGTCGATACCCAATCAGGGAAATCCACTTGGGAGGGCTCTGGTTGGGCGTGCTGGGAATTCGTGAAAGTGGTCAGACTTGGGGATTGTTTTGTTCTGCTCGTACGTTGGGCTTTTCGTGTGGTTTTTGATTGGCTATTTGAATCGATTTATGATCGGAGGAGCAATTGATACGACTATGTTTGTAACCCAAATGGATTCTTAAATCGATAATCATGTGATAAATCATGGTATTAAACTAATTTTAGGTCTTTTTTGAATTTATAGGTTTAGTATTGGACAGTAAATTGCCGCGTAATATGTTTTCGACCGAGTATATTGTGTCAGATTTTCTAAATTTGCTTTGTCTGCGTCCTTGAGATAATTTTTGACTGGCGAGCTTTCATCATGGTCAATAGTATGTACTGCCTGAGTAGGATGCACATTCTGGTTGCCTGTAGTATATTTTGGACTGTCGTCTTCTGCTGACTTGGTATATAGATAATCTTATCTATGGTGCGACCATCTTAATGAACAGCAGGATGGAAATCTTCATCGAGTTTTATATTATTCGTGCATTTGTATCGTTCCCTTCTTATCCTATTTTATGCAATTTATTTTAGCTTAAAACCACAGTATCTTCCATTTTCATTATTTAAAGTGATTTAAATTCATCTCTATTTTAAATTAGGGTTTTTATCAGTTATGCCCCTCCCTTTTTAGGAATATCAGTAGTGCTCCCGACTTTTTGGCGTTCTATCGCTTGTGCCCCTCCGTTACTTTAACCGTCACTGAGTTGAACTTAACCATGATTTCTTCAAACCATGGTGCAATTAAGAGGGGTATAATTGTCCAGACTTCTTCTTCATCTTCTTCCTCCTCCATTTGTTCTTCTTCCTTTCTCTTCATAATTTCTCTCTCTTAGTTACACCTTCATGGATCCATCGAATCTCTAAAAGTTTTGTATTTTCGTGGATATATCACTCATTACGGATCAAATGGTGAATTTTATTGATTTTTTCGGTGAATTTTCATGAATCAATTAGTCAAAAAATTATCTCAACCTAAAAAAAAATGAAAGCCCTCGTATTTCAGCCTTTCCTCTCCAGATTCTCGACGACGGCTGGCAGGGGGCGACCTGGTCGCGGGGGGCGGCGAGGGCAAGGGGAGGCGCGGGGGAGGAGGAGGTGCGGGGGCGGCGAGGCCGGGGGAGGGGGAGGCGCGGGGGCGGTGGGGGCAGGGGGCGACCTGGGCGCGGGGGGTCGCGGGGGCAGGGGGAGGCGCGGGGGCGGCGAGGCAGGGGGAGGGGGAGGTGAGGGGGTGGCCCAGGCCGGGGGAGGGGGAGGCGAGGGGGCGGCGCGTTCAGGGGGAGGGGGAGGCGAGGGGGCGGCGCGGGCAGGGGGAGGCGCAGGGGGCCAGCGGGCGCAGGGGGAGGCGCAGGGGAGGGGGAGGCACGGGTGTGGCAGTTGCAGGGGGAGAAGGTCGGGCAGGGGGGCCGACTTGGGGGAGGAGCGTGGAGGTTGGGGCTGGGGGAGATGCTCGGGCGGGGGGAGGCACATGGGCGATGCGATGGCGGGAGAAGGAGCTCGGGGCAGAGGGCACACCTGAGGGTGGGGGAGGAGACGGTACATGAGCAGGAGGTTGTGGTGGAGGAAGAGAAGGGGAAGAAGAGGAAGAGGATGGGGAAGGAGGAAGAAAGGATGATAAAATGACCTTTTCAGGCATTATTTTTTATTTAATTCCCGTTATGTCCCAAAGTTAACGTCCTTTTACATTGGGAACGAACGGCAACTAACCTGAGGGCACAAGTGATAGAACGCCAAAAAGTCGGGGGCATTACTGATATTCCTAAAAAGGGTTGAAATTGTAAGATATCAGAGGGTCACAACTGATAAAAACCCTTTAAATTAAGATTCATGGTGTATCTCATAATAATTATACCTCCAAATACATGGGATTATTCTCGTTTCCAATCCTTGCAGTAAGGGTTGAGAAAGATCAAAAGAGATGCTGAAAGGAGATTCATAATTAATTTGATATGCTTAGATCGTACTCTGGGTTCAGCCCATAATATTTCTGTTTGGAGGCAACATATCCATTTAGTGTACCTCAATTGCGGATATTATGCTTGTAACTTGACATGCTTCTATGTAACTTCTACCAAAGAAAATTGAGTTCTTGTTATTGTCTCTATAACCTTCTCATCAAAAAGAAAATCCATTTTGATGAGTTTCTAGCGAAGGGATGAAAACATATTTATGTGTGATTTCACGAAAGAAAAATCTCAAAGCCACTTAGGAAAGATTTTGCGAAAGAAGAATATTGATATTTTTTATCCCAAGGAGTTGCCCTGAGGAATGAGGATTTCCGATCCATCACACTCTCTAAAGCAATCTATCTAATAGTGGCGAAGTTGCTGCCAACATGCCGAGGGGGTGGCAATAGCGCATGTTAGCCCATTGCAGACACCATCTATACCGGGCAGGATAGTGAACATGGTGGCTATATCATATGAGATTGTGGTTGACTCGAAGAGGAGACAAGTAATAGGGGCGTTGTGAAAAGTATATATTTTTCTAAAGCTGATATTAGTGTGGGTATTTTTGTGGAGCTTGTTGAAAAGATGGATTTCCTTGATCTATGGGTTGTTTGAATGATGACATGATTTACTATCTCTTCTTTCTCAATTTAAGTCAATGGACATCTGGAAGGAGCGTTCTTTCAGCTGCAAAGTGGAGTCTGATGATAGTGCAATTTGGCACACTTTTGTTCATGATGGCAGCAGTTGCACTATCTATAATGATGCTGCAGGACATCTGGGGGTGGGGTGTGGGGGTTTGTTTCAGAGGCTAAGACATATCTATTAATGGCATGTATTATGCTATTGGCACTTTCTTCTTTGTAGAAACAGTGTTCGAGAGGCCACAAGCATCTCTGACTTGGTTGACCTTTTTCAGGGTCTTTGGATTGCGGATTAAAAGGGAGAAATATGCATTTTTTCCATTCATCGTAACTGATGGGGTTGCTATTGTTTGTAGAAGAGCTCTGGGCAATCTGGGAAGCCTACGTTTGTGTACTGGGGGCCTTCATTAAAGAAGATGGAACAAAAATTGACTAGCTGGAAGGCCAGATGTATACTGAGGAGGGGCCATTATGGTGTTGTTAAAATAGGCATTGTCTGTGTTACATGTGACCTTCATATCTTTGTACAAGGTGCCGATAGGGGTTCAACAGACTTGGAAGTTGGATATGAAGGTTCTTTTGGATTCCTGCCAGGAAAGTTAAGGTGTTATCCTGGTTGCTTGGAATACTTTCACAGGCCTTTGGAAGAGAAAGGATTAGAGGCCCTGCAACTCAAGGAGATGAGCAAATTTCTCCTCATGGAAGGGTGGTGGATTTAGATGATTGAAAGATTCTCTGTGTGGATTGATATGGGACATTTATGAGATTTATAATAATCTTAGCACATCTCTTTGGAGTGAGGTCGACTTTTTATTTGGTGATCCTTGGCACTGCTCCTTCCATGTGTCTAGTCGTTGGAGTTGGAAGGTCTTTCAGGATCTGATGGGATGATTAGATGGAAGGTGTGATGTGTGACTCGCTCCCTTGGTTTTTTAATGGCATTTGACAAGGAGACAATGGTAGCTGAATGTTAATCAAGTCCAGGCACGTGTAGGGGCACTTCAGATGCCAGTTTTCTTATCATGATTTTTGTTCACGACAGTGCCTGCAAGAGTATATCTATTTTATGGAGGTGGAGGAATATGCAAGTAGTCCGTGGGGATGTCGGGAGCATTGGAATTCAGGTTAGGGGAAGTTCACTGTGTATAGAGAACTGGATGTGCAAGTCTAACAATGGGATGCTGATATGGCTGGAGATTGTTGGATGATCTGGAGAGCACATGGTCCTTGATGATGAAGATCCTTATGTGGTTGCTGCAGGAAGGGAGACTATCAACAAAGGATTTTAAGGCACATTTCTTGGACAGTGATGCTGCTGGCTCTCTGTGCGTAGGGGAGGCAGAGGATATTGGCCATCTATTCTTTTGGTGTGATTTTGCAAAAGAAGTTGGAAGGAGGACCATGTAGAATGAGTGGATTTCTCCAGGTCAGAGGAATTGTGGAGAAACTTGGGCAACACTGTGTAGTAATCTAGGATTTAAAGGGGAAATAGTTTTGCTTTTCTTTGGGCCATTTGGCTAGCAAGGAATGCTTTGGTCCATACTAAATCCTTGTCAATGTACTTGTAACTTTTGCCTTTGTGAGCGATTGAGTTTTTCACCAATTGGTCACATGTACCAATGGCAACAATCATACTACTAGCAAATGATAAATATTTTTTCAGAAATCTTGCTAATGTGTTTAGTACCAACTATATCTTTACTAACTTCAGCACCGTTCAGGTATTCAAAATGTAGCCGTCTGCTCTTTACACCAATTGTTGTGCCATTTGAAAGAAGAAGCCTTCAAGCTAAAACAATACTAACAAAAAACTTCAAATTTTTGAAAATGCTAGTGTCATAACACAAGAAAGACTAACAAATAGCATTTATTTCAAGAAAACTCAGAAAAGAAACAAAAGGTCGACAATCCAATATTTTATGCCTAGATAATTATCCAAGTTATTCAAAATTAATCAATATAACTTGTACCTCTGGAAAAAAACGAAGAAGAAAACGCATCTAAATAGACATACAAATATTTCTCCAATGTATTCCCATAATGATAAATGTATGTTATTGCTGAACGCAGAAATGAAAATTAATATTGACATTATATTTTAGCATATTCAGTCTAACATAATTGACACCAATATGAACTAGCTTCATGTTAATTTTCAACAGAAAATACTGACAACACTTCAACACACCTAGATTTAATTCTTTTTGGAAAAAATGGTGGGTGATCATGACGTGAATCCACTTGTCCATGTGTCTGTATTTCACCATCAAGTTTTAGAATACTTATCAGGACCTATTCAATATATTTGTGATAAACTTGTCAGAGATTAAAATTACGGGCAAAAGAGCAAATAGAAATTTGGTCCTTTTTTTAATCGTTTTTCTCATATTCATTTATGATCTTTTACAGAAATAAACAATGTGAAACCTTGAATTATTTCTGTTAGAGCTTTTTAGGATTTGGCTGAGATACGTCTGCTTTCTTTTTGTAAGGAAAAGTAACTGTGTATCTAAAGATGCTTTTCCAAAAAAAAGTGTACAGTTCGGATTCCAACAGTCATAATCAGCATGGTTGGTGTAAAATTTCTTTCTTGGGAATCATTGCACTGGAAGTCAGGGAATCTCTATATTTATCTATTATTTACGGCGGAATATGGTAAGAACCATTATTTAAGAGAGTTTTTTCAGCAATCCAGTGCTTCAGGGAACCAATTATACTAAATATTTTAATAATTGCTGTGAAAAATGTTTGTCCTTTTTTTTCTGAGTGGCATTTTGCTTGTACTGTTTGCCTGATCAGTTCACCACAGGATATCATGTTAACTGTTTTCTCCTAAATAATTTTGGATTTGAAATTTCAAATTCTTGGCAGTTTCCTCGTTACAGTTATGGGTTTGATAATTCCTTGGAGCTCTACACTGGCCATGGTAGATATGTACTCCATTTGCGTCAGATGTCCTCCTAGCTTACCTGGCATAACTGTGATCATCCTTATTGGAGATGGGGTATGTGATTGCAGTCTCAAATATTCTTGCCAAAAAGACGCATTGATCAGACTCTCATACCTGATCATTTTACCTTACAGGTCTTATCCATGCTTGCACTCGGTGCATCCTGTGCAACATCTGGTGTTGTCGACTTCCTGGTTCGATATACACCTATGAACTGTCCCCAAAACCTATGCACCAGATACCAACTCTCCGCAGCCATGGCTTTTGTTGCTTGGCTCCTTATAGCCATCTCTTCGATTTGCAATCTGTGGTCAGTTGCTTCCATGTGATTGCACCTCTGACTGGTCGAAAGTTTGTAGTGTAATTATCCAACAGAGAATATATAGTAACCCAGATAGAAAATTTTACCTTGTTAAGGAAGTGTATATAAATAGAGTACTCATCTGCGGATCATCTATTCTTTTCTTCCTGATGGTGAAGAATGGTGGTGACTGACAATCTGTTTTTCTGGATTAAACTTGAAACCTTGGTAGCAGGACTTCCAACTTCCAATAAATCCCTTCTGAACAGTTATTCTGTTAATGTATCCTGCCACAATTATCGCAGGTTTCAGTTTCATACAATTAAACATTGTCATGAATCAATCTTACAGATAACATGGGACAGCTGCACATTTTCTTTTGAAAAATGGGATCCTTACAAAAGGCGAGGCATGTTAAGAATGTCATGGACTAACATGGGCATGCCTACATGTTTGAATCTTCATTCAGGGAAGACGGAAACTAAAACATTGTGAATCGACTGTGCTGATGAATGGGGATTTTTAGCTGTTTGACCTGGCCGAGGTTTGTATTCTATTCTGGGATTTGACCATCCTTTTTTGGAAATATTTTGGCTATTAGGGGTTGATGGAAAGATGATTTCTTTGTCATGGTTTGTTCAAGAGTGATGCAGTTTGTGGAGTGTTGGTGGAAAGTAATTCATCATATTCCAAAGAACCATGGGCTCTCTTATATAGAGACGGCCCATAGGTAAATTACATAAGGTGCAACCAAGAAACATAAAAATAACATAAATAGTACATGGACTATATATAATTATCTCTACACTCCCCCTCAAGATGGAGCATAGATATCAATCATGCTCAGCTTGGAAGAACACTTCTGGAATGGTCCTCTGAGTAATGGCTTGGTGAAGATGTCAGCAATCTGCTCCCCTGAACTAACATGTGAAGTAGAAATCAGGCCCTTCTGGATCATATCTCTAGTATAATGACAATTCACCTCAATATGTTTTGTTCTTTCGTGAAAGGCAGGGTTATTGGCAATGAATAATGCGGCTTGATTATCACAATGTAGCTGCATGGGTAGAGGTACATTCATATGCAATACAGCTCGAACCCACATCATCTCAGTACTTGCTTGTGTCATGGCCCTATATTCAGATTCGGCTCTAGATCTAGCCACTACTATTTGTTTCTTGCTTTTCCAAGAAATCAAAGAACTGCCCACAAAAACTGCAAAACCCGAAGTAGACTTCCGATCCTTAGGGCCTGTTTGGTTGCTGGGTTGGACTGGGTTGGGTTGGGCTGGGTTGGGGTGGGTGAATAGTAATCTGTGAGGAGGAAGTACCCTTGTGAATAGTAACCAGGGTTGGGCCAGCCCTGCCCAACCCTGCAACCAAACATGCCCTTAGGGCATCCTGCATAATCCGCATTCGCACATGTTGAGATAGATAGATTTGTTTCCTTTCTGAACAGCAATCATGTGCCTGGAGACGACTTTAGATACCTTAGTATCATATATATAGCATCCATATGTAGTTGTCTCGGCTGTTCCATGAACTGACTTACCCGACTTACTGCAAAAGCAATATCAGATCGGGTTATAGTAATATAAAGAAGCTTACCCACCATTTCTCTATACCTTCTCTTGTCGACTTCCTCTGTATCATTATCATATAATTTCATGCTGGGGTCTACAGGAGTAATTGAGGGTCTACACCTAACCATGCCCGTCTCAACAAGCATATCTGTAATGTATTTCCTTTGGGTCATCACAAGACCCTGCGCGTTCCTGGCAAACTCCAATCCCAGAAAGTATCGTAGAGTACCAAGATCCTTCGTAAAAAACTAATGGCCCAGAAAAGCCTTTGTCATCTTTATCCCCTGTGTATCATCTCCTGTAACCAATATATCATCAACATACACCATGATGACAATCGTACCTCTAGAATTCTTTCGGACGAACAACGAATGTTCCACATTTAATCTATTATTTCCTTGTTCAATTAGATGGGAAAGCTTCTGAAACCACGCCCTTGGGCTTTATTTAAGGTCATATATCGCCTTATGAAGCCTACACACCATGTGACTCTCCCCCTCAGCAGCAAACCCCGGAGGCTGCTGCATGTAGACTTCTTCCTGCAAATCACCATACAAGAAGGCATTCTTAACATCAAACTGAAACAAGGGCCAATCATGTACCACATCAACAGACAAAAGATTACGAAGAGTTGAATGACGGGCAACTGGAGAGAAGGTGTCCATATAATCCACGTCATATGTCTGAGTGAAACCCCGCGCCACTAGCCTTGCCTTGTAACGGTCAAGACTACCATCTGCATGATACTTAACAGTGAACACCCATTTACATCTAACAACAGATGCTCCTAAAGGAGCGGTAACCAAGCTCCATGTACCCTGCGACTGTAGAGCAGCCATTTTCTCTTCCGTAGCAGAATGCCGGCAAGAAATCTTCAAGGCATCCTGATAATTCCGTGGTATCTCCACCATAGACAAAGACACAACAAACCTCTGAAAGTCCCCTGTGAGACGATGAAAGGAAACCTGAGAAGCAAGAGGGTATGATATACAAGTGTGTTTCTGCTTTCGTATAGCAATAGGAACATCCAGATCATCAGCAACAGTACTCGTCGGTTCACTTTCCTCCTGCAACGATGAACCATGCACTTGCACACTATCCGACCCATCATTAGCAATAACATCTGGACATACTTGAGGCGTGCTGGATGATTGACGTGTAGCATGAGCAGGACCCTACCGACGTGTATAACATTTTGGTAAGGGCGAAACAGGTGGTTGTGGTGGTGGTGGTGATGGTGGTGTGGTGGGGATGATGTTGGTGTGACAACAGGAATGAACGACAATGGACTCGGAATAGGAGGAGGAGGAGGAGCATAGATCTCGTCATTAGATGTGGATAGGTCAACCTGTCACCTACAGGGGAAAAGTACATAACATATTCAAAGAATGTGACATCAGCACTGGCAAAGTATTTCATGTTTACAGGATCATAGCAACGGTATCCCTTTTGAGTCTGAGATTAACCCACAAAGACACACTTGACAGCCTTAGGCAAGAGCTTGTCAAGTCCAGGAGACAATTGATGAACAAACGCAACATCACCAAACACACGAGGGGTAAGTGAGAATAATTCCTTGTCAGGAAAGACAACAGAAAGAGGAGTTTTCTCACCAAGAACCGAGGATGGAATACGATTCACAAGATAACAAGCTGTAAGAATGGCGTCTCTCCAAAAAGAAATAGGTGCACAACTCTGGACAAGAAGGGTTCGATTAATATCAAGAAGATGATGATGCTTTCTCTTAACAACACCATTTTGTTGAGATGTGTATGTACATGTGGTTTGATGAATAATACCACGTGATGAAAAGAATTGTGAAAGAGAACGAGTGCAAAATTCCAAAGCATTATCCATACGAACATATTTCACATGATTGGAAAAAACATTTTGCACTTCATTATAATATTTCTGACAACATCTCCTGCTTCAGATTTATTCTTTAATAGAAATACCCACGACAGACGAGAAAAATCATTAACGACTACAAGATAAAACATGTGTCCATAGTGATCAGGAACACGACTCGGACCCCAAATGTCAACATGAAATAACTCAAAAGTGGAGCTACTGCTCCGACACTGACGACTAGGGAAGCTAGCTCTATGGTGCTTTCCCAATTGACATGCTTCACACCGGAAGGAAGAACTCGGAGAAATCTGAGGCAATAAATGACGTATCTTCTGAAGAGGAAGGTAACCAAAGCGTAGATGCCATGTATACGGAGAGACTGATCCGCTTGAATGAGAGGAGACGCCAGCATAGGAATTCCGGACCAGACGATAAAGACCATCCTGCTCAGAACCATAGCCAATCACCTTGCCCATTAGAATGTCCTGAAAAATAAGAGACGATGGGTCAAATATAGTGGGACAATGCAAATCCTTTGTAATCTGACTAATAGAAAGCAAGTTCATCGAAAAATCGGGGGCATGTAAAACATTCTGTAGATGCATGTAAGGCGATAAAGTAATCTCCCCCTATCCAATAATGGGTGAATGAGTCACATCAGCTATTACCACCGACCACCTTTATGGAATCTCCCTGTATGACGTAAGTCTATCTCTGTCGCGACAAAGATGGTGTGTCGCACCAGAGTCCATAATCCAATCTGATACATCAGAACTTAAGCACTACCTAAGGTGCTAGCAGTGGCAGAAGTACTGGCAGAGGCTGAAGCTGCAATATCAAAAGGGCCTCCTGGAGAATCTGTAGATTTGGGGGGCATAATATCCCGCAATCTCGCAATGAGCTCCTCGAACCTCTGATCTGAAGTGGATGCTGATGGAGATGCAACCTGCTCGGCTACTCGCGCCGAGGCTGGAAATCCATGTTTAGAATAGCATGTATCCTCAGCATGTCCAGTGCGATGACAAAAGGTGCACGGTTGGTGAAAACGACCGCCTCGACCACGAGGTCCACGACCACGGAATGAAGAAGGGCCACCTCTACCTTTGGAAGCAGTCATCGCCGAGGGTGGTGGAGTATAAGAACTGGACCAGACAGAGATGCGACTAAGTCTACGGTAGACTTCCTCCATAGAAGGAATGGTAGCATCGATAAGAATATGCGATCGAGTAGCATCATATTCAAGGTCAAGGGCGGCAAGCAGGACCCCCACCATGGTAGCATTCATAAATGTCTTCTGCTGCTCCGTGAGTGATGTTGTAGAGTTTCTCAAACATCCCTCGTAGGGATGCATATAAGGAGTGAAGTGGCCGTCCATTCTGCTTCATTGTGAATATTTCATGCTGGAGCTGAAGGATCTTGGTCTCATTCCACACCTGTGAATATGTTGCTGCTAGTTAGTCCCACATCGCCTTAGCGGTGGGCTGATGGAGAACATCATTAGCAATCTCCATCGATAGTGTCCCTGAAAGCCAGACCTTGGCGTATGAATCATCAGCCTTCCAAGAGGCATAATCCCCAGTCTTCTCTACCGGTTCTTCCTCAGTAAGAATGTGCTTCTTACCATTCGACTTCATGAGACTCATGAACTGCATCGCCCAGAGCTCATAGTTCGACCCATCCATCTTGACGATTGGCGCAGGACCTTTGAACGTGCCTATGGAGGGCATATCGACCTTGTTTTCTGACATATTGCCGGAGATGAAGAACTAGGGTTTGTAGACCAAATTAAAAATGTCTAATAAACTTCATAGGATTTGAGTGCATATGTAGACTTTACGCACTCAAATTTATAGAGATGACAGTGGCGGCTGTGGGTGGGGCCGGCGGGGGTAGGGACGACGGCGGAAGGGAAGAAGATGATGGGGCGGCGAGGGGGGTGGCAATGGTGAGAGGGTGGCGGCGAGTGGCGATGCCGGAAGAGAGAGAGAGAGAGAGAGAGAGAGAGAGAGAGAGAACAGTGCCGACGGCGGAAGAAGGGGTGGGGAGGGGGCGACGGGCGGCAAAGGTGATGATGGGGTATTAGGGTTTTGGCTCTGATACCATGTTGGTGAAAAAGTAATTCATCATATTCCAAAGAACCCTAGGCTATCTATAGAGACGGCCCATGGGAAATTACATGAGGTGCAACCAAGAACATACAAATAACATAAACAGTATATACAATGTATATAATTATCTCTACATTGAGTATTCGCGAAAAGGTCCTTAAGTTTTTTATCATGGTAAAAAAAAGGTTTGAGATTGATGAGTCAATAATTGAATTTCCCTAATTCCAACTTTGCGCCTAATGTTTAGGGAGAAGAGGAGTGGTATAGCTAGGGATGAGTATTAGGCTCGGTCATTGTGTGTCACGTAGGGCCTGTCTCGAGTCCATTTAACATTGTGGACTTTGGGTTGAGCCAATTCTTGGAAAAATCTATTAAAGTTTAGTTCAAGCCCACGGTTGGAGAGACCCGAATTACTTATACCCTTCCAGCAACAACATCAAGAACCCCTTAATTCCATGTTTAGTGTCAGTCAATATCTAGTATGTTAATTTGTTATCAGCATAGATATCAAGGTATGGAGGTTAATTCAACATTTAACTGGCACTTTTTAGAACAGACAAAGAACAAATACTTAAGATATTTATAAAATAAAATAAAATTGTTATCTTTTTGCTTGTGTTATATGTACATATATCATTTTTCACATGGTATATGGTTACATTCTATATTTGGTTTGTAGGCCGGGTCAAGCTAAAAAAATATATGGACCCATACTTTGGTCCGGATCCGACCCATTTCAATTTTGGACTCGGGCTGGGAATGTCCATAGAACTTTATGTGCATTTGATTTACATTTGATGAATTTGATTCATTTACAAGTTTCAATTCCACAGAAATTGATCTGAGTTCATCTGGGACTAAGTTGTCAGGGTGGATCCTAACCATATTAGTAGCTCCCACCTCCTCCATATAAGAGAGGGTGACTGACCATTATAAAGTCTTTAAGATGCCCATCTCTTGCGATGACCATCCTCTCTCTCTCATCTCTCCCCTTTGGTTGTCCCCCCTTTATCTATCATCTCCATTGGTGGATCTCCAAGTCATTAAAGGAGACGTCTTGTGCTCGCACATTGGTGAAGGACTTCGTGTGATGACCTCTACAACGAGGAGAATGGAGAAGATCTCATAGAGATTAACTTGGTTGTAAGGTGAGAAGAAGGAAGGCATCGTGGTGACATGGGAGTTTCATGTCTTATCGACGTGTCCACACGTACAAATTGTATAGAAATGGATTTTTGATAGGATTCCTCTTCCATTAGATGTTCTTGCACCTTCTAAGGTATAATTCTCATCCCTCATAATGCACGAAACAATATAGGAAAGAATCCTATCGCGATGTGGTTTCATGGTTTAAAGTACTTTTATTGTTATTTGCTCATAAGATGTGTCTCTTATGAATGAGTATGCGATTGATCTACACTATACCAAAATTTTGGCCTTGATTCTAGAGCAAAAACACACAAAATCATTTAATATTACAGCATAATAAATCAAATCAACCAATAAAAATGGGTTAAATGCATATTATTAGCTTCTAGATAAGACCATTAAACAAAACCAAAATCAATAATATGACGATGATGATGATGATGATGATAAGTTAACTCTTATGTATAGTCATCTATATATATATTATACAATCTTCATTGATATTTATATTTAAGAAAGACAAGAAAAAGCAAGAATAACACATCTAACATTCCAAGGGATAAAGTCAAATTAAAACCAGTTGACATGAAACCAAATCCATTGTGCACATATCATTGACCTAATTCAATAAAAATCCTAAAAGAATACTAACCTACATATATTGAATTAAACCCAAACCTTAGTTTGAGAAAACTGAGTTGAAAGTTGATTTTCTACCTCATGCAGTCTCCTATGAAACTCTACCCATCTTTGAAACAATGTGAAGTCAATTATCATACAAAAGAAGACTAATTCTAAAGGAATCATAATTCATATATGAAACTCAAGTTTTAGGGTCATATATGGATCAAAGGTTTTAGGGTCATATTCATATATGAATTCATATTGAAGGAACTATAGATGTGCAGAGCAAGGTTTTAAAAACCAAACCGGACATCAAACCGGGCAAGTATCGGTTTTTAGTTTTTATGGTCGGACCAATGGGACCGACCGGTCGAGCCGGTGATGACGTCAGCAGTTCATAAAAATCGAAAAAGACCGAACCGTTGTACTGTTGGTTTGGTTTGTATGGTTTAATCGGGTCGAACCGAGTTAGACCAGTAGTACATATAAAGAAATATGAAAATGCTACATCATATCTTCATAGGATCTATATACTCGTGCCCTTCCAAGTTTTCCAATAGCGCTTATACTCCTTTTTTTTACAATTGTACACCCCCATATTTTTACAAAACAGATATTAGTGATATTTTATTAGTACACATGTGCTCCTATATTATACCAACACAAGGATAATATTGTTGATTTTTTTAATAATATAAGAGCACAAAAGATATTGCTAAATGTTAGGGGTATAAATGTTATTAGAAAACTCAAAAGGACATAATAAACGTATTTTGTAAAAACTCATATGTGTATGTGATGTATAAAATTAACAATTTTTAAACTATTTAAACTTTAATTAATAACAAGTGTTTTTAATTTGTTACTTCTAGTAGTATAACTATGACAACGTATTCTTCCTTTGTTGTTGTTGGAAGTAGATAAACACATGTAATATATGGGAAGAGAGGCAATGCTTGTATGGCGTGACAGGAGAGGTGATAATGGGTCATTGACACATGTGGAAGGTGAAGATAAAAGGACTACTATATTATGGGTTAGAATGAGAGTAGATTATGAATATTTTTTAAAAGTCTATATTTATTAAATTATCAAAAATTATTTTTTTTTGTAAAAGATGGATGGTTGAACCGGTGGTTTGGTTCAATTGGTTCAACCGAGTTTAAGCGGTCTAATCGGATTTTGATCGATTTTGACTGGTTTTTATTTTCTGAATAAAAATCGGGTGGTTGGACTGTTTTTCTTCCGGTTCTTGGATTAACCGGTTGAATCGGCCGGTTCGGTTCGGTTTTTAAAATCTTGGTGCAAAGAATGGCAGTAGTAGAAACGAAAATGCTGAAGTGGATATGTGGACATACACGTAAAGATCGGATTTAGAATGATGCAATCAGAAGGAAAGTTGATGTAGCTTTGATCGAGGATAAGATGAGAGAAAACCGCTTCAGGTGGTTTGGTCATTTGCAAAGGAGGTTGGCTGATGCATCAGTTAGGAGATGCAAGTTTTAGGATGTTTCGCCGGCTAAGAGAGGGCGAGGAAGGCCCAAGAAGTGTTGGAATGAGACTATCCGAAGAGATCTTAGTTTTTTGGATCTAAGCCCAAGAATGACCCAAGATAGATCTAAATGGAGATAAAGAATCCTGTAGCCGATCCTATTTAATTGGGAAATGCTTTGTTGTTGTGTATTATATATTGTACAATTGTATGATTTTGCACTTATCATTTTATGTATATATTATCATCTTTTTAGTTTGGACACGTTTCAATTTCATTTCATTAGTTTGTAATCTAACTGACGATAAAGAAATTTAAAGGCAAAATACTCATAAAGCAATAAAAAACAATAAACTTATCTATACCGTCCTAATCTTCTGCATATAAAACCCTTCTTTACATTATCAATTTCTTAATTATTAACAAATAAAAATAGATTAATGCGTAAGTAATATATTAATATTTTATAAAAAATAACATGTGTATATTATTAATAGAAAATAAAGAAAAAAAATAAAATATCACATGTAGGTATTTTAAACCCCTAAAGTATCTCCAAACATATTTTTATATGTGTACTTAATTTTATTTTATTTTGAAATCTTCATGAATGTCGTAGACTCATTAATATCTACAGTCTTTTGCATATTACTTTTTGATTCGACATATTCATTCATTTTATATTATTATTTTTTTATTTTTATTTTTATTTTTATTTTTGTTATTTTTCATTGCTTAACATATTGGTCCAAGTCTAGGTCAAAGGCACCACAAAACTTCTCAAATCCGCCTACTTGCGTCAGCTCACTCATCTTTTGACTCTAGTCAGACTGGTTCCCTTTTTTATCGTCACCTAATTACATACTGCCATCTCAGCAGAGAGGGTTGACCGCTAGGTCAGCTTCCTTTCTCCACCACGATCTGTGTCTGTTACTCTCGACCAATCCACCCACTTCCCTCAATGTATCCATGCATCCATGTAGGGTCGTTCGTTCACTGAAAACTTCAACTCACGTCGATCTAGTAACTATATACGATCCCTCCATTTACACCCACGCTTCCCAGCAATTGCATATGACTTCTCCCCACTCCACTCTAATCAATGCTTCAGCTATACAATTTCCCCCATGATCAACCCCTCATTACCCAGCTCCAGAACAAAGCCTAGCTCCCGTTTGATTGCAGGGTTGGACAGGGTTGGGTTGGCCCAACCCGGGGTACCCCTCCTTCCAACTTTCCCAATCCTCCTCACAGTTTACTATTCACAGGGGTACCCCAACCCAACCCAACCCTGTCCAACCCTGCAACCAAACGAGCCCTACAATGATCCACCTTTTTAATGAGAGAGAGATTACACTCAAGATTTAGCTCAACTAATGATGAGCATGGGCTGGACCCTTATAGGCTGTGGAGCCCAAGTCCAAGCCCATTGAACATAATGGGCTTTAGGCCAAGTCAAGGCCAAAAAATATTTCAAAGCTCGGCCCAAGACCAAGCCCAAACTCGACCCAAAACTATATACATGTAATAACAACACTCGATGGTCACATCTCATTCAGTAACAATAATATAAGCATATTCTTTTTTAATGCATAATTGAAGAGGGTCAAGCTCTAACATGCTCATATAATTTTCTTATTAAGGGTTTAGGGAAGTATTATAAATTATAATTACAGTTTATTATATGATATCAATTTTTTGAGATTGTATATTATATTGGGTTGGCGGGTCGATCGAGCTTGGGCCAACCTCGACCCAAGCATGGTCCAAAAAGTCATATGGGCCCATATTTCAGTCTAGGCCTAGCCCGTTTCAGTTTTGGGCTTGGGGTCAGGCAAGGTTAAAAGAATCGGGTTTCAGGCTGAGTTGAGCTATAGCCCTACCAAATGCTCATCCTTAAGTTCAACTACCTAGTGACAATGACAAGTATCAAAAGCTTCATGGCAATGCGGGTTGATCTCCTCTGATCTAACGTGATCCAGTGGACCATCTCCACTGCAAGTACCAAGCTCCAAGATCTCCTTCATTGAATCTTTCAAGACAAAGATCCTCTTAAAGCTCCTTCGAGCTTCAACCGCCTTCTAGGTTGAAAACCTAAACATCCAAGCGATCCCCATTCTTTTCATTTTTACTTCCCCTTCAGCTCGTCTTCTTTCTTTTATCTCCTTCTCTGCTCGTCAATTCCTTTCTCTCTTCATTTCTTTGATGATTCATGTCACATATCTCCCTCTTATTCCTTGTTCTATCTCATGTAATCTCTCATCTCTAGCCAATAATGGATGGAGCTATGTTAAAGAGGTTTTGCATTGGTCTGCTAGTCCAACAAGATCGGTAATCGTTGCATCACCAAGTATCTCTTAAGAAACAATTAACCCACAATACATAAATCAATCAAGTGTGTGAGTCAAAATTTATTATAATTCAGAATAAAATGTGTATACGTGCAAGTAATCTGAGTGTCGAGCATTGGGAGCAATTGGTAGGGAGGTAATTACTAAAAATTATTTCTAATTAATAATAATATTTTTGTACTTTTTTTATTTTTTCTTATTTTATGGGTTTTTAATTATCTTTAGTTTTTAATGAATTTTCAATTTGCTATATATTTTAAATTATAATTTTATATTTTGTTATCATTTTATAAATTTTTAATTTCTTTTTTTATTTTTAAACAAGATGTATAATTAATATATAATAATATAAATAATATATCTTATATAAATAATATATGATATATATAATATAGATTTATACATTTATAAATAAGTCAAAATTTATTCAAAATAACAAAATAATTTTTTTGTCTTTTTTATATTTCCCTCTGTTTTTTGGTAATTTTTAGGTAGTTTTCCTAATTTTTTATGTATTTTTAAAGTAATTAAATATATAACAGTGATTCAAGATTATTTAGCATTTAATAAATATAAATGAGTCCAAAATAAACCCAAACTAGTTTTAATATATAGTATAGATAATAAAGTAAATTTACAAACATAAAGAAATAGTTTTGGATTTTTATATAATTTTTGCTAACTTTTATGACATTTTTATGGTTTTGTGATTTTTAAGCTTTGTATTTTGTATTTTTTATTTATTTTTGGATATGTGGTGGAATATCATATAATATAGATAATATATTATTTTTGAAATTTTTGGTAAAAAGGTTTTATAATTTTTTAGGTTTTTATGTCTAAACAGGAAATACAATGTGTATTTTTGTATTTTAAAATAAGGGAAACTAATTTAAATTCCTAATAAATTTAGGCATGAACAAACAAGGTATCGTCCATCTATACTATTTTTCCTAACATTTTAGCATAAGGAAAATATTTAATATAGATAAAATAAAAGAAATAAAAAAATATTAAATTGGTAGGGACCTATTTATAATTTAAATTAAACTAAACTTCATTTCAGAACAATTCCAAGAACATTACAGGTACATATGCAAAATAGAGAATGCCTCACTTGGCGCTACACATGAGGCGGAAGGAAGGACCGATATGCAAATACAATAAAGCTCAAGGTCCAAACTGCAATATGTCCTAAATATTTTTACATTGAATATCCATTTTACAAGACTGAATATTAACAACGAGTCTGTGTGCCTTGCATGTGGCGCACTGATGAACGGATGCAGGCATGCCACGTGGTCAACTTATGGATGGGTGGCTGCAAGGGGGAGGGAATGGGTGGCAATGCTTCACTTCAAATGAAGGGCCCAGATTAGATCTGGTCCACTGTTCTTTATTCGATGGTTGGGAGGCCACTTGAAAGAATGGGGGAAGAATCTCTTCCCCAGGAACTTCAATCCTCAATATCTCCGACCTCCGACAACCTGATGAGTTGATGATCGCCCAAGACGATCCTAGGAGGTCCTCGCACCTGCAAGGGGGCTCAATGATGTCCATGCCTCATCTTCAGAGGTGTAGAGAGCTTCATCTTCTCAAGGACCTAGAGGTCATGTTGGTAGAGAGCTTCATCCTCTCAAGAACCTAGAGGTCATGTTCTTCAACAAATCTCGGCTCCAAGTGCTCCAAAAAAATACATTAGCTATATTATTATATTACATATCTCGTACCCAAAAATCATTAAAAAATACAAAATGTAAAAACTAAAAATTGCAAAACCCTAAAAACCTTATAAAAATTAGCAAAAATTAAAGAAAATTCGAAAGATATATCTTTCTATTTGTGAATTTTCCATACATTATATACTTTATGCTAAAAAGAGTTTTAGGTAAATTTTGGACTTATTTATATTTATTAAACCTAAAACAATCTTACTTAATTATTATATGCACTGTTTTGTATATTTGATACTTTAAAAATACATAAAAATTAACAAACAATCTATAAAAAAATACCAAAAATATAAAAATATAAAAACACAAAAACATTTTATCCTGTATTTTAATTATACATGTGTATTTAAAAATATAATACCATATATATACTATATATCTTATATATTACTTATATTATATAATATCATTATTATAATATATAATATGATATTCTATTTAAAAATAAAAGAAATTAATATTTTGCAAAAATAAATTAAAAATAAAAAAAGTTTTAAAATTTTAAAATATAAAAATATAAAACAAGTAGAAATCCATAAAAATATAAATATAATTAAAACCCCATATAAAAAAGAAAAAATTAAAAATACAAAAAGTAATTATTAATTAGCAATAATTATTAATAATTAAGTTATCCATTATTTACTCTCTGTGGTTCGACACTCTACATACTTGTCCTATACACATATTTTATATAGTAAAATAAAATAAATTTTGACACACATTCTACATTTAGTGCATATATATATGTGGGTTGATTGTTGTTGAGTCGATTTGGTTAGGTACCATGTGTTGTGAGAGTGACCGATACAATGATTGCCGGAGCTGATTTGTCGGACACTGCAAACCCTCCACGATCAGACCTTGGAATCCCTACCTTGGTGTTTCTAACATTGACCTAAATGTCTTAATGATCACTTGACTTAGATATTAGGATTTAATTGATCACATTGATAGTTTGTGTCCCTTAGATCAGCCCTGGACTTATCCATGAGAGTTTTGCCAAGCCACTCCTCGCGAAGATTCTTGCTCATCTCTGATCGACCTGTAATTGGTTATATTAAAACGACCCCTAATTAAGTTGGATAATTACATATCTATCAGATGGCATCGTTGCATGGAATCACAACTTAATAGATTTTAATATTTAATTAAGTTGATTATTATGATATTTAGGTCAATATTTTATTTTGTTACTAATTTGCATTATTTTGTGATGTGTTTGTTAATTATTTATTTTTATGATATATCTAGTCATTAGCTTTTGTGACAGGGCCCGCATCGATCGAGGATGCCTGGGAGATGCTGAGGCGAGGAATCGGGATCTTCGGTTGCGAGTTGTTGTAGAAGTAGTTCTTAAGAAATCAAGGAAATTAACATTTGTGTTTCATTTATTTGTTTTATGTATTTGTAATAACTGCCTTTACAACGGTCCTCATTTGAGGACTCGCGTGTGTAGTTCTGTATTGGACATTAACTATTGAGGTGTGTTGAGCTTATTTCACCCCTAACCCAGGTGGGGCTCAACTTGAGTGTTCGAGCTAGGATAGACATGTGGCTCTTCGTATTTATTTCATATCCTTTATTCTTAATCGTAGTTAGGACACCCTAATTTAGCATCTACGAGATTCACTCCATCTCATAAGATTATCTAGACATACTTAAACATCGCTTCACTTAGCCAAATTTAATGAGTTCTCTCCCTCTAATAGAAACATGTTTAGGATGCGGTTTTTTTACTTGCATGCATGCTAAGGAAAATTTTTAAATTTTAGTCTTGTGCTTGCATGAAGAGCGATGGAGGCACTATGAGTACTTCTCTTGAGCATGCATCATGTTTTCATTTGCATTGATGTTTCTCGATTTCCAATCTTGATTTCCAACTTAGGACTAAAGGGAATCGTGACTGGATGGTAGACAGTAATTTGTTTTTCGCTCATATTAAATCTCAGTGATAACCTTAAGCTTAAAATTGGGACTGATGAATGCAAGTTGACCTTAATAAAATGGAGTAAAAATCACCTTGTTTTATGAGAGAGAGCAAACCCTACATTATACGCAGGTATATTATGCATGTTGAGAGGTTAGTACGCATCCTTACGATAGTGCCCAAAATCCATATTAAACATGTACGTAATGGAAGTAAACTTTGAATTATCACCAATAAAATGGACAAGATAAATTGACCAATATTTATTGGTCCTCATGTGTGAGTTGATGAACTTATGGGTCTTTGCTTGTATGGTTTGAGCATTGAGTGTGATTTCCTCAAAACCACTCCCGTAAAACCTTGAATACTCCATTTTCATTTCCTTAGATTCATTCATCTTAATAGATTTAATTTAACCTTACTACTAATGTCCTGGCTCCTCCATCCTTAACTCAACATTCTAAATACACAGGCTACTCTTCAACCTAAGTATAGGGGGAACCAAGTCCATTTATGATTGTCACCTCGGGTCTCTTCTAATCCATTTCATGTCTCTGTACTTGGGCTCTTCCAGCCTCAGTATAGGGGAAGTTGAGTCCCCATCTTTTTCATTCTTTACTCATAAAACCTCTTCTTGACCTTCTTATACTTAGGTTATTTTTAACCTAAATATAGGGGGAAAGACCTGAGTCAGTTCCCGTATGTCCCTTTGTATTTAGCATGAGATATGGCTTCATATCATTTAGAGCTATGAGGACGTAACACAAGCTGAGTATAAGGAGGTGTACTGTATATATTTCATATATAATTTTGCCATCGCTCATATATTCACATTTTTCATTTTTTGGTTAAAGGTACAATATCTTTTGAACAAATTTGTGAAAAATATTTGTAAATGATTTGAGAATTTTTATAACTATGTGACATTATCTTTGAACATTATTTTAAAATGGTTAGAAAAATATGTATTTTTCTTATTTTGAAAATCATTTGTAAAATGGTTTGAAAATGTATATTTATGTAACATGGTTTGTAAAACGTTTTCAAAAAATTTTCAATAAGGGTGTAAATGAGAATAACATGTGTTTTGTAAATAAATCTAACTCTATTCAAAAATTTAAAAAAATTGAAAACTTAAAACTCACTAACTGGTGAACCTCCGCTTCATCACATTTATTCTTTCATTTTGATCTTAAATAATTAGCAAATGCATGTAACATTAATTTGTACATAATAGCACTCAATGATACACCTGAAAATATTGTATAACTATATGTATTTAATATCAAAATAAAAGAATGAAGGAAATAAAATAAAAAGAATGAAGTGTCAAAGACAATGAATGACCCTAGACCCCGAGACCTGTCTATCATGATGACTTGATCGATAAGTATAAGTAGGGGGAGATAGGGTAGAGAAATTGTACTGAACACACTCAAAACCCTAATTTTTATCATCAATAAATAGGCTTTTGGGACCTATTTTATTTTGCTATTTTTATACCTCAAATAAGGAAACCCTCAACATGAAAGTTGTACATAAAAATATAAATCTTATTTCACTCAAAAGTAATACAAAGTGCACTCGAGACACACAGAATAAAAAGTCACAAACAGAACTTCTCAGACCTGTATCTCCTCCATACATATTAAAAATTGACCAAAGTCACTTTTATTGATAAAAAATGTAACTATCTATTATTTGAAGATGATTTCATTTAATTTGGAGTTGAGATGCAAAAGTTGGCTTGTGGGCCCCTATTGTACTATATATATAATATTCAATATATTTATTCTTTAACTTTTTACACTTCTTGTATTTTATATACTTGGAAATATTATTTAAAATACATGTAAATAATAAACAAAGAATAAAGCCATTAAAAATACATTAAAATAAATAAAGTAGTAAAATATATAGGTAAACTATACTTATATAATATATATACATAATTATCTAAGTGAATAAATAAACTCAGAAAAATAAACTAAAAATATATGATATGTAATTAAACAAGTTATAAATATAAAAACTATGTATATAAAATAATAAAATATCAAATAAAATAAAAATAAAAATAATAAATATAGGTATATATACTTGCATATACTTGTAAACATTAACATCTAATAAATTAAGTTGTAAAAATAAATAAAAATTATCAAATTTAGTACATAAAATAATAAACAATTTCCATATTTTAAGATTTTTAAACTAAAATCATATATCATTTTTTATTAAATTTACAGGGTGTTTATTTATTTATTATCACATAGTGGTACTAGGTGGACCATTCACAGGCGAGGGACTATTGACTCCGGGTCAACATCCCCTCTCTCTACTCCCCTTCTCCCCAGGCCCTGACAGAACCCCGATTTTCAGATATTTTCTTGCTCGATTCACTCATGTTCTGGCTTGGCATGCTAAACGAAAATTGGAGATGTAATCTCCTTAAATTACGCCCAAGTTTAAGATCTAATCGATATGTATCTATCCATGTGAACTCCTCGTCGCAAGATGCCTCTCCAACCATGTCTATAAATAAAGCCTCCTCACCCTCTTCCCTATTTTGATTCCCCTCCATCCTATGTAACCCCAATCTCTGAGTTATTGGATCTTGTCGGTGACAGCAGCAAGCCTGCAGGAGCTTTGGCATGGAGAAAGAGTGGAAAAGGTGGAGATCCAGCTCGTTAGAGTCCGCTCCAGGTGAAGCTTGTCTGCTCCCTATTATGTAGGTATAAAATGTAGTTTTTAGGTTTAACTCGTCACATTTCCTTTACTTAGCATAGATTATTCTTTAGTTTCACTAATTATCCATATTAGTGTAATTTCTAAGTTTCTTGATCGATGGAGCTTGAGCTCCAGCTCAAAATCATCGTTACCAGTTCATTGTTCCGACGCATCAATGCCTCCATTTCGTTCCCCTTCATTTTCTTGTGAAATACCCATCATTTCACTCTGATTACTGCAAGGAATCGGGAGATCCAAACTCTCTCCACCACCTTCTTCCAGAGCTCTTCTCCCATTCCATTCCTAACTACCGTCATCTTTAAATAGGGTCGAGGAGCATCGCCTCGAGCCCCTTATCCTTTCTGTGTATGTCTGAGGTTGAATAACTGCATGGAGTGGAGATTTCGATCTTTATTTGAAGCTTCACATTGCGCAAAATGAAGAAGAGTTCCAGGTCCCCATCGATGCGACCTGAACCCCATTGATGACCACCTACAGACGCAGACACCTGCTAGGATCATTTTGAGCCTAGCATCAGCTCCGAAAGACAGACGGAGCGGAAGAAATCAAAGATTGAAGGAGGCCCGAGCTGTTGTTCTTGTGGGTCCTTCTGAAGTGTTCAAGAACCGTCAGATCAAGGTGCGGCACTAGATTCTTTTAGCACCGTACGATCAGAGGTGAGACGTTGCGAAGCCACGATCGTTGGATGAGCATTAGTGGTTGATCAAACACCGTTGGATCGAGCATCTTAGTGGGTATATTTCATAGACCCTACGTCGCTTTTGTCTTTTCATTTCAGTATGAATACTTTCATTGAGTGTTGTAAACTATTTGTGATATTTACTGTTAGTCCCCTGAACTTTCATCTAACTACACTTAGATCCACTCCACATTAGCTTACGTGTTCATACATGTGAGGGGGCGAGGTATTTTGCACCTATTCCATGTCGAGTTTTTGTATTTACCTTTAGTCACATATTTTGCACATTCAGTGTTGTATTTTGTGTGAAAATTACTCAGAGGACCTCAAACTTTTAGATAATAGCATTATAGTCCCTACCTAATGCTAAATAGTTATATATTTGCGGAGAAATTGCTTGTATTCGCCTAGAATGTTCTGATATGTTAACAAATGCATGTTTAGTTTGTAAAAATTACAATTAGGTCCATGTTTCTACTTGTATTTTTACTTTAGCATTTCTATTTATTAAAAATAACTCTTTATTGCAAAAACTCATGAGAAAATTACCGTGAATGCCTTGCATGATGTTTGTTCGCGTACATATTTTTATTTAGGCATTTGTTGTTTTCTATATTATAAAAATTAAAAGGAGTTGTTTAATTTACTTATCCAAAAAATAGAAAATTTACTTTAAAATTTCCAAAAAATATAGTATATATTACTATATATTATAACTCTAGACCAAAAATAATAAAAAATATAAAAGAAAAACACTAAAAATTGAAAAACCCCTAAAAAGCCTATAAAAATCAATAAATATTTCTGTGAAAATCCAAAAAAGTATTTTGTTTTTGACTTTTTGTTATATTATATACTATATATTAAAAATAATCTTGGGAATTTTTAGACTTATTATCTATTTTAAAACCCAAATCAATTCAACATATTATGATATTCCTTAATTTGGTTTATTAAATGCCTTCAAATAACTAAAAATTAGCAAAAATTATAAGGAAATTTCAAAAATAGAGAAAAGGTTAAAAACACAAAAAAATTTATTTTGTAATATTTCAGTATATAAAGTTATAGTTGAAAAATTAAAACCTTACATAGACTTTATATACTATATGCTACTTATATCATATTATTATTATTATTACTGACCTATATATATTCTAAAACATAAAAAAAGGATTATTATTGCTTGTTTCTTCTAGATCTTTACACATATTTATTATATATCCTATTATTTTTATATCTATTATTGGTATTATTACTATATATACCCATATATTATATCTTAAAAATAAAAAGAAACTAAAAATTTGCTAAATATAAATAAAAGAGAATAAAAAATAAAAATTAAAAACAAAAAATATAAAATATTAAAAATCCACAAAAACGATTAAGAACAAAAACACACAAACATACCTAAGTAGGTTGCTCATTTATCTTTATTCCCCTTGCCCTCTATGGTTTGATGCTCTACATACTTGTCCTTATACACGTAACTTGTAAAGTTAAAAAAATAAAATAAATTTTGACTCACTTCACATTGATTGCTTAACTCAGATTGTGTGGATCTATTATTGTTTGATTCACCTCTTGAGTCTGGTCATACAATAGTTGCTAATTGTGTTTGATTAGCATACCGATCGAGAGCGTGTTTACACTAACCCAATGGGTTGGTCTAATCCCTAACACTTTCACTATTACTCAAGACTTGAGGAATGAAGAATACTTGGATTATGAGATCTTAAGATTAAGAGTTAACCAGCCTTATCATTAGGATCTATGACTTAATAATTCACACTTCCCTAGTTTGAAAGATATGTTATATATTGCATACTTAGTCTCTACCTTAAAGAATATGACCATCACCTCACATGCGTGACTGCATATATGATGAGAAGAGCTAAGGTTACACTTGAGGAATTGGAATTAGATATTTGAGTTTGGACCCGATCTGATAATACTTGAGGATGGGATAAAATTGATGAAGGTTTCATGAAACCTGGGTGTCAGCAACCTTAGCCAGTATGAGAATAAGTTCTTATACTATCCTCTGATATTAACCTAAAGTGCCAGAGAGTGATGAAGCATAAAAAATATTGATCAGTGTGTGCCAACTTAGTAAAAGCAATAGAGCTGGCCAAACATAAAAGAAAAAGAAAGAGAAAGAAAAAGAAAAGTTCTTAAACTACAAAGATACATTCAAAAGAGCTTCCACCAAAGACGAGCACTCAACCTTTCAAAGTGTCCACTTGGACCAAACATTTTTTAGGATTTTATGAGTTAGGCTAACAACCAAAAAGGGCTCTGCATCGTATTGTGATACAACTCTGGATGTCGAAGGCATATTAGATACTCAAAAGAGACACACACCGATGCATTCCTAGGAAAATAAGTGCCGATGACTCATCACTCTCTTGACGGGCGTACTGATCAACATCAAAAATATACATGTGTTGAGTTAATAAGGCACTCGAGAGGATCCTTGTTCCAATGAGAGGGAGAGAAGAAAAGACATCAACATATGCCCTCCATCAATTGGCCTTCCATCTTCACTTTTATGTCTGACAACTAAAGAGGAGGTTGATTGGATACAATAAATGCTTTATCCCCTAGTGTTGAGGATTGAATCTTAAGGAGAGTCTCTTGGACCAGAACTTTAAGTGACGCTTTGACTCTACTCTTATAAATACAGTCTACACTTAGCGGCATATCCTTACTCTATATGTATACAAAGAGAGTATGAAAATTAGGGGAGTTGGATACCTTTTGACTAGAGCTTGGTTCAGCTTAAAATTTTTAGGATCACTAAAATCGAGTATTCTTAACGAATCAAGTCTTGAACATTCACATGCATATTCAGGGATTAATCCAACTTATTAATTATTTATTTGCTCGAGGACGAGCAAGGTTTAAGTATAAGGGAGTGGTAAATACACAATTTATCTTCATATCTCTTATTTATTATCTTTCTTAAACTATTCAATAATATTCAAACCTAAATAACTAACTGTAATATTGAACCTAATGTATATAATTAAACTTAATTATTGTACATAAATAATCTTATTTTGTGCCTTTATTTCTGTGTTTTCTTAAATATTAAAATTCACATAAAAATCATATTAATGTTGTACGTATTTGTTTTATCATTTATTATAATTAAAAATACAAAAAATCACAAAAAAAATAAAAGAAGTATTTTTAATTACTTAAAAATATTTGCAAAAAATTCTATCTTGTATATATGTTGTATTTTCATTTTTAATTCTATGTAAAAGTTGTAGATCTAAAAAAGATCTATAACTTCTTGTTGAATATTTTTCTATTTGAAACTTGTCAATATTTTATTCTTATTTTTCTTTTGTTTTTCCTATTTTCATTTTTCTTATTGAGCCCCATGGCTCTCTCTGGAGATGCCACGTGATCCGACCCTTTTTCTCCACCCACCGCAGTTCTGAGTCGTCCATCTGATCTTAATTGGTCACATCTCAGCCCTTCGCTACCACCCCACTCTCAACCCTCTGATCAGATGATTAGAACGCATCACAACCATCCCTTCGAGCTCGACCCTGGATCGTCTGATGAGCGCCATCAGACCATCAACACATATAGTCAACCTCTGCACCCCATCTCCACATGACACCACTCTCGCAACCACCTCTTCTTCTTCTTCCATTTTCCTTAATCACTCTGTCAGCCTCTCCACTAACCGACCACTCCTCACCATTGGCCAAACCACCCTCTTCCACGTGATGTCCTCCGACCTCCATGTTCCACTCTCTAGGCCAACCTCTAGGCAGTTGAAGCTTTGATGTCCACAACTTGGAAACCGCCACTCCTCCAAATACTCTGTCAACAACCCTTTTCACCCCATCCAACATTTCATGAGTCAAAGACTATCCGTCCTCCTCCTCCTGTGACAGAGCAGCAAGGCTAGGAAGGGAGAAGACGGTCGAAGGCTCGAGTATCGACCCATGGCCATGCAGGACATGGCATGGCATTGCTGATGGTCGTTTGAGCTTCCTAGTAGGATGACCAGGTTAAGAGACGACCGGAGGCTTCTTGTGAGCCTTAGACCAAGCTATCCTTTCATCTTCGGTGAAATCTTCAAGCTCCAGGTAATGTAGATCTTGTCTCTTCCTTATTTTCTCATAATGTTCCTTACTTGTACAGAGCACCACACTTAGATCCATCTGGTCCTCGACCTTCACCGAAGGTCCATGACCTTCGCGATGGGTCCAACACATCACCTCCTTCCTCCTATGAACTTGACCTCCTCATCCCCATTCCTCTGCCAACACGACGGAGGAACCCATCTGACATCCACTTTATTTTCCCCTCCAGGTCCTCATCTCACTCCCAACCTTCACGTACCACTTCTACGACTATTCCCTAACCCATCTTAAAGGTCACTCCGTTAATGGTTGGAATTCGGGCGAGGCTATGTTCTAGATCTTCACCTTCGACGGACGAGCATCAACACCACCTTCTAGAGAGCCCCTTCCTTCCTTCGTTGCACGAGCTTCATCATCAACCATCCAGGAAGCTTCCTGGATCATTAGTGGTCGTAGAGGAGCGTGAAGGAGCTTTGGCAACCTTGTTAGAGCCCCATTCACGTCCCCGCAGAGCGGAGGAGGAGCATCACTCAACGAGATACATGTGCCATTGGATGGCACCCTCTTGGTGGCCATCCAATGAATGTGAAGATGCAACATCACACGTTGAAGCACGAGAGGCTCGGTGGGATCGAGCCTCGTCTTGAGTCACCTCAGGCTGCCCGTGTGGCCCGAGGCACCTGCACTGGCCTCGATCCACTGCCCGAGCATCTGTCCGCGCGCACCTCACATGTTCGCTTGGTAATTTGTAGTTGTACTCACACACTTCTTCATATTTGTAGTTAGGTCCAATTAGTCACGTGCAAGACATGCACGCATGGAGTCATTTGCACCAACACCCTACCGACTCTTGATATTTGCAAAATGACCCTCGTGTGTGAAGTAAATTTACAGATAATGCCTCGTAGCTTTATTAAATTTGGTCCATGCTCCTGAAAGGACCTAATTGTGATATTTATATATATATTTGCATGTTTTTGCTTATGTTATGCCCCTAGACTAAAATAGTTATATCTTGACCATGTGTACTTGGATTTTAATTATTTCAACTTCATTATGATGCTTGTTTGATGATCTAGCTGATGGAATTAATTATTTTGTGATTTGACACTTGAAACTGCATTATTTAATTTGAGATGCATAGTATCGATTACAAGATCATTTAAATGCTATGAAGTGAAACTGGATTTATTTTGATGCATCAAATGAACCATGAAATTGATTGTATTGTCATTGCATAATTAATCAATCACATCAAGGGTATATTTGTAAGTTTGCATATGTTGCATGCCTTCACATTTTGTTGCATCATGTCACTAAAACTAACTTGCATAAACTCAAATAAAATGTATATTGTTTCACATGTTTTGTGTTGCATCACTTTGTGTGCATTATTGATCTAGATACCTTAATGAATACTTAGCCTAGGTATTATAATTTAATTGATCACTTTGAAAGCTCGTATCCTTGAAATCGACCTTGGAATTATCCATGTTAAACATATTCAATCGAGCAACTCCTCATGGAGATATCTGGCTCGGTTCTAATAGAAGCGTATCTGAACGTATTATAATTCGACACAATTAACATAGTCAAATACATGCCCATCAAACCGTTAGCCGAGGTGGACTAGTCCTTGTGATGGGCGGTGTCTATCTCTTCGCTAAGTTTGTATCTTTTATGTCTTCTTTCTTCTCTCTGTCTTATACCATCTTTTATAACACTCCCACTTGTGGGAGCTTACGGTTCTCCGTTAATTGGGAACTTGGTCATGTAAATTCCATTCTCATGAAATACATGAATGCTACCATTAAAGAATTTGGGAAACATGGATCTAAGTCACCCGGGTATGATTGAGACTAAATCCTATTTTAGTGCATACTCGAGCTTTGCACTAGTGAAAATATAGTATTCATGATCAAACATATATATATATAGAGAGAGAGAGTTTAATACTATATATCTGCATGTGTGTAGGTATACTATAGAATTTTATGATCATATTTGCACCCATAAAAAATGATGTCCATATATGTATATATAGATGAATAGAATGAAAATGCATATCTCTATGTATTTATATTTGCCAAAAAAATAAAAAAAGATTTTTTTATCCGATAAAAATACTTTATATTCATATTTTACTTGAAGATGGAAAGCACACAAATGTGTGTGTGTGTGTGTGTTTGTGTGCATCCAAATTAGAGACGCAAATAGATGGATACGAATATAGATATTATCATATTAATATTTATCTGAATTCCAGATATGGATGTAGAAGTATATTTTTCGATATTATACATTATCAACCATATCATTACACATGGACATGGACGTAGAGATAGATAATCACAATTCAATGTAAAAAATAATTGATGAATCTCCATTTCATCACCTTTATTCTTTTATTTTGGCCTTTAAACCCTATCTAAATGCATGTATATATCATTATTTTACACAAATTAACATTCATTATTTATTATATAAATAATGTCTAAAATACATTATTTAAAGCTAAAATAAAAGAATAAAGTAAAGAAAAGAAAAAGAATAAAATGCCAAAGATATTTTATGACCCTTAACCCCGAGATCGGATCATCCTTATGACTGAGTTGACAAGAATAAAGTAGGGGAGATAAAGGTCAAAAATACAATAAAAACCCTAATTTATATTCATCAATATTATATTTTTGGGACCTATTTTATTCTTTATTATATATAACTCAAATAAAGAAACTTTGTACATAGAATTGTAGATGATAATAATATATAGAAAAATACAAAATTGAGTTTGCACAAAAATAATATACAGTATATCCCAGACCCATATCTCCTCAATAAAAACTCAAAATGTATCAAAATCACCTTTGATTGTATATAACTTTTAATAAGCTATTTAATGAAGGTGATTTCATTTAATTTAGAGTTAAGGGGTAGAAGTTAGGTTTTGGACCCATATTGTATAGTTTACCTGAATAAAATATTCAGTTTATTTATTTTTTATTTTTTTTATAATTTTATGTTTTTATAATTTTGTAAATATTATTTATAATATATGTACACACTTAGAATAGAATAAATCCATAAATAAAATAAGAAAACAAAATACATAGATGAAATACATATACTTATACCTAAATGTTATATACCTATATTTATTTAAGTGTACAAATGACATAAGAAAAATACCGTAAAAATATGTTTATGTATAATTAAATAAGATGTAAATATATAAATTAAGAAAATAAATAATAAAACACAAAAATATAAAATAAAAATAAAATACACATAATAAAGGCAAATATACCTATAAATAAAACCCTAAAAATTAACTTGTAATAAACAAGCCCCTAAAAATAAATAAAAATCATATTAAAATACTACAGAAAATAATAAACAATTTTATGTTTAACCAAATAATAATAAAATCATGTATTAATTTATTTTAATTAATTTTTTATTTTCACTTCAATTTTGTCTTTTTGCGGATGACGTGGCCCAATCACGCCACGCCATCCTTTGACCTAGGTCAACTCCTCTGACCTAGGCTTGAACTCATCATAACCTCGCCTTTGACCTTTCTTCCTCGATTTTTCGCAAAGGATCCTTTCACTATTTTGAGTTAAGATCTTCTTGACTTTTCCTCCTCGTTCATCCACCATTCACACCACTAGCATTCCTTGGACGACATGCCCCTGCATCGAGCGCCATTCCCCGACGTAGTCGCCCAGGTATAAAGCATCGCCTCTGAGCTACCTTGACTCCTTGATTCTTCTTCTGCCACTTTCATCCAGGACCCTAACCTTAGATCAAACCTCGGTGACAACAATGTTCTCTAGGGCACCTTCGTGGCTCGATTTGGCATTTAATCGAAGAGATTCACTACTCACCGCCATCCTTCGTCAGAGCTTCATTGTAGGTGTGTCAACTTCGGTGAGCTTCTATCTTCTTGGTTTTTCTTGTTCTTTAGGTTAGCAGTAGGTTAGTGATATTTTTTATTTTACTAGTGCTATTCTTATTTTACTTGATTTCATCTCGTTCGTTGTATTTTCCAAACTTTCCCCTCGCCGGAGCTCCAGCTCTGCCATCTCGTTTTATCGTACCTGATCATTTTCCGCCTCGCCTAACACCACCATCTTCTTCCCCTTAATCTGATGATCGCTCCACTCCCCCTCGCACACCTCGATATTTCTCAGATCGAGATAATAGTCCCTCTTCTTCTACAGCTCGCCGGAGGGACTCATCCCGCTCCATTTCGGAATCGTTCCACCTCCTGGAGCTCCCCAAAGCTCTGCTTTTTGTCACTCACCATTTCACTACAGGAAACAGAGAGAAAACACACATTTGCAGGGGTGCTCGAAGATAGAAGAAGGCTCCCAGGTCAGAGGGCTCCCATGAGCTCTTTGTGAACCCTTGGCTGTTTTGAAGGGACCTACAGGTGTGGAATCCCAATAGGAAGCTAAAGCCCCCGTCCCCTTGGAGATTGGAGCCTTAACGTGCCCAGTGTCAATGATCAAAGCACAGAGAACATTGTGTTCTTACGAGTTCTTCTAGAAGCATCCATCACAGTCCCATCGAGCATCCGTGCTAAACATAGCAGCCACCGTCGGATCCTTCCGCTCCAACACCGTCAGATCAGCACTGAGATCTAATCTCAACGCTCCATCATCGAAGGGGTACCGGCCGCTCGATTGTTTCCACGACAATAAGTGCAGATCTCTCACCATCGGATCATGCATCTTGGTGGTAAATTGCATCCCATACCCCCGACTTTTGTAGCTTGATTATTTAGTCCTATAATTTGTTTTTGTAGTTTCATATTTTTGTAAAATTTGCAAGTCAAACCCTAAGCTTTCCTCTATTAGCTATTTCGTACATGCTAGGTCACCTCACATGTCGTCCCACTTGAGGTGGCCATTTTGCAGAGATACCCTTGCGGATATTCATATTTCATTTTGATCGTGGAACATTAAATATTAGGTTTATACTATTGGGTTATATGTACATTTTTAACTACCTCTATTTTAATTGCAAAAATGACCTTACTAGTTCATTAATTTTTATGCATGTTTCTATTTATTAAAATTATCATCCATGCTTTAAAAAATCTCAAAAAAGGATTAAGTGCATGTTAGCATCTAGTTTCATATTTTTTTTACATTTTAGGCAATATAATTATTTATGAAATTCAAAAGAGCATGTTTTTATCTGTCTGATTTATAAAATACCAAAAAATACAAAAATAATTTGAAAATTCCCCCAAAAAATATATTTTGTGTACTATTTGTATTTTCTAACTCTAGACCAAAAATCCATAAAATAGAAAAAGAGAGCTCATAAAAATTAAAAATCTCCAAAATCATTCATGAAAACATAAAAAAATTCCCAAAAATCCCAAAAATACCATTTTCTATCTCTGAATTTTATTTTTATTATATAGAAATAAATAAAACTTTTGGAAAATTTTGACTTTATTTCCTATTTTTAAATTCCAAAACAATTCGATCTATTTATATATTCCTTGTTTTGGGATATTTTTTACTTTTAAAATATTTAAAAATTACCAAAATTATCTAAAAATCAAAAAATAGTGAAAAATTCTTTAAAACCCAAAAATATTTTATTTCTCGAATGTTGGTTACTTTTAGTTGTGTTTATAATTATCCTACTCTATATTGTATATATAGCCTCATAATTCTTATATTACTTATTTATAAAGAAAAGGAAATTAAAATTAGAAAAATATAACAAAGTAATAATTAAAAAAATTAAAAACAAAAATAATAAAAAGTAAAATCCATAAAAATACACAATTAAAAACCCCCAAAAATCATAAATTTGCTAAGTATTTGGAAAGACAAATTCTTGTGATTCATTTCTTAATCTCATACACTTTACACCCTTGTTTCATATGTTCGACCCCTACATATTTGTCACTATACATTTTTAGTAGGTATAATAAATTTTAGCGTAATCCGATTAATTGCTTAATTATTATGTGTAGGATAATTGTTGTTTGATCACGAGTATTGAGCAATTGCCTTAACGATAGCGAGTCTGATTTTTCATATCATTGTTAGCGGCTCCGATACACGCACTCAACAAATGACGATGTTGTCAGGGAGCATCAGTTTGTAGACTAGTTTTTTGTCCTTTTTATATTGCTTAGCCATTTCTTCATTTATTTCCTTTTATTTTATTATTAATTTTAAACTGTCTAGCATCTCTTCTCTTTGACTTCTTGCGAGGGGTCGCAGAATGAGGAGTATCGCCTAAGCGATTCTACGCACCTTGGGTTGAGGAGTGGGCTATTCTGTCCTAGTCAGTATGAGAGAGCAAGAGGCTCTTGAGAGAGAGAGTGAGAGAGACAATAGCCTAGCATAGGATTTTTGTTTCTTTTGTGAGAGGGTGATTTATTTTTGCACTTAATTGTAATAATACAGGTACATTGAATTTTGGACACTCGGGTACAATTTCCAAGTATTTGTTCACTTGGAGGCTCACCGTAGTTTTCTCACGTTGTCTTCACCTTCTATACTTTATTCTTCCCTTTTTTCCCTTTATTTTATTTGTTTTCCGTCATTTGTGCTTTCCGTCATGTTTTTCTTTATTTTGTGGAATGAGCCCTTAACATTTTAGGTTTGCTTGATCGTGTAAACTAAGGCCAAGCACCTAACTATCTTTACATGCACCTATAGTCTTCGCCTTTGAACTTAGCTTAATTAATTGTTGAACACTTAGTCTTGAAACCACATGACGAGAGAGGTCTCCATACATCGCTTGAAGATCCCATTATCGTGGGTACCAAGGAGCCTCCAAGACCAGACTCTAGGTTTCGTTCTTGGTGTTTAGCATTTGGTTCTTTACGTATAACAATTGCATACTCAGGACGATCTCCATGTGCATATCAGCATATAGTATAGGTTTATAAATTCATATTTTACATCATGCATGGAGAGCACTAAGAAGCACTGTAAGTCTTCTAACTGAGCATTCATCATTTAGGCACTAAAATGAGATTTCCATCTTAGTGTCGCCTTGCATTGCTTTGCCACTCTCTCCCTTTATTTTTTAGCACATAGGAATTTAAAGAAAATAAAAAATGGTTAGACGATTGTATTGAATCTACTCAAAGCAAGTGATAACAAAAAAAATAAAAAAGGGATTATTAAAAATATTTGACCTAAATAAAATTGATTAATTAGACTCATTGTGGAAGGTCTCCTTCCCGAATATGAGGGTGTTATCATAAGGATTAGAGCCAAAAATCCAATCTTTTATTGCGTTGTGTATCGCTTGGATTTCCGAAGTATTTGCGCTTCTATCGTACGTGAACGAGGAGGGTCTGGTCAATGATGATGTTCTCGCCTTGTATATAACATCGACCTTTTCCAAAGTACTGATCTTAGGCCACACCTTCACAGGGGTGTCTGTCTCATTGTCTTGCATCCGAGCAGGTCCTTGTACGCTCACGGGAGATTCCATTGCGAGAGAGGTCCGAAGTAGTGGTTTCTCCTATCAGCTTCCTCCCTCAATTTCTTTGGCTGAGTAGGGATCCAAGGAGGATTAAAGGACCTCAAAAAGTGCAGACTACTTGTTACAAAGGAGGAGGACAAGTATGAGATACTTTTCAGTTAGTACTCTCTCTCCTATATGATTAGCGCTTTAAGGACTCGTTGAAAGATAATTACCTGAAAATCAAATTAAAACTTACAAAGATAATTGTCGAATCTTCACATCTTCATGGGTCGAGTGTGTGAATCCATTGTTTTGAGGTTTGATTGCTTAGTTTCATTTAGATCAAGATAAAAAACATCTCGCATTTGCACCATTTTGCTTCTTTCATTCTCTTTGACCCTTGCTCACTTTGATTCACTCTACTATTTTACACTCCTTTTGTTTCACGTTGACCTCCGTATTATTCTCCACATCGATCTTCCTCTTGACCTTCAAGATGGTGACGTATGGATGGCTTAGTCGAGACTCAGCCGATACCCATATCGATTCCACACGCTCGCCTTCTCCAATAATTTGAGACGATTCCTGAGAACTCGATTCGGACTCCGCAAACCGATCTCTAGACTCCCTGTCTTCTCCAATAATCATGGATCACTCTTGTCCTGAACTCTGCCCATTTTAGAGGACAATTGATTTCACTTCTTATCCATCACCATCCTTAATGAAGTTTGTGTTGACCTTGACACGGAACAATTCTCAACATATGGTGCAGCGATTCAAACTGATCGGAGTATTCATCCATGTGCAGACCAAGAACCCGATCGAAAGCCTGAGATACTCTCAGATTCAGATAAAGGCATGGCTCCTACAGGAAAGGGAAAGGGACCACAACCCCAACAGCCAGAGTAGCTAGAACAGGGGGATGGGCAGCACATAATGCAAAATGATGTCAACAGCCAACTCCTCGCATCAATCAAAGCCATACAGCAGCAGTTGATAAACCAAGGATTGGTCTAGGTCATCTTATAGGAAATGCTTAATGATCTGAGGAGAAGGACTGATGAGAAAGAATCCAGACAAGAGGATGACCTGAACAGAGAGGATGACTTTCATATGGATGATGTAGAAGACAATTATTCAGTAGGTGGACCCCATGGTGGAAGAGGATAGGCAAGACAACAACCGAAGCCCACTCTGAAGGAGACATACAACCCTGGGGCAATCCATGTTACCGAGTGGATTCAGATTCCACCCATCCATATCCACTTCAAGCTGAAGCCGCAATTCTTGTCTCTACTCCAGACCTTCCATGGGAACACAATCGAAGAACCATATATCCACCTACAGCAGTTTGGTCGCATCTGTACCACATCACACTACCCCAATATCCCTCCGGGGGTAATCAAGATGACTGCCTTTCCTTTCAGCCTCCAAGACAATGCCCTATATTGGATCGATCATTTGGGAAAGGTAGTGATGACCTAGGAGGAGTTAAATTCTCCATTTCTCCACAAGTTCTGCCCTTTTGGTCGCTTGAACCAGATGCACGCTTGGATTTCCAGCTTCATCCAGTAGCCCTACGAGACAATACATGAAGTGTGGGAGAGATTTAAGGATTTGTAAGAGAAGTGTCCCCACCATGACATCCCGAATACTAGTCTTGTCCAACACTTCTTCGGTGGGTTGACACTAGAAAGCCAAAAGCTAGTAGAAGCAGCTTGTGGTGGTTCGCATTCTGAACAAGGATGAGGATGTCGTCTGGGACATTTTTGAAGAGATGGTCGAAGGAGATGTCGCTCAATCCTCATCATGTGCATACATTAAGATGCCTGCCACCAACCACAAGCCTGTTAACATGGCAACTCACACCAAAGACAAAGATGAGAGCTCCAACCTTAGCATCATCGGTAGCCATTTGTCTAAGGTGGACATCATTGAGAAGATGTCTTAGGACCTAGGAAAACTTGCAGTCATTGAGAAGAGGACCTAGGGCTTGGAAAAGCTCGATCTGATTTCCCAGCAGTTGGAGCAGCTTGTTCGAGCACTGAATGCCAATGCCTGTAATTCTGTATCTGCCACTATCGAAACTCTCGCTGCGCAAAAGGAGCCAACACTAACACAACCTCCTAAGCCGAGCCTCCCGTCACCCCAACCAGTCCAGCATGTATATTATGTGCATACCTCGGAGCAACCCTCGCAATCCTAGACACATATGGTTGTCTATCAAACAGAGTCACAGCAATCCTATTCCAAGCAGTTCTTTCCACAGCCGCCGCAGATACAGGATATCAATGGTGTCCGGAACAATGAAGTGCAGCTGACTCATCCTCGGGGACAACTCCAGGGTCAGAACATGGGCAACATGCCCTATCACCAGCAGCAGCAGGGTGGAAGATCCTACTAGCCCTCTCATCAATAGCAACCTCCGTACCACAACGACACCTAGAGGCAAAATTATCAGCAAGGTTCTCAGCATCCCAGTTACCGCAGTCAGGATTACCATCAACAACAGTCGATTGCTCCATACCATCCTCAGTACTCCCAATACTCTTCATTCCCTCCTCTTCGCCATCCGTTTTATCAGGATTACAATTAGCAGCCTCCACAACAGTAGTACCACAGCCGACGACTCCATCAGGCCGACCCGTCTGAGGCACCTGATGAATCCCCATTTCATCACCTTTATTCTATCATTTTGTCCTCAAAAACTCTAGTAAATGCATGTAAATACCTCTAATTTTCATAAATTAACATTCATGCATTGTTGTATAAATACTGTACAAAGTACTGTTTTAAACGTCAAAATTATAGAATAAAGAAAAGAAAAGAAAAAGAATAAAATATCAAAGATATTTTATGACCCTAAACCACGACAAAGAATAAAGTAGGGGGAGATAAGGGCCAAGAATTCAATATAATTCCCATTTATTTATTCCTTATTTATTCATTTGTTCGACCTATTTTATTTTCCTTTTTTTTACCTCAAATAAAGAAATATTGAACATGAAAGTTATAGATACTAAAATATAGAAAAATACAAAATTAAGTTTATACAAAAATAATATGTAGAATAAAAGTTGTAGTCCGATAAAATTTCAAAAGCACAACTTCCCAGACCCATAATTTCCCAAATAAAAACTCAAAATATATAAAATCATGTTAACTGTATATAACTTTAAATAAGCTATTTAGTGAAGGCGGTTTCATATTTTTTGGAATTAAGATGTGAAAGTTAGGTTTTAGACCCCTATTGTAGAATATACCCGATCAAAATAATTATTTTATTTATTCTTTATTATTTTTATACTTTTATATTTTTATAATTCTTTAAATATTATTTATAATATATGTGCCTAGTAAAACTAGAATAAAATAATAAAGAAAATACTAAAATAAAATATGTATATAAAATACATAGATGAAACACCTATACTTATATACCTATGTATTTAGTATATCTAATTATTTAAGTGTATATATTATATTAGAAAAATATAATAAAAATATATTTAAGTGCCTAAAAATAAGCTATAAATATATAAAATAAGAGAATAAATTAACAAAAATAAAATATATAAAATAAAAATAAAATAGTCAAAACATAGATGAATAACTTATAAATACACCCATAAAAATTAACTACTAACAAATAACTTCAAAAAATAAATAAAAACCATCATAAAATACTATATAAAATAATAAACATTTTTTATTTTAGATTCAAAAATTAATAAAATCGTTTACTATTTTTAAATAATAAATTTCGAATAAATATTCAGTTTTGTCATGTAGCGAGCTTGCGTGGACCAATCATAGCCTCCCATTCGTTGACCTCGGGTCGACTCCCCCTGCGGCTCTAACCCCAATTTTTGTGCATTTTTCATGCTCGATCCATCAATCCATCACACTCGCTTCCTTCAGAAAAATTCATCATTAATCCTCCAGGATCCACGTCGGCCTTTCAGATTGCTTGTACATAATCCCGATTCTCTACAATCCAACCGTTAATAAGGGTGCCTTTACAAGTTTATAAATAAACTCCTCCGCCTCCCTCTTGCTCTTTGGTCACTAATCCGGGTCTTAGAGTCTTGATTCTTCATATAGGGAGTATCCTCGTGATAGGGGGAGCTTCCCGGTGGTTTGGATTAACTCCAGGAGGATGGAGGTGCACCCAGGCGGCGTTCCGGCCACCTCTGCTCCCTGCCCTCGCCGGCAGGTAAGAGCTACGTGTTTTCCCATTCTTTAGTTAGTTTTAAATTCCAGCTTTTCGATTATGCCATTAGCTTAGCCCCTAGACCTTAGTATTATCCATCAATGCTCGATTTGTAGTTCACCAGAGCTTCGCTCCGATGAACTTTTTCATTGTGCCTCTGCTGTCTTTCGATCCGCAGACTGCCTCCCTTCTTCTCATCTATGTTTCTCTCATGCTACGACACACCTTGCTCAACCAGATCCATCATGGATATGGAGTTTCGTGTCTCCCCTCCTCCACTCGTCGGAGACACGCCGCCTCGCTCCGCTAACCGCCCATCTCGCACGCTAAGGGGTCGAGGCAATTTGCCCTCGACCCAGGAACGTTTTTGCAAGTCCTACAACCTTCATGCATGGTTGGAGCCACTTTGTGATTCTCCCAAGGTTCCTGGATCTCTTCCTCGTCTTCAACTCTTCAAGAGAGATCCGGTGTCCCTCGGCCATTATGAAGCCTTGTGCAGATAGGGAGACTCTCGTGCTCCCTGTTGCAAATCTTGGAGCATATGAATACCACCGGAATTGTGCCGTAGCGACGATCGAAGCTCTCCACCCGCTCTGTTCTTCCCTGTTCTGATAGGGAGGTTCAGAGCCGTCGGATCTAGCCTCTCCTCCATATCCTCCAAATGATGTTGGATGCAGTTGTCCCTCACCATCCAATCGCCCCTTGCGATCTAATCTGCTCCGTCCAAGACCGAAGCGATATGGGTCGATATGATGATGCCACGTGTTTATGTGAGACAGCCCCAACCATCCGATCTCTGTACCTTAGGGGGTAATTTGCAAATCTTTCCCCTGCTCATTTTGTATTTATGATTTAGTCCTGTAAATAGAATATGATGTTTAAAATAAAATGGAAAAATTGTATGTAGGGCCCTTGTACTTTATGGATATAACATCTAGGTCCATGCCATGTCACCTCACGTGTTGTCCCACTTGAGGTGACCATTTTGCACATATACCCCTAGAACATGTATTTATGTTTGGTCCAGTAAATGGTAAAGCATGTTATATTTTTTGTTAAATTACACAAAGGCCCATGGAGCTTATTTTATTTGCATATATGTCCCTGCTAGCAATTGTCTTTTTTTATATATTTTGGATTTATTTAATGTCTATTGTAAACAAAAATCACGAAAAAATATGTGTAAGTTCATGATTGCTTGAAGTTTCGGGCCATAATTTTTATTTACAATTTTGGACCTTTTTTAATATTTACTAAAAATCAATTAGAGCACAAACAGTCCCTGTATAGCTTATAAAGTACCAAAAAATATAAAAATCTATTGAAAAATTCCAAAAATATATAGAGGCTGGGGAAGCTGCACCCGAGGGTGTAGCTAACTAGCTGCACCCGGCTATTTTTTCCATTGATTTTTTATGCTTTTGAAATGAAACCTAGGGGGATTTAAATCACCATATATCACCATGATATCATACCAATTTCAACTAAATTTGACATTACTATCATCTCCATCAAGACTAACACATTTTAACGGTTTCAGAATTATTGAAATTGACCCTATCTAGATGGGCATGTTAGGAATGTTTATTTTACTTGAAATTTGAAACACTTATCCAACTCAATAAACTAAGTAAATTCCCATAGGTTTCCTTCAAAAAAAATTAAAAATCAATGAGAAAAATGCCCGGGTGTAGCTAGTTGGCTGCACCACCCGGTGTAGCTTCCCTTTTACCAAATATATATATGTTGACCAAAATCTGTAAAAATTGCAAAAGAAAACTCCTAAAAATCTAAAAACTCCAAAATTTTTTATAAAGATCTAGAAATTCATTAAAATCCAAAAATATATTTCTCTATTTTATAATTTTCTTTATATAATTATATATCTATTAAAATTGATTTGGAAAATTTTAGACCTAATTTTCTATTTTTAATTTCCATTTCAACTCCAGATGTTTATTTAAACCTTGATTTAGGGTATTTTCTAATTTTAAAAATATCTAAAAATTAGCAAAATATATAAAAAATCTCAAAAATAGTAAAAAATATTTAAAACCCAAAAATCATTTTATTTTCTTTATTTTAACTGCTTTTATTAGTATTTAGATCTATAGTAACTTACTTTGTACGTATATACTCTATATATATTATATTTTCAACGAAAAGAAAATATAAAAATATAAAAATATAAAAAGAAAATATAAAAACAAAAAAATAAAAATCGAAATACAAAAATATAAAACAAAAACAAAAAAAATCAATATATAAACTTTAAAGACCCACAAAAATAAAAAATTTGTATATAAGTATATACATGATAAATGACATGGTTGTATATGAACACTGTGTTCATAAATAATTATAGGCTACTATACTCTCTGTAGTTCGACCTCTACATGTTTGCTTGCTATACATCTAGTGGTAGAGAAATTTATAAATTTAACTCACTTTTTGGTATCCGTTGCTTAACTTATAATCGTGGGTTGATTGTTGATTGAGTGAGGTTTATGGAGTGGTCAATACACCAACTACAGTTTTGCCTTGTGAAACCGTATGATACTCCACGAATCCTTCTCATTAGCACCACCGCTGAATCCGACTCTGGATTGTTGGCTCAGCTAGTGAAAAATATGGTTAAGATGACCTTGAAGATTGATGACCTGACGGCTGCAAAGACAGTCATACCAGCCCGGGTCAAGGAATATACGAACAACTTCTGACGCAAGGAGCAGGTAGTATGAAGTGATCTACCCAATTCAGGTTGAGGTGATATTTATTTCTAACGTTGTTACTCTCAGGAGTGGTAGAACACTACAGTCATAAACAACCATGAAGGAAAAGTATCCAATGTCTGACGGGAGTCGTCAGCCCAGCCAGCACCAGGGCCAAATACTATTTTTGGAGGAGCATCAGAAAAAGCAAAAAATACAAAAAATGAAGAAAACCCAAAAATACAAAAATACAGAAGCAGCAGCAGCCTCAGTGTAGACCAACCAGCTTTGTAGACGCCTGCACGTGTAGTAGCCCTAGCACCAGTCTTAGAGAAGCCTCCACATGCAGCAGACCCGAAGCTAGTCAATGAAGCCGAGTCCATATTTTTTGGTCCACCACTTGTAGATGATTATTTACATTTGTGCTATCTACCTGTACATCATGATATGGACAAGATTTTGGACAATACGATTTCCGAGTCTGTAAATATTTCTTTTCCTAAAGCAATGAAAAAGGAAAAAAATCAAAATTTTGAAAAATACTTTGTCTGATTCTACAATTGTGAAAATTATTTAGAATTTGGTCTTGAATATGTCTCTCATGAAAGATTTTGAGTACATGCCTGCTGTGAAGAAAGGCTTAAAAGATGCATGTACAACGAGGTGTCAACTTCGCCCCCACAATCCAAGAAGTCAAGGTGACAAACTTGAAAAGCACATTCTCACCATGGTCGCAATTAATGCCACCACTAATCTCCCCGATAAAAAGAAGGACAAGGGAGCGTCACTCATTCATTGCCAGATGTTCGGCCAAGAATTTGAAAGAACATTACTCGACAGTGGATCTTTTGTCAATTTGATGTCAGCCTCACTGCTCATTGAATTCGGGTTAGGTCTACTCAAACCCACCAAGATGATTCTGCAGTTCGCAGACAAGTCAGTCAAGCAGCCTATAGATATGTTGGAGAATGTGATCGTAACTATTCAAGGGATTCAGTTCCATGTTGACTTTACTATGTTAGACATGAACTTCTCCATACCTCTGCTGCATACCCCTATTATTTTTGGTTGGTTGTTCCTCCGAACTGCCGAAGCAGTAGTGAACTACGACACTAGAGATATCACATTCAACTCCAGCGACGACAAAGTCAAGATAGAGATCGTGTCTGAGTCCAAGCTTACAGAGGGAGCATCTGCAGTGGGTATGCAGGTGATCAACCATTCTGAAGAATGTGACTTTCTAGCTGAAATCCAAGATACAAATCTTTTCATGGATGATATTGAGATCTATGAATTCCTTGATTCTGAGGAGAAGTGGCAGTGCGCTTGAATTTTCCTTTGTCGATGGGAATGAAATTTGTGTTGATTTGCCCAATGAGTTTGAAGAACTCTTTGTTGGGACAATGAGCTCGCAAGACCAAGATCGGATCATTGATGAATTCTGCAATAATGTGGATCTGATTGATAATTTCTCTAAATTTTTTAAAGATGAACAGTTAAAGGTGGACATTGAACAGTTGAAAGAACAACCACCTACTATCATTTCTAAAGTCACCAGTGAAACAGCTCCCACTCTGCCCGAGCTGAAACCATTGCCCTCCAATATGAAGTACGCATTCCTTGTAGGTGAGTCAAATATGCACCTGGTCATTATCAATGCACACCTGACCGCAGACCAAGAATCATGTCTGATGGAGGTTCTTGAACGTAACCGCAAGGAGATAGGTTAGAAAATATTGGATCTCCATGGAATCAATCCTTCACTATGATCGCATCACATTTTCCTTGAGGAAGAAAGCAAACCCTCCTGTAAATTTCAAGGAATATAGAATCAAAACCTTCGAAAGATTGTCATGAAAGAGATTCAGAAATGGTGTGATGCGGAATTCATATATCCCATCTCCGACTAGAAATGGGTAAGTCCATTGCACGGCGTGTCAAAGAAATCAAGGATTATTATTGTGAAGAATGACAAAGGAGAGGAGATCCCGACCAGAGTGCCCACTTCTTGGCGAGTGTGCGTTGATTACAGGAGATTGAACCTCGCCACCAAGAAAGACCACTTCCCACTACCCTTCATTGACCATATTCTTGACAGACTAGCCGAGAAGGAATATTTTTGCTTCTTGGACGGGTACTCCAGATACAATCAAGTTGCTATAGCTCTTGAAGACCAAGAGAAGACCATGTTCACCTGTTCATTTGGGATGTACCACTTCAGATGGATGCCTTTCAGGCTATGCAATTCCCCAGCCACATTTCAGAGGTGTATGCTTGCAGTGTTCGTTAACATGGTGGGCAGTTTTCTGGAGGTATTCATGGATGATTTTCTGATCTATGAGGATTCATTTGATCAATGTCTTGACTATCTAAATTGCGTTCTGTAGAGGTGCTACAAAGTCAATCTATTCTATCGTAGGAGAAGAGCAACTTCATGTTGACTGAAGGAATCATGGTGGGTCACGTTGTATCTAAACATGGCATGGAATTGACCCAATCAAGGTGGAATTGATTTCTAAACTTGAGCCTCCAACAACAATGAAGCAAGCCCGGTCATTTTTTAGTCATGTCGGTTTTTACCGACGGTTCATCAAAGATTTCAACAAGTTGGCCTCACCATTGACTGGACTTTTGGGCAAGAATAATGACTTTATTGTCGATGATCGTGTACTCCTTGCCTTCAATCAGCTGAAAGAACTCATCACTCAGGCTCTTGTCTTGCAACTGCCCAATTTGGCGTTACCCTTCAAAATCATGATGAATGCGTTAGATTATGCCATCGGGGTTGTACTGGGACAGAGGAAAGATAATGTCCCTTTTGCTATTGACTATGCTAGTTGAATGCTCGATGAAGCTCAAAGGAATTACACAGTCACTGAGAAGGAGCTACTAGTGGTAGTTTTTTCCTTAGAAAAGTTCAGATCCCATCTCCTTGGGTCCAAGGTCATTGTTTATACATATCATTCGGTCATCGGGTACCTACAACAAAAGAAGGATGCCAAACCATGTCTCATTTGATGGATCCTTTCCCTCCAGGAGTTTGACCTAGAAATACGAGATAAACTTGGAGTAAAGAATGTGGTGGCCGATTACTTATCAAGACTTTCCAAACCTGAATCTCATGAGACGAACTTGCAGCCGATTAAAGAGAATTTTCCAGATGAGGCGATCCTATCAGTTACCTCGCTCTCCTAGTATGTCGATGTTGTGAACTATCTTGTGTCTAAGACAACTCCACAAGATTGGCCCACGTTGAAAGTGGATAAGTTTTTGTATGATATCCATTTCTACAAGTGGGAGGATCCATATCTCTTTCGTGAAGGGGTAGATTACATCTGGCAGAGGTATATCCCTCAGGAGAATGTCCCAAGTGTCCTCACGCATTGTCACAACCGTGAATCTGGAGGGAACCATTCAGGTCGAAGAACGGCAACAAAAGTACTTCAAAGTGGCCTACGGTGGCCAACATTATTTAAATATGCAGAAGATTACGTCAAGCATTGCACTGACTAATAGAAAATGGATGATACCATATGAATGAGATATACAATGCCTCTGAAGTTCATTTAGATTTCAGACGTTTTCTACGCTTGGGGCATTGACTTCTTGGGCATGTTTCTGAATAGTCAGGGTTATGAATACATTCTGCTTGTTGTCGACTATGTGAGTCATTGGGTGGAGGCTATCCCATCCCCGACTGTCGACAGTCGTATTGTCTATAAATTTTTGAAAGATCACATAATCTCAAGGTTCGGGATACCTAAAATCCTTATATCAGATGGTGGTAGCCACTTTATCAATAGAGAGGTGAAGAAGCTGACTCAGGAATTTTGCATTGAACACTGTGTCGCTTCTCCTTAGCATCCACAATCCAATGGCTTGGCAGAAAACTCCAATAGGGAGATAAAGACAATTCTTCAGAAGCTTGTGAGTCCGGATCGTAAGAATTGATCTCAGTTACTTGACTCAGTTCTTTAGGCCTACACAACCGCGTACAAGTCACATTTGGGAATGTCTCCCTGCCGCCTAGTCTACAACAAGCCATGCCATCTGCCCGGGGAACTAATTCATAAACCCTTGTGGGTGATCAATGTTTGTAATTTAGACTCCAAGAAAGTCGGAAAGAATCGACAAGTGGATCTGAATAGACTGCTCGAATTTAGAGGTTACGCATACGACAACAGCCGGATGTACAAGGAGAAGGTCAAGAAGTGACATGACAAGAACATCCGCAGAAAGAATTTCAAGCACGTCAGAGGGTTTGGTTGTTTGATGCGAAATTAAAGATCTTTCTAGGAAAAGTGAAGAGCAAATGTACTAGGCTATTTATAGTGGAACATGTGCGTGACAATGGTAGCGTGATCATATCTGAATTGTCAGCTTACTGAAAAATCCCCTGATCACTTGTCTTCTGAATCTGTAAAAGAGTCAGAGAGAGATTACGGTCGTCGTATCGACCAGGTGAGTTTTACCAAAAAAGATTAAGGTAAATTAATCTCTTTTTATTTTATTTATACTCCTAAACTTAATGTATAGCGGTTAAGCACGTGAGTGTCGAACTCAGGGAGGCATACTGTTTAAAACTATGAAGAATCGGTAGAAATGTTTAGGCTAAGGGTCTTCAAATTTTATTTTATTTTTAGTGATTTTTCAGAATTTTTTATTTGATTTTTATGAATTTTATATTATTTTTGTATTTTTATGTATTTTGTATTTTTATTATTATTTTAGAAAATATTTACATTTTTATTTTGTTTTTATTTTGTTATTTTTATGGTTTAATTTTATTTTACTGTTTTTATGAATTTCTAAAGGATTTTTATGATTTTTATGGTATTTGGTTTATTTTTAAGGTAAAAAGCAAGTGTTTATTGAAAACTGTGATGTATTTTGGATTTTTAAAAGTGAAAATGATGTTAAAATATTTTTATTGCATTTTTTATAGAAAGTAGATGAAATTATCTTCGAAATGATAGGTTGTGCGTTTTTAAGAGATTTTTATTGAGTTAGGTATGATTTTTACAAGTTTTAATGAGTTTTATATTTTTATTGGTTTTTTTATTTATTTTTTTATTTTGTTTTATTTTTTAAAAACATATTTAGTGTTGTATATTACGTAAAATATAGTAATTTTACGTATTTTGGTGTATTTTTATATTTTGATTTTTATTTATTATGTATTGTAATATAGTGTTATATATGTTGTATATATATATTATACAAGGGATATATATACAGAATATGAAGAACGTTGGGGGTGTGTGAGTAAAACAAAAAAAATCAGAAATCAAATGTATGGATGTAATTATGTAGGCGTATGTGCGCTAATGTAAAACGTGCAAAAGTTGAAGGGCTTCTCGCGTAAAACTCCTGCGGAATCCACGCGCCTCACGTGACTGATCAGGTGGCAGGAAGGGTTTGTTCGTAAAACTTCAAAGACTAAAGGGGATATCGTACCAAACAGCCAAATGATACCTGCGGATTCACGTTATTTGAGCGAGTACTCGGACCTGTTCGTGAAAAAAAATGAAGATCTGATCATCTGAGAGTGAAATTGCAGTTCCACCAGAAATTAATCGCCGTGCACATGCAGAGCACGTGCACCGCTCAACGAGTGAACGGTGGGCGGTCCATTCATCAGATGCCTGTGATCAGAGGACTAAAAATTGGTCTGAAATCAGATCTGTTCTTCTTCCTTTCGGACTCCACCGGTGGCAGTTGCAGCGGATCTCGCCGGGTCATCCGGGTCGATCTACAGTCGTATGATTATATTCCGATGATGAAGCTTGAATGATAATCAAATCAGTGACGCCTCCAGATGAGGCCGGACGACTCGGACTATAGATCTATCTCTGTGATCAAAGGACGGCACAAGTTTTGTTGCCGACTATTATCGGATTCCCTTTTGTTGAGCCGACCAATTGCCTGCGATAATCAAACTTAGGCTCGAGGATTTGTTCCTCGACTGGAAGTATTAGAAGAGAATCAAGCGGAATGGCGGTGATTCACAAACCGAATCTGGAATGTAATCGGCATGGATGAACGTGCAGAATGAATGGAATGATATGGAAAAATTCCCCTTGCCCTAATATATGAGTCTCGCACGAGATCAACACATGTTACATGGAAATTGATGGGAGACGGGCAAATGGAGATTTGGATTAAATGGAGAGAGTAGATGGGTTGAGAAGAGAAAGCAGATTAGAAGGGGGATCGAGGAGACGAAAACAGATATAAGAGAGATAAGAAACGACCTGGGGAAACGGATGGAGGAATTTCGTCTGTGAGCGGATCAGAAGCTCCGAAGTTGTAGCCTCGACGCGAGGACGAAACTCGCGGTGGTTTCTCGCGCGGCGGAGTATCACCTCGACACCGACGGTCGATCAAGCCCTTCCTTTTCCCTCACTCGATGCTCGACGGAGATCAGTCAAACCTGTCACCTCCGACTTCTCTCTCCGGAGCTCGTGTGCGTGAAGGTAGAAAAAAATGGTCGATCGAACTCCCGGAGGGGGTCGGAGGTCCTTTTATAGGTAGATGTGGATGACATCACCGGAAGGGGTGACGGGAGCGCGAGGTGGTTGACGAATGACCGGCCAACTGCCGGCTGTTAGGCGGTTGACGGAGAGGAGGAGAAGGAGGAGATGGGTTGGAGGAAGGAGGAAGAAAAGGGAGGAAGAAGAGGCGTGGGGGAGAAGAAGAGAAAAAGAGGGAGAGAGAAAAAAATTGGGAAGCCAATAAGAGGGCGCCACGTGCCGGGAAAGAAAAGAAAGAGAAAAGGACAAAATAGGGAAAAAGACAAAGAAGTCATACACAAGTATAAGAATACTAAATAAATACCTCATACATTAAATTAATTAAATAAATAGTGTGGATATTAATTACAATTAATTAAATTAAATAAATAAATAATTTAAATAAATAAATAAATAAAATATCATTTATTTCTAAATAAAAATAAAGGATTAATGTATTAAATAAAATATAAGTTACGGTTTATTGTACAATATACCAATACGTACCCGAAAACCGCGTTTTTCGCATTAACTCCGATTTTAGCGAAACTAGTGTCATTTTGTAGATAATTAAAAAATATAATTTTAGGAACCGAGTTTGCTCAATTCGAAGTTGATACGGCCGAGTTATTAGGCCCGGACGGAAAAAGTAGCACCTTCGGGCCTCTGGATTTTATTGGTATTTTCAGTTATTTTTATTTTTATATTTTTATATACAACTTTAGCTGATTTTAGGAAAAATAATTAAGTTAATCTGGTTTACGTTTATTTAATTAAAAATCTGAGAAGTTTCTATATATAGTACAAGTAGACAACGTGGTCCAAAAAGCCGAAACTCATCGGTTTTATCCGAATATTTTTTCTGATATTTTAAGTAAATAGTATTATATACAAAACGGATTTTAAAAGTGAGTTTGGTCAATTTGGAATGTTCTATAAATAGATATGAACCTTGGAAGCCGGCTTTTGCGGCTTTTACGGTTCATTACGGTTATTTTATTTTTATTCCGAAATATTTTTCTAATATTTTTATAAAATAATATATATTTTTATGAACAATTTTTACGAAAGGAGTATTTTAATTTGAAGTTGTTTTGATGATAAATAAAATACGTGAATTATTTACATGGTGAAAATTGGGTAAATTACATTTTTGGTCTTGATTCTATAAATATTTTTATAAGTTAGGATCATTATCTCCCCCTACTGATTTCTTTTGTCGACCAGATCAATATTGACCTGGTCTCAGGGTTAGGATCAGTCTGTATATATTCTATATGCATCCTTCTTTTCTTTTTATTTTCCTTTTTTTCTCTTTATTCTTTTATTTTGGTGAAAATAAGTGTTAAATATATAATATTAAGAATTGTGGTTAGAATGATAATTAGTGGGAATTAGTAGATATTTACATGTATTTTACCAAAGATTTTAGCCAAAATGAAAGAATAAAGGTGATGAATCACGGATTCATCACTTACACGCAGCCTTTTGTAGTCAATGGACAGCTACTAAAGCCTTAGAGCATGATATACATTTCTGTCTGTTGTTGACTCAATTCAAGTTATGTATGAAGACGAACTGAAAGCAACCACTGTTGCAGTTTCAGACAGAGCAGAACAGAATATTTTTAAATGATCTTTCTTTTTCTTCTTTTCTTATTTTCTTTCTTTATTTCTTTTTCTTCCGAAAAGGTGTCATCCCTTTCATCATGGTTATACTTAGGATGTACTTTGTCCTAAGTATAGGGGAGGTGTTCACCTTGAGTTGTTCATTCTCTGATCCTCGCATGTCCCTTCAGCTCTTGATACTATGTTTATACTTAGGGATATTTTATCCTGAGTATAGGGGGGACAGGTCGAGCCGATGATTTTGTGCATTCCCACCCTTGACCCTCTATGCCTTGTGTATAGTCTGTTATGCTTAGGATTATTTCATCCTAAGTATAGGGGAGACGGTTAACTTCTCATTTGTTCATTCTTTAGTCGTTGTAGTATACGCTTTTCTATACTCAGTACGAGTTATGTCTTCTCTTTTTCTTCCTGATCTACGAGGACATAGCTCAAGCTAAGTATAGGGGGTCGCATATACTTCGTATATACTTTATCCATAACTCGTACTTTTATATTTTCAATAATTATGGCAAAAATACTACATATACATATACAATTCATTAAAACAATTAATAAAAAGATGTATATTATTCCTAAAATTCTTTTTGTATATACTTATTAGTAAATCGGGTCAAAATGTTTTGCAGAATATTTGAAAAATAGTTTGAAAATCTAATTGAAAATTTTTTGAAAACTATTTGAAAAATATTTTGTAAAATATTTTCAACCTTTGTAAAAATGTGTTGTTTGTAAAAAAATCTTTTCTTTATTTGAAATAAAAATGTTTTGAAAACCTATTTGCAAATGATTTTGAAAATGGTTGTAAAAATATTTAAAAAATCTATATATATTGTTTGAAACATCTTAGAAAAATAATGTCAAATTTTGTAAAATATTTGTGAAAATTATTTGCAAAAATAATTTTGCATTATAGTTTTAAAAAATGTTTGTAGGTTTGAGGAATATATACATCCTTCAAATAAAATAAATATTTTTCACAAACTATATATATAGATAAAAATAACCAACATATCTCTTGTATAAATCGTTTAAAATCCCAACCCATGCAAATAACAAGATACACTCCCGTGTAAATATATGTACCTACTTCTTTTTCTAAAAAAACTTTTGTTTTGAAAAACCCCTAAAAATTTGCAAAATAAAAATTCCAAAAACATTTGAAAAACGTTTTTCAAAAATTGCATAACATATTTGCAAAACCTTTTTCGAAAATCTATAAAAAAAATCAAAATTAGAAAATTGCATCACAAAAAACATTTTCCTTGCATTGTGCATAGAATTTACATTTTTCGGAATAACCTAGACAATTGAACAAGTCTAAATAAAGTCTGAAGTTGTAGCTTGGAATAGACTTTAATACACTTAATTTCAAAGGAACCCATTGAGGACTGGGAGTTGAGATATTTCAAGTCACCTTGACTTAATTCTTTAGGTTCTTTAAGACTATGTTCATGAGTCAATTCCATCTGCCTAAATAGAACCCTTTATATCATCCGTAAGACTCTTGAGACAGTGACTTGACTGGAAATCTCGCACTTAGCACTTAGCTCAACTCAGATGGATTGGTACAAATTTTTGAAGTCAAAGTCCGGACGATGCAAGGTCGCTTCATCAAGGGTGGCTCAGGAGCCATTCTTGGGGATTCCTGACACCGGCACTCTAACCGACTTCTTTTGCTAACAATTATATCTAAATACTGGAGATGGATTGAGACAATGCTTCGGATAATGAATGGTCTACCGGTGCAAATTTCTCTAAGATCCCAAAAAATGGGTGGAACAAAAGATGTTATATCCACCGAGGCACAAGCAAGAATGCAGAAGTTATATAAAGTCAAAGAAAATAGCCAAAGAAGCTGACAACCAAAAATTCCACAAAAAAATGAGCTTCAGAAAAAGCCTGCTTCTTGGTGAAGAATCGGTTACACTGACCGACTTCACAAGGAAATGAAGACTACACTGGTCCATTCCTACTTCTTTTCCCCTTCTTCCAAATTTCTTCCCCATTCGGTTGTAAAGACCGGAAGTACCTGACCATAGAAGGAATATCTGTCTCCACGAGGATGAGTTACCATAAGAGTATACACTTCGATAGTTCATCAATTTTGTTTGGGGAGAGCTAAACAATTTCACATACATGGTTCTATCACTTCAAGGTAGCAAGAGTATGTGACTGGGAGGATGATTCTGACCTGGATGTGAATTGGACTGGATAATAGGAGTAGGAAACCTAAGGGTTGTTGTGCCACACTTCTTGGCTTCCATGTGATTCCAAATACACCATTAATCCAAAGGTCTTCTCTGAGCTCCAAACCTTGATTTTATTAAGACAAGTTTAAAAGTCGATAATTATTCCAACTTCTTTCTTTTTCTTTTCTTTATTTTCTTTTCTGCGCTTAGAGGCATAAGTGTTTGCTAGAGATTAGTAAAGGCAAGTATAGGGGGTGATGAATCTTCATTTCATCACATTTATTTTTTCATTTTAGCCTTTAAACCCTAGTAAATGCATGTATATATCATTATTTTACACAAATTAGCATTCATTATTTATTGTATAAATATTGTCTAAAATACATTGTTTAAATCTAAAATAAAAGAATAAATAAAAGAAAAGAAAAGGAATAAAATGCCAAAGGTATTTTATGACCCTAAACTCCGAGACGTAGACATCCTTATGACTAGGTCGATAAGAATAAAGTAAGGGGAGATAAAGGTCAAAAATACAATAAAAATCCTAATTTATATTCATCAATATTGCATTTTTGGGAATTATTTTATTATTTATTATTTATACCTCAAATAAAGAAACCTTGTACATGAAATTTGTAGATAATAATATATAGAAAAATATAAAATTGAGTTTACACAAAAATAGTATACAGTGTACATTCTATACTCTAAATAAAAAGCTAAAACCCAAACTTCTCGGACTCATATCTCCTCAATAAAAACTCAAAATGTATCAAAATCATTTCAATTGTATATAACTTTTAAAAGGCTATTTAATGAAGGTAGTTTCATTTAATTTCGAGTTAAGGGAAAGACGTTAAGTTTTGTACCCTTTTGTATAGTTTACCTGAATAAAATGTTCATTTTATTTATTCTTTATTATTTTTATACTTTTATATTTTTATAATTTTATATTTTTATAATTTTATAAATATTATTTATAATATATGTACATATTTAGAATAGAATAAATCCATGAATAAAATATTAAAATAAAATAAGTATACAAAATACATAGATGAAATACATATACTTATACCTATATATTATATACCTATATTTATTTAAGTGTAGAAATAGCATAAGAAAAATGTAATAAAAATATAGTTATGTCTAATTAAATAAGTTATAAATATAGAAATTAAGAAAATAAATAATAAAATCAAAATTATAAAATAAAAATAAAATACACATAATATATGCAAATATACATATAAATAAAATCCTAAAAATTAACTTGTAATAAATAAGACCCAAAAAATAAAAATAATATTAAAATAATATAGAAAAAATAAATATTTTTTATACTTTAACCAAAAATAACAAAATCATTTACTAATTTATTTTAATTTATTTTTTATTTACACTTCAATTTTATCTTTTTGTGGATGGCGTGGACCAATCAGGCCACACCATCCGTTAACCTGGGTTAACTCCTTTGATCCAGGTGTAGATTCGCTAGAACCTCGCCTTTAACCTATCTTCCTTGATTTTTCACGAATGATCCTTTTACTATTTTGAGTTGAGATCTTCTTGAGTTTTCCTCCTCGTTCGTCCACCATTTACACCACTAACATTATTTGGATGACATGCCTCTACATCGAGCACCATTCCCCGACGTAGTTGCCCAGGTATAAAGCATCGCATCCAAGCTACCTTGACTCATTGATCCTTCTTCCGCCACTTTCAGCCAAAACCCTATGTAACATCTGGTTTCCAATCAAACCCGGACCCGATCCGATTTGGGTCTGATGAACTCAATAAAGTTGTTGGTCAATACCAAACAACCTAAAACGATCAATTGATCGTGAATCAAAAGTCGTTCGAGCGAAATCGACCAAAAATCGGTCGCTTCGTAATGCACGATGCGAAAAAGCTGCGACGCAAATTCGGAAACCGTAAAACAAGCTGAGACCGTCATTAGATCTGATTCGATGAAACAAGACCAACGGAATCGACCGTTCGTCAATCAGAGGTCGTTTGATATTTTTAAATCACAAAATTTAATCTTAAACAAAAATTGTATCCAAAAATTTCGGATATTCAAAACACGATCGGAAGTATATCAATATTATACTCATTTTGATCATCGTTCTGAGATGATCAAATCAAGTTATTATGCGTCAAAATCCGACACCCGAGGCGCATATACGCTTAATTTTAAGTATGCTAAATAAATAGAGTTTTTTTATAATAATAAATAAATAAATAAATAAAATTTTCTGTGCATGTACGGTTCAAAAAAAAGAGAAACTAATATGCTTATAAAATTATGACATCATGGAAGATGATGTAACTAGTGACATCATTATTGATGATGTCATTATTTGTGAAAAAAAAGAAATAAGGAAGGTTCCATGAACCTTCCCCATTTCCTCTTTCAAACTTTCCCTTTATATTCTAACGTAGCCTCTCCTTTCCTATCTTTCTCTCTTTTTTTCTTTCTTCCTATTCCTTCCCACATTCCAACGAAACCTATTCCCCTTGTTCTCTTTTCTCCACTAATTTCCAGCAAGGCAATTACAATAAATAACCTGCAGTTACAGGTGCCTGAGCAGAAAATTCTTCTCTTATTCCAAGCCAAGGCCACATCCGAAGAGCCTCCTGTTGCAGCCCTTCCTCCAAGCAACATCTACCATCCTTGCTTTTTCTTGAGATCAAATATCAAGAAGTGGAGGTGCTAGAGCTTCAAAATAGCCATATCTGCTACATGCAAGACCAAATGAAGCATGTTCTTCTTCAATTTTAGGCAATCCAAAGGTACAATCCCTTAGCCATCTCTTTGCTGCCATGCATGTGTATTTCCCTTAATTATATGTACAATCCGTCTCCCTTCCTCCTTGCTGCCATACATGAATAATCAAACCTCCATTTTGATATTATCCATGGTTTTGGAACAATCTAAATTCCTAATTGCATACAAATTTTGATTTCCTATTTGGAGATGTTTAAGAGGTATAAAAATCCAATCTCAATTCTTTTAATGTCATGCATGTACGTTGGGAACCCTCTCTTACTATTATAATTATATTTTTCTGAGATGGACATCCGAGGCCAGGAATTATTATGCAATATTGATCAAAGAAATTTGGGCTGAAATGCAGTTGAAAATTCCTGTTGAAAATGGATTCCTGGGTAGTTGTTAAATAATTACTTTAACTAGATTTAGAAATTTCTGAGATGCAGTGTAAGACCTTTAGAAATTGATATTCTATAGTTGTACAATTCATCTCAAATTGCTGGTTGATAGATCTATAATATGGGAACCATTAACTTATGAAATATGTTATTTCTTTTCAATACATCACAGATGATGCTAAGGAGAGGTCAATACACATGTCGTATCAATATAGAGGCCTCGTAACAGGATTGCTACAAATTAAAGATCCTAATTAACTCTTCAACTTTTTTAAAAAAAATCAGAAAGATTTGAATTGGTATTCCATAAATCGAAAGTCAATATAAAACCCCCAGGTAATCCCTGTTGCATTTCCATCATACGATATCCTTCTTGTGCTCTTAATTAGATTTCCCTAACATAAAGCAAATCTATAGAATTAATCTTAACCATGTAATCTAATTGCCAGGAAAAACAAAATTTATTAGAATAGTACAAGATGGTGATTAGCTACGTAAACAAAGATTGAGACATTTAACCTTGTCCTAATGAACGAATTTAAAAGACAAAAAAAGTTTAGCGCAACAACGACGATAAAACTTAATGAATAAAATGAATATATGATTGCTATTGCTTCATATCATGAAGATTACTCATTGACTGAACGCAATTGTAATTAGTCTCATATCAGGCTTTCTTTAAACATATGTGCAGATCATCATATTCCATCCTAATCAAATATAGCGGTTGCCTTTGGTAATGAGCAGCCTATGGCGACCTGGTTCATAAGGGTTTCCATGATATGATTTCATTGAACACAAGAGAAATTCCTTTTCGAAATAGTCTAAGCATTTTGTAATTGTCAACAGATGTCCCGATTCCAAATTGTGAAAAGTTGGTTAATGAACCCTAAATGAGAGGTGACGAATCGCAAAATCTGCCCTTTTAAGAAAGTGTTTTTAGCACTTGATAATGTCATCGCAGCCGGGCCGAGATGGACTCGTCAAAGACCATCTCATTTAGATATGCATATATCAAAATGAGATGGTCGTATATATCTTTTATTTTACTTGGCAAGAAACCAAGGTCGAACTCAGGGACACACGCTTTTCTCGTGTTAGTCAGATTTTTATCTATCTACTTAAGCATGGAGTTAAAGTTAATATAGGTCAAATTCTGAATGCTGAAGGACAAGGAGACACAACAATGCGTTAAAATGGAACATGCATTTTTTTATATTTTGGACTATGCAGATATATGCAAGAAAATGCAAAGCAAATAATATGCCCTAAATGATCATTACTTAAGCCATAATTTTCACGAGTTGAACAGAATCAGTTAATGAAGCAATTTTCATTTATATAGCAAGTATTCATGAGAAACAAGGAAATCAGGACACTTAGTTAACCAAATAGAGCATTTCAGATCATAGTGTCAAAGTGGAAATCTAAGCATGCCATAATAAAGATGACGAAAAGAGCTTCAAAATGAAACTGAAATCACCTCAATCGGACATACGAGGCTCAAGATATACAATAAAGAAGACAGGGGCAAAACTGAAAGAAAACATGAAATAAAATTGCAAACTGGTAACTGGGAGGGACTAAAATGTAATAAAAATAAGAAGAGGGGCCTTCCCTGTAAATTACCCTCACGCACAGGGGTATTTTTGCAAATACTAAAACCCGCGAGGGTCAAAGTGCAAAATTCCCACTGGGCGCCTGGGCTGCACGTGATCTGGACCCGTTTGCTATTTGGGGATGTCGGCAGGGCTTCTGCGTAAATTACCCAGATGGCACGTGCTATGCACGCGCCATCCAGGCTCGGAGGGTGGCTCGGGCTCGGCAGAGGCTCGACGTTGCTTCGGCTTGGCTCGGGGTACAGGGACCTCCAGGCCTGGTGACGATGAGGCTCGGCGTGGGCTCAGGGATTGCCACGTGGTATCAGGACCTGGATGTAATATGCGGAAGGTGCGAAGGCGCCGATGCAAAAAGCCCAGGACCCACGTGCGTGAGGCACGCGAGCTCAGGCTCGGGCGGGGGCGAGGGTTCGGCGCTGCTTCGGGTGGCCGTAGCAGGTGGCTCGGGCCACGTGGTGGCTCGAGGGTGCCTCGGGCGAGGCTCGGTCCCACCGAGCCTCCGCGCTCCGGAATGGTCGACGTGGCCGCTCCAGGGCCATTGGATCTCCGCCGTGGGGCGAGATCCAATGGTGGTTGCTCCTCCTTCCTCCTCGATGGCTGGCGGTGCTATTGGAGCTCCAGCGTAAGGCCTGGAGCTCCGTTGCGCCTCGCCATGCTCGGTGAAGCTCGTGGAAGATCGTTGAAGGTCGGGCGATAAAGGTCTGAGGTCGGAGAAGATGCGGGAGCACCTGGAATGCTTGATCGACACTTGGTCGCCGGAGGCGGAGCTCTAGAACTCAGCTCCGCCCGAGGTCCGACCAATGACGTTGGTAGACCTGCAAAAAGGGGTTAGCGGTGTGTGCGTGCGAGCTGAGGTGCGCGACGAGCCTAAGGGGCGGAGAAGTGGAGCCCTTTGGTGTGTTCTCCTCCGCCTCCGGCGGAGGAGAATGCCTGGGATGAAGGAGGTTGTGGTTGAGCAGGAGGGTGATCGGAGATGTGTGCGTGGAAGGTGGTTTGATGGCGAAGCTGAAGGAGTGGACAGTGGAGCGAGGTAGTGTTCGTAGAGGCTTAGAAAATTATGCACAATAAGAAGAAAATTCAGAGAAGATCAGAGAGCTTACCTGGCCGGAGATGGAGGTCGTGGCCTGGGTTGGGCGTCGGAGAAGAAGCCCGGGTCGTCGCACGTACTGGCCGGCCGTGCCAGCGAGCTCGGGCGGGGCTCTAGGCCACCGCAACGCCGCCTGGAGGTCGGCGGGTCTCATCGGGGAAGAAGGTCGTCGTCGCTCGATCCGAGCTCATCCCCCTGTCACAGGGAGGAGCTCGAGGGCTGGGCCACCGCCCCTTGGTTGATGGACAAAGGTGAAGTGGGGCGGAGGCGCGGTATTTAAAGGTGGTGATAGCGGAGCTAGAGAATGGAGGTCATGGGTTTCGAGGGAAGTGCGGAGCGACTGGAGGAGGGTTGTGGATGGAGGACGTGCACGCGAGGATCGTGGGAGGATGGGCTCGGCCGTGGGGTGGTTAGAGCATGGCGAGGATAACCAGGGCTATGGCTAAAATTAGAGGGGTGGAGGAGGTCTGCGAGGCGCGGAGCTCGGGCGAAGGATGCGGGAGGAGGAAGACGAAGCCTCAGCCCTTGGATCTTGCGATCCAACGGCTGAGAGAAGGGCGCTAAGATGCGGTGTAGATTTAGTCTGAGGCGAAGTGATCGAAGGGCTAAGGTGCTGCCACGTGTCGTGGTATGGCTGCAGCGCTGGCGGACAGTAGTGATGTGAAGACGGTGCTGATCGAAGGGCCGAGAGTTGAATACGGAACTAGTGGCTCAGATGGAAAGATCGCGGGCGTGATCGAAGGGCTCGCAGCACGACATGTGGCGCGATATGGTTGAGGCGCGAATGGAGGGTGATGATGAGAGGCGGGAGATGATCGGACGGCAGGGAAAAGAAGCGGGTCGTGGAGAGCGTTTGGTCGTTGGATTAAGAAGGTGATCCGACGGCTGGGAGAGGAGGCGGAAGCGACAAGAGAGGCGGGCCACGTGGCTCACCCAGATTGGGCCACGTGGCCCAATCAGATTATTCAGAGGGTAAAATTGAAATATGAAGGTCAAGATGGCCGAATTTGAGAAAACTTAAAACATGAAAGTTGTAGATCTCGATGAGATCTACAAGTTTCATGTTGACCAAAACTGGAGATGAGATCAAATGAAGGCTCGCAATATTTTTAAGGGTATTTTTAAGGCTAAAAATACCACGGATTTTAGTTTTGCCATTTTTTGTGGTTTTTAATTTATCTGAGACTCTGTTAATTACGGGACATTATTTGGGGTTTATTGACAAAACTTTAAGCAAGGGGGTTAATTATGGAAAATAAAGATGATGAAATTGGGTTTCATCACCCCCCTATACTTAAGCGATGCTCGTCCTCGAGCACTATGCTCGTCCTCGAGCACCAAAGAATGAATAAGTTGGATTAACCCCCTTGTGCATGTGAATACAGGATCCAATCCGATCAAGTTGACTCGACATTAGAGATCTAAAATTCGAGAGTTCAACCCAGCCTTAATCAAGAGGCATCCAGTTCCTCTACTTCTCCAGACTCTCTCTGATGTACATATAATCTAAAGGATATGACATTTTAGTGTTGACTGCGATTCTGAGAGTAGAGTCAAATCTTCACCCAAAGTCTTGGTCCGAGAAAATCTACTAAGGACCCAATCCTCAACACTAGGGAATAAATCAAATCTTACATTCAGTCCACCGTCTCTTTAGTTGTCAGACTTAGAAAATGTAGATGGTAGGCCAGTAATGGAGGGCATGGGATTGTGTCATTTCTTCTCTCCCTCTCATTGGAACAAGGATTCTCTCTAGTGCCATTTACGCAACACATTTTTTTTGGTGTTGATCAGTGCGTCCGTCAAAAGAAGTTGGAGCCGTCTGCACTTGTTTTCCTGGGAATACACCGGGGTGTGTCTCTTTTGAGTACCTATCGTACCTTCGACACCCAGACTTGTAGCATTTACGATGCAGAGCCCTTTTTTGGTGCAAGCCCGACTCCTGGTCCTAATAGCGGTGGTCCAAGTGGACACTTTGAAAAGTTTGGGAGCGCTCGCCTTTGGTGGAAGCTCTTTGATATTGGACTTTGAGGAATGAGAGCTTTCCTTTGAATTTCATTGACTTGTATAATTTTTGGCTAGCTCCACTGCTTTTACCAAGAGTTGGCGCACACTGATCAACGATTTTTTATTTTATCACACCCTGGCACTTAGGTCAATATCAAGAGATTAGTATAAGAACCAAGTTCTCATACTGGCTAATATTGCTGACACTCAGGTTTCATGAAGCCTCCAAAGATTTTATCCCATCCTCGAGCATCATTAGATCAAATCCAAACTTGACTTCCTCATCCCAATTCCTCGAGTGAAAAATCAACTCATCTCATCAAAAACCGCAGTCGTGCATGTGATGTACTGATCATATTCTTTATGTCTGAGACTAAGCATGGAATATAGCATGCAAATCTAGAAACCTAGGGGAATGTGGACGATTAAGTTTATGACCCTGATGGATAAGGTTGGTTAACCTAAAAATCTCAAAGATCTCAAAAAGCTAAGTCTCCTTGATCATTTCAGATCCTGGGTGAAAGTGTAAGTGTAGAAGATTAATCTAACTTCTTCATTCAAAAAACAAGACTTTTTTTTGAACTTAAGGGATATTAGAGCTGCCTAAACTCAATTGAGCATCTGCAATTCAGCCAGTATGGATGTAAGTACAGGCCGAAGCCCGTTTCTTGAGGACGGGGCCTTACGCGATGTCCTCTAAACCATTCAATCTGCTAAGGGCGAACCCTCACTGAATGCGGCTTACTTAATTGGGCTTAGTAGTCACTAACGGCTCCTAAAGGGTTTTGCGATTTTCTCATTTTTTTGGATTTTAATTTGAGAGTTAAAACACAAGTTGGACTCAACTTTCCTTGAAAAGACTTTCAAAACCAGGTCACGCAAATAAAAAGTTTTTTAAAACATTTTTCAAAAGATTTTTCAAAACAAGAAAAAATCAGTTTCGAAAATATTTTTATAAAAATAGCGTAACATAGTATCGAAAAGCCGTGAAAATCATTTGAGTTCTCTTAGTCCAAAGAGTTTTACCTTAGCCAAAAAGTTTTAAATTTTTCAAAATTTTCAGTTTATAGCTAAAGTAAATATACGGTATATACGGTATACCCCCCTATACTTAAACTTTGTTATGTCCTCATAGCACTAAATGTTACAAGTACATAGGTCCATTTAAATATAGAGAAATATACGGAAGCTAAGAGGGGCTCCCCCTATACTTAGGTTAGAAATAACCTAAGTATAAAGGCAAGGAAAGATGAGTAGAGAAAACACAGGGACTCGGGTCCCCCCTATACTTAGGCTTAGATTAGCCTAAGTATAGAGATGGGAATTGATGCTGGGAGGGACCCAAGGTGAACGGAGAAGAGGAATGGATTTACAAGTGAGCGGTTTGAATCTGCGGAGATGTATGGAGTCACTAAGGTTTTAGGGTGTGTATCAAAGAAAACATGGCTCAATCAATCAAGCAAAATCCTTAGTTTCACCAACTCACACATGAAACCAACCGAGGTTGGTTTATTATCTTGTCGGTTTTATTGGTGATAAAACATTAGATTCTTACGCAAAGAAAAGATGTGGAGTGAAAATCAAGGCGTATGCGCGGGTGTTGCTCTCCCAAAACCAAAGTTTTACTCCATTGCATGTTGACTTGCAATTAACAGTCCCAATTTTATTTAAGGTTATCAATGAATTATGGTTAGCTCAAATCAAGCAATCATCGTCTACCGTTCATTCCCATTTTCCATTAATCCTAGGTAATAGCTAGGAAAAGAAAGCTGAGAAAAACATGTATTCGATAAAAACCGCGATCTAGGCTAAGCGATAAAACATGCAGTGATTTGACAATAAATCCGTGAAAAACTGGGGCCGTTTTGAAAACCAAACCAACATGTATGCAAGTCAAAAAAGTCGCACCTAATCATGCATCTATTAGCGGTGATTGATTTTCATTAATTTTAGCTAGGTGATGCGAGATTATGTGCGTCTAAATTTAAAGTGTGTCCTACCTACGAGCAAGCACGTAAAAGATAAAAAACGAAAGACCGCTCAAAGAGCCGCGTGCGTGGTCCTAGGTCGACACTCAAGTGGGGACGATCCCCACACAACCATGATCGTTCGATTACAATCGCGAGCCTTCGATCGAAGACCGCTGTAAAAGACGAATTATTACATGGAAAAAAATGCAAGACACATTTTTTTCTTTCTTCTCGACGTACTCCAAGTGTGCTTCTGCGGCTCCTCGCAGCGGGTAGCATACTGCTCCTCGCCTCCTTGAACCATCAAGGGACCTGCCACAAAAGCAATAGTTAGAGATCGATAGAGAAGAAAATTTTACAATACAAAATGAATTGACAAATTGACCTATAAAATGAACACTAAATTAAATAAACAAAAATCTAAAAAAATACAAGAAATGAGCCGTGTCCCCGGCAACGGCGCCATTTGACGAATCGCAAAATCGGCCCTTTTAAGAAAGTGTTTTTAGCACTTGATAATGTCATCGCAGCCGGGCCGAGATGGACTCGTCAAAGACCATCTCATTTAGATATGCATATATCAAAATGAGATGGTCGTATATATCTTTTATTTTACTTGGCAAGAAACCAAGGTCAAACTCAGGGACACGCGCTTTTCTCGTGTTAGTCAGATTTTATCTATCTACTTAAGTGTGGAGTTAAAGTCAATATAGGTCAAATTATGAATGCTGAAGGACAAGGAGACACAAATATGCGTTAAAATGGAACATGCATTTTTTTATATTTTGGACTATGCAGATATATGCAAGAAAATGCAAAGCAAATAATATGCCCTAAATGATTATTACTTAAGCCATAATTTTCACGAGTTGAACAGAATCAGTTAATGAAGCAATTTTCATTTATATAGCAAGTATTCATGAGAAACAAGGAAATCAGGACACTTAGTTAACCAAATAGAGCATTTCAGATCATAGGGTCAAAGTGGAAATCTAAGCATGCCATAATAAAGATGACGAAAAGAGATTCAAAATGAAACTGAAATCACCTCAATCGGACATACGAGGCTCAAGATATACAATAAAGAAGACATGGGCAAAACTGAAAGAAAACATGAAATAAAATTGCAAACTGGTCTCTGGGAGGGACTAAAATGTAATAAAAATAAGAAGAGGGGCCTTCCCTGTAAATTACCCTCACGCACAGGGGTATTTTTACAAATACTAAAACCCGCGAGGGTCAAAGTGCAAAATTCCCACTGGACGCCTAGGCTGCACGTGATCTGGACATGTTTGCTATTTGGGGAAGTCGGCGGGGCTTCTGCGTAAATTACCCAGATGGCGCGTGCTATGCACGCGCCATCCAGGCTCGGAGGGTGGCTCAGGCTCGGCAGAGGCTCGGCGTTGCTTCGGCTTGGCTCGGGGTACACGGACCTCCAGGCCTGGTGACGATGAGGCTCGGTGTGGGCTCAGGGATTGCCACGTGGTATCAAGACCTGGAAGTAATATACGGAAGGTGTGAGGGCGCCGATGCAAAAAGCCCAAGACCCACGTGCGTAAGGCACGTGAGCTCAGGCTCGGGCGGGGGCGAGGGTTCGGCGCTGCTTCGGGTGGCCGTAGCAGGTGGCTCGGGCCACGTGGTGGCTCGAGGGTGCCTCGGGCGAGGCTCGGTCCCACCGAGCCTCCGCGCTCCGGAATGGTCGACGTGGCCGCTCCAGGGCCGTTGGATCTCTGCTGTGGAGTAAGATCCAACGGTGGTTGCTTCTCCTTCCTCCTCGGTGGCTGGCGGCGCTATTGGAGCTCCGGCGTAAGGCCTGGAGCTCCGCTGCGCCTCGCCATGCTCGGTGAAGCTCGTGGAAGATCGCTGAAGGTCCGGTGATAAAGGTCCGAGGTTGGAGAAGACGCGGGAGCACCTGGAATGCTCGATGGGCACTTGGTCGCCGGAGGCGGAGCTCTAGAACTCATCTCCGCCCGAGGTCCGGCCAATGACGTTGGTAGACCTGCAAAAAGGGGTTAGCGGTGTGTGTGTGCGAGCTGAGGTGCACGACGGGCCTAAGGGGCGGAGAAGTGGAGCCCTTTGGTGTGTTCTCCTCCGCCTCCGGCGGAGGAGAATGCCTGGGATGAAGGAGGTTGTGGTTGAGCAGGAGGGTGATCGGAGATGTACGCGTGGAAGGTGGTTTGATGGCGAAGCTGAAGGAGTGGACAGCGGAGCGAGGTAATGCTCGTAGAGGCTTAGAAAATTATGCACAATAAGAAGAAAATTCAGAGAAGATCAGAGAGCTTACCTGGCCGGAGATGGAGGTCGTGGCCTGGGCTGGGCGTCGGAGAAGAAGCCCGGGTCGTCGCACGTACTGGCCGGCCGTGCCAGCTAGCTCGGGCGGGGCTCTAGGCTACCGCAACGCCGCCTGGAGGTCGGCGGGTCTCATCGGGGAAGAAGGTCGTCGTCGCTCGATCGGAGCTCCTCCCCTATTTACAGGGAGGAGCTGGAGGGTTGGGCCACCGCCCCTTGGTTGATGGACAAAGGTGAAGTGGGGCGGAGGCGCGGTATTTAAAGGTGGTGATAGCGGAGCTGGAGAATGGAGGTCATGGGTTTCGAGGGAAGTGTGGAGCGACTGGAGAAGGGTTGTGGATGGAGGACGTGCACGCGAGGATCGTGGGAGGATGGGCTCGGCCGTGGGGTGGTTAGAGCATGGCGAGGATAACCAGGGCTATGGCTAAAATTAGAGGGGTGGAGGAGGTCTGCGAGGCGCGGAGCTCGGGCGAAGGATGCGGGAGGAGGAAGACGAAGCCTCAACCGTTGGCTGAGAGAAGGGCGCTAAGATGCGGTGTGGATTTAGTCTGAGGCGAAGTGATCGAAGGGCTAAGGTGCTGCCACGTGTCGTGGTATGGCTGCAGCGCTGGCGGACGGTAGTGATGTGAAGACAGTGCTGATCGAAGGGCCGAGAGTTGAATACGGAACTAGTGGCTCAGATGGAAAGATTGCGGGCGTGATCGAAGGGCTCGCAGCGCGACATGTGGCGCGATATGGTTGAGGCGCGAATGGAGGGTGATATCGAGAGGCGGGAGATGATCGTACGGCAGGGAAAAGAAGCGGGTCGTGGAGAGCGTTTGGCCGTTGGATTAAGAAGGTGATCCGACGGCTGGGAGAGGAGGCGGAAGCGACAAGAGAGGCGGGCCACGTGGCTCACCCAGATTGGGCCACGTGGCCCAATCAGATTATTCAGAGGGTAAAATTGAAATATGAAGGTCAAGATGGCCGAATTTGAGAAAACTCAAAACATGAAAGTTGTAGATCTCGATGAGATCTACAAGTTTCATGTTGCTTAAAACTGGAGATGAGATCAAATGAAGGCTCGAAATATTTTTAAGGGTATTTTTAAGGCTAAAAATACCACGGATTTTAGTTTTACCATTTTTTGTGGTTTTTAATTTATCTGAGACTCTGTTAATTACGGAACATTATTTGGGGTTTATTGACAAAACTTTAAGCAAGGGGGTTAATTATGGAAAATAAAGATGATGAAATTGGGTTTCATCAAGAGGTTGAGAAATAACTTCCATAGGAGATGTCGATAATGATATGGTTGGATTGCTCATCTTTAGTATTACAGATTTGTCGTAGGAATTCATGCTAAGATTGTTTGGATTCATAATTTGTTATTACTTATTTCAGAGCACTATTGAGAAAAGACCTAGATCTATACAATCAATCACAGAAAAGATTGAGTAGAAGTTAAGTGGTAAGGATAGTAAAGATGTTCATGAATCAATGACTCATAAATATGTATGCCGGTCATGATGATCCTTACATCTGATCGTGCGAGGGCACGGTGACCCTCAACTGGGTGGAGGAAATGAAGCCCAGCTAGGGCAGCGGCCGCCAAGTGCGCGGGTCTAGGATCCCTGTCCCTTTTCGGTTTTTACGCGAGCTCGCAGTGTTTTTACGCCTCGTTGGGATCCCGACTTTAGAACAGTTCCGTTGACCCTTTGTTTTATGATACACAGGCGGGGGATCCTCAGTTTTCAATTTTCGTACGAGCTCGGTTGCCCGTTACTGGTCAGACTGTTTTCTAGAGCGACTTTTCCGGAGAGTCTCTCTCACCCTTCTCAGTGGCATAGTTTGGGAGTAGACCTATCCCTCTATTGGACCGTCCTTCCAATTAGGGGGCGAGACTGAAGAGCCCTTTTGTTGGCTTCTTCACCGCTTGAGTTTTTCTTTCGCCAACAGACTTGGCGATTCTACATCCAGATCATCCATATCTATATATACATCATCTAGAGTTACATTTGAGACTGTTCCACTGAGGTTTGAAGGGATTGATTCTACACCCAGATCATCCATCTCTATATCCACATCATCTAGAGTTAAATCTGAGACAGTTGCACTTAAGGTTTTAAGGGATTACAATTGAAGTTGAGTAAATAGAAAAGACGATAATCTGATTCGAAATCCCTTTAAGTTAGTGGACGTGTTGGGAACTTAGTTAGGATGCATTACAAAACACTGCATGCCTACGGAGGACCCCCAACCCTAAGGTACTTTTAAAACCTTAGAGTCATAGTGTGAGGTTACACACAGACCAAGACCACAGACTATCCACTAACTTAAAGGAGTAAATAGAATTAAGGATCAAATCAATCATCATCATATCAGCCCATTATCAAAAACCATGACATAATCTCAATGACAAGAAATTAGTATTTGCATGTGTCATCAACTTTATATATATATGATCCACGACATGATCTCCAAGACCTAAAATCATGATCTTTTAAAACGCAGGAAATCATTATATGTTAGGGTTTTTCATCTAAACTTTATATAAATATATATGGGAAGAATGGAAAAAAGGGGTGAACAGATGAACTACATACCAAACAGTTGAAAACCTTTTTACTTACGCAAGTAGATGTAAATTATACTTGTTCCACCTTTCTACTTGCTCTCTTTTACGCATAATAAATTACTTGTCATTTACTTTTAAACTACGGATTTGTATTCACAATTGTGACTCCTCTTCTTCCTTGCACGCATGGCAGGAAAGGAGTCTTCTGTTCAGTAGTCGTTCATCCTTCCAGGAGATAGGGTATACACCAGATTGTATGGTTTATTTTGTCTCGGTTTTTTATTCACATTATAATGTAAATGCTATCTCTTCTGTACTACATTTTGGGATATATGGTGTATACTGGAACATTCTTGTACATGATGTAAAATGATATGGAAATTAATGAAATGAGATTTTGGTGTCAATTGTCTCTATTAACTTGTGGTTATGTATGTAGATGTGAATGTCATGTGGAAAATTAGCCGCGCGAAAAATTTCCTTGTTTTTCTACGACTTGTGCGATCTCATGTGAATAAAATATCGCGAAATTAGTGTAAACGGGTATCCGGATCCTCGGGGGTCGATATTTTTGGTATCAGAGCAGTGGTACCCCGATACGCACTTTCGCAGTATTTCGATTCCAATCGCATTAAGTTCTCGGATAGAGATAGTCTCTGACTTGTCGTGAGTCCGAGAAAAGAAATATGACATTCGAATTAAATAACTACAGATGTCACCAATTTTATTAATTTTCATAGTATATCCCAAGAAGAGAAAAAGCATTTTCGGGTAGTGCCCGCTCTTCGACTACTTTAGGAGCACTTGCCGGACGTGGCATAGATTCCGCTCGACCATCTGGGTCGTAGCGAGCAGACAGGCCACTAGTAGGATCGGCTCGGAGCACAGACACGACTACTCCATCTACTCGACCAGTCCGATGTTACCGATGTCACGAGTGGGGACACTATCGATCACAGTGCCCATAGACTTCTGACGAGCCTCGCCCACAACCACAGTCGTCGCAGCCTCAGGCACCACGTTCAGGGAGTTTCCATGGCAGGAACTCCAACCTTAGACGACCGCAGTAGATACAAACATAGAGTGTGGCATGTTCCAGTGCTGCACCAGCTGGACAGGGGCAATTACATGTAGTTACGGAGGAGTAGGCATGTTCAGCCGCTACGGTGGTGAAAGGTATGGTCTCAGTCTTGGGCCGACCTTTCCATGTTTTATTTGACTCCGGTGCGACACATTCTTTTCTTGCTTCGAGGTTACTTGCTTCTTTAGGTAGAGTCGCAGAGACTCTTTCTTCTCCATATCACATCCGAGGGCCAGGTGACCAGTTGTTCATTATTTCCCTGATAGTCAGGCACTTTCCCGTACTGATTGGTGGTCATGAGATGATTGCAGATTGTCTACTTCTACAGCTTGATGAGTTTGACTTGATTTTGGGAATGGATTGGTTATCAACTCATCATGCACTTGTTGATTGCTTTAGGAACACGGTTGTCTTCAGGATTCCAGATCTACCCGAGTTCACTTTTGAGGATACTATACATGACTCCACCATGGAGTCCATTTTAGTGTTGGAGCCCAGCGACTTGTTAATCAGGGTTGTGATTCATACCTTGCATTTGTTCGGGAGATATCTGATCAGGAGCCAATGACACAGGACATCAAAGTAGTATCTGAATATCCAGATGTTTTTCCTAATGAGCTACCAAGACTACCTCCTGAGAGAGAGAGAGAGAGATCGAGTTCGAGATCACATTGCTACCAGATACACAGCTGATCTCTATGGTACCGTATCGCATGGCACCAGCTGAGTTGCGGGAGCTGAAGGTGCAGTTGCAGGAATTACTTTATTTAGGATTCGTGAGACCGAGTACTTCACCTTGGGGTGCTCCAGTTCTATTTGTCAAAAAGAAGGATGGATCCATGAGACTGTGCATTGATTACAGGCAGCTGAACAAGAGAACGGTGAAGAAGCATTATCCCTTGCTACGTATCGATGATTTGTTTGACCAGCTCCAGGGATCTTCGGTTTTCTCGAAGATCGATCTTTGCTCAGGCTACCATCAGCTGAGGATTCGTGAGTCAGATATTCCGAAGACAGCTTTCAGGACTCGCTATGGGCATTACGAGTTTGTGGTAATGTCGTTTGGGCTCACCAATGCACCTGCAGCTTTCATGGATATGATGAACCATATCTTCCGTCCATACTTGGACAAGTTTGTAGTGGTGTTCATCGATGATGTGCTCATTTACTCACGGAATGAATGGGATCATGTGAATGATCTACGGATTGTCTTAGATACATTGCGAGAACACAAGCTATATGTCAAGTTGAGCAAGTGTGAATTCTGGTTATCCCAGGTCTCATTTCTCGGGCATATTATTTCTAGAGCAGGCATTGCAGTTGATCCTGCAAAAATAGATGCAGTTATGTCTTGGGAGCAGCCCAAGACAGTCACTCAGATTCGGAGCTTCCTCGGATTAGCGGGCTATTACAGACGCTTTGTCAGCGGATTTTCATGCATTGTTCACCCTTTGACACGATTGACACAGAAGGGTGTTCCATCTATTTGGGACGATTCATGTGAGAAAGCATTCCAGACACTGAAGGAGAGATTGACTACAACGCATATTCTTGCTCTTCCTTCAGGCACTCAGGACTATGCGGTATACACAGATGCATCTGGGGAAGGTCTGGGAGCAGTGTTGATGTAGAGGGTACGACGAACTGGCTATACACATGGGATACGCTTGCCGCTTTGACCGATTGGCATCCTCAGGAGAGCGCATCCACTTCTACCGCTATGCCTCCACGATACAGTAGTCTTTGAGATCATATTGTAGAGGGCCAGAAGACCGATCCTTGGATTCATGATAGATACATGCGCGCCGTCAAGGACGAAGTTGATGATTTTGTCGTGGCGGGGTCTATTTTATGGAAGGCAGGACGGGTCGTTGTAGCCAATGACGAGCAGCTTCGCAGAGACATTCTGGATGAGGCACACAGTTCACGGTTATCTATCCATCAAGGCAGTACGAAGATGTACCATGATCTGCGTCGACATTTCTGGTGGGATGGAATGAAGCGTGATGTAGTGCAGCATGTCAACAGATGCATGACCTGTCATATGATCAAGGCTGAGCACATGAGACCACCAAGATTACTGCAGTCTCTCCCCATTCTCGAGTGGAAGTGGGAGAGCATTTCTATGGATTTTGTCATAGATCTGCCAAAGACACCAGGTGGCCATGATTCCATACGGGTCGTTGTTGATAGGTTGACCAAGTCAGCCCATTTCATACTTGTCAACACAACTTACACTCCATCCAGGTTGGCCAAGCTCTATGTGTAGAGCATTATCAGGCTGCATGGTATACCACGAGAGGTGGTGTCTGACAGGATTCGAGATTTACATCTCATTATTGGCGTCAATTCATGTCAGCACTACAGACAGAGCTGAAGATGAGTTCTGCTTATCATTTGCAGATAGACGGGAAGAGTGAGTGCACCATACAGACATTGGAGGATTTGCTTCGTGCTTGCACTTTGGAGTGGAAAGGGTCCTGGAAGGACCATCTGCCATTAGTGGAATTTACGTACAACAACAGTTATCACTCCAGTATTGGCATGGCACCATTCAAAGCCATATACGGGCGGAGATGCCTCACACCTCTCAGTTGGCGTGAGGTAGGTTATCATGCTCTTTACTCCGTGGATCTCCTGGAGGAGACCGCGAGAGCTGTTGATCTTGTGAGATGGAGGCTTCTGACGGCACAGAGCGGCCAGAAGAGCTATGCGGATCGTCGGAGGAGAGACATAGAATTTCAGGTAATATAATTATTTCCTCTTCACTTATTCAATTATAACTCATATATAATCAAATTAATCACATAATAATGACATTCCTATAAATTACAGGTGGGAGATTGGGTATTTCTCCGTGTATCTTCCATGAAGGGAGTATAGAGATTTGGTGTCCGTGGCAAGTTGGCTCCGCGATATGTTGGACCTTTTGAGATTCTGGCTAAAGTGGGGAAGGTTGCATACCGAGTAGCTCTTCCTCCACATCTTTCAGCTATCCATGATGTCTTCCACATATCCAACTTGAGGAAGTATGTGCACGACTCCCGGCACATCATCAATTACGAGAATTTAGATGTAGAGCCTGATTTGACATACGAGGAGAGGCAAGTCTAGATAATTGATCGTGCTGTGAAGAAGCTTCGTAGCAAAGAGATTCCATTAATCAAGGTGTTGTGGTATAGACACGACGTCGAAGAGGCGATGTGGGAGACCAAAGCTGATATGCGGGCATGATACCCGCAACTTTTTTGAGGTAAACATCAAAACAAGCTTTTGTAATTAGATATATGTTCAAATATATGGCTTGTTTTTCTCTTTGATGTTTTTATGGGTTCAAAACCCTTTGTGGTTTTTATGGACATATGAAATTCAAACAAGACACCTAATAGCCTTAATTCGAGTCTCGAGGACGTGACTCCCTTTGAGGTTTTTATATTTGTAACATCCGGTTTCCAATCAAACCCGGACCCGACCCAATTTGGGTCCGATGAACCCAATAAAGTTGTTGGTCAATACCAAACAACCTAAAACAATCAACTGATCGTGAATCAAAAGTCGTTCGGGCGAAATCGACCAAAAATCGGTCGCTTCGTAATGCGCGTCGTGAAAAAGCCGCGACGCAAATTCGAAAACCGTAAAACAAGCCGAGACCGTCATTAGATCCGATTCGACGAAACAAGACCATCGGAATCGACCGTTCGTCAATCGGAGGTCGTTTGATATTTTTAAATCACAAAATTTAATCTTAAACAAAAATCATATCCGAAAATTTCAGGTATTCAAAACACGATCGGAAGTATATCAATATTACACTCATTTTGATCGTCATTCTGAGACGATCAAATCAAGTTATTGTGCGTTAAAATCCGACACCCGAGGCGCATATATGCTTAATTTTAAGTATGTTAAATAAGTAGAGTTTTTTATAATAATAAATAAAAAAATAAAATAAAATTTTCTGTTGCACATACTGTACGGTTCAAAAGAAAAGAGAAACTAATATGCTTATAAAATTATGACATCATGGAAGGTGATGTAACTAGTGACATCAATATTGATGATGTCATTATTTGTAAAAAAAAGAAATAAGGAAGGTTCCATGAACCTTCCCCATTTCCTCTTTCCAACTTTCCCTTTATATTCTAACGTAACCTCTCCTTTCCTATCTTTCTCTCTTTTTTTCTTTCTTCCTATTCCTTCCCACATTCCAACGAAACCAATTCCCCTTGTTCTCTTTTCTCCACTGATTTCCAGCAAGGCAATTACAATAAATAACCTGCAGTTACAGGTGCCTGAGCACAAAATTCTGCTCTTATTCCAAGCCAAGGCTACATCCGAAGAGCCTCCTGTTGCAGCCCTTCCTCCGAGCAACATCTGTTGTCCTTGCTTTTTCTTGAGATCAAATATCAAGAAGTGGAGGTGCTATAGCTTCAAAATAGCCATATCTGCTACATGCAAGACCAAATGAAGCTTGTTCTTCTTCAATTTTAGGCAATCCAAAGGTACAATCCCTTAGCCATCTCTTTGTTGCCATGCATGTGTATTTCCCTTAATTATATGTACAATCCCTCTCCCTTCCTCCTTGTTGCCATACATGAATAATCAAACCTCCATTTTGATATTATCCATTTTTTTGGAACAATCTAAATTCCTAATTGCATACAAATTTTGATTTCCTATTTGGAGATGTTTAAGAGGTATAAAAATCCAATCTCAATTCTTTTAATGTCATGCATGTACGTTGGGAACCCTCTCTTACTATTATAATTATATTTTTCTGAGATGGACATCTGAGGCCAAGAATTATTATGCAATATTGATCAAAGAAATTTGGGCTGAAATGCAGTTGAAAATTCCTGTTGAAAATGGATTCCTGGGTAGTTGTTAAATAATTACTTTAACTAGATTTAGAAATTTCTGAGATGCAGTGTAAGACCTTTAGAAATTGATATTCTATAGTTGTACAATTCATCTCAAATTGCTGGTTGATAGATCTATAATATGGGAACCACTAACTTATGAAATATGTTATTTCTTTCCAATACATCACATATGATGCTAAGGAGAGGTCAATACACATGTCGTATCAATATAGAGGCCTCGTAACAGGATTGCTACAAATTAAAGATCCTAATTAACTCTTCAGTTTTTTAAAAAAAAAATAGAAAGATTTGAATTGGTATTCCATAAACCGGAAGTCAATATAAGACTCCCATGTAATCCCTGTTGCATTTCCATCACACGATATCCTTCTTGTGCTCCGTGATTAGATTTCCCTAAGATAAAGCAAATCTATAGAATTAATCTTAACCATGTAATCTAATTGCCAGGAAATACAGAATTTATTAGAATAGTACAAGATGGTGATTAGCTACGTAAACAAAGATTGAGACATTTAACCTTGTCCTAATGAACGAATTTAAAAGACAAAAAAATTTAGCGCAACAACGACGATAAAACTTAGTGAATAAAAAGAATATATGATTTCTATTGCTTCATATCATGAAGATTACTCATTGACTGAACGCCAATGTAATTAGTCTCATATCAGGCTTTCTTTAAACAGATGTGCAGATCATCATATTCCATCCTAATCAAATATAGCGGTTGCCTTTGGTAATAAGCAGCCTATGGCAACCTGGTTCATAAGGGTTTCCATGATATGATTTCATTGAACACGAGAGAAATTCCTTTTTGAAATAGTCTAAGCATTTTGTAATTGTCAACAGATGTCCCGATTCCAAATTGTGAAAAGTTGGTTAATGAACCCTAAATGAGAGGTTGAGAAATAACTTCCATAGGAGATGTCTATAATGATATGGTTGGGTTGCTCATCTTTGGTATTACAGATTTGTCGTAGGAATTCATGCTAAGATTGTTTGGATTCATAATTTGTTATTACTTATTTCAGAGCACTATTGAGAAAAGACCTAGATCTATACAATCAATCACAGAAAAGATTGAGTAGAAGTTAAGTGGTCAGGATAGTAAAGATGTTCATGAATCAATGACTCATAAATATGTATGCCGGTCATGATGATCCTTACATATGATCGTGCGAGGGCGCGGTGACCCTCAACTAGGCGGAGGAAAGGAAGCCCAGCTAGGGCAGCGGCCACCAAGTGCGCGGGTCTAGGATCCCAGTCCCTTTTCGATTTTTACGCGAGCTCGCAATGTTTTTACGCCTCGTTGGGATCCCGACTTTAGACCAGTTCTGTTGACCCTTTGTTTTAGGTTACCCAGGTGGGGGATCCTTGATTTTCAGTTTTCGTACGAGCTTGGTTGCCCGTTACCGGCCGGGCTGTATTCTAGAGCGACTTTTCCGGAGAGTCTCTCTCACCCGTCTCAGTGGCATAGTTTGGGAGTAGAACTATCCCTCTATTGGATCGTCCTTCCAATTAGGGGGCGAGACGGAAGAGCCCTTTTGTTGGCTTCTTCGCCGCTTGAGTTTTTCTTTCGCCAACAGACTTGGAAATTCTACATCCAGATCATCCATATCTATATCTACATCATCTAGAGTTACATTTGAGACTATTGCACTGAGGTTTGAAGGGATTGATTCTACATCCAGATCATCCATCTCTATATCCACATCATCTAGAGTTACATCTGAGACAGTTGCACTTAAGGTTTTAAGGGATTACAATTGAAGTTGAGTAAATGGAAAAGTTGATAATCTGATTCGAAATCCCTTTAAGTTAGTGGACGTGTTGGGAACTTAGTTAGGATGCATTACACAACACCGCATGCCTACGGAGGCCCCCAACCCTAAGGTACTTTTAATACCTTAGAGTCATAGTGTGAGGTTACACACAGACCAAGACCACAGACTATCCACTAACTTAAAGGAGTAAATAGAATTAAGGATCAAATTAATCATCATCATATAAGCCCATTATCAAAAACCATGACATAATCTCAATGACAAGAAATTAGTATTTGCATGTGTCATCAACTTTATATATATATATGATCCATGACATGATCTCCAAGACCTAAAATCATGATCTTTTAAAATGCAGGAAATCATTATATGTTAGGGTTTGTCATCTAAACTTTATATAAATATATATGGGAAGAATGGGAAAAATGGGTGAACAGGTGAACTACATACCAAACAGTTGAAAACCTTTTTACTTACGCAAGTAGATGTAAATTATAATTGTTCCACCTTTCTACTTGCTTTCTTTTGCACATAATAAATTACTTGTCATTTACTTTTAAACTATGGATTTGTATTCACAATTGTGACTCCTCTTCTTCCTTGCACGCATGGCAGGAAAGGAGTCTTCTGTTCAGTAGTCGTTCATCCTTCCAGGAGACAGGGTATACACCAGACGGTATGGTTTATTTTGTCTCGATTTTTTATTCACATTATAATGTAAATGCTATCTCTTCTGTACTACATTTTGGGATATATGATGTATACTGGAACATTGTTGTACATGATGTAAAATGATATGGAAATTAATGAAGTGAGATTTTGGTGCCAATTGTCTCTATTAACTTGTGGTTATGTATGTGGATGTGAATGTCATGTGGAAAATTAGCCGCGCAAAAATTTCCATGTTTTTCTACGACTTGTGCGATCTCATGTGAATAAAATGTCGCGAAATTAGTGTAAACGGGTACCCGGATCCTCAGGGGTCGACACCCTAACCTTAGATCGAACCTCGGTGACAAAGACGTTCTCTAGGGTACCTTTGCGGCTCGATTTGGCATTGAATCAAAGAGATTCGCTTCTCGCCATCGTCCTTAGCCTGAGCTTCACTCTAGGTGTGTCGACTTTAATAAGCTTCTATCTTCTTGGTTTTTCTTGTTCCTTAGGTTGGCAGTAGGTTAGTGTTATTTTTATTTTACTTGATTTCATCCATTCATTGTATTTCCCAAACTTTCCCCTCGTCGGAGCTCCGGCTCTGCCATCTCATTCCATCGTAGCTGATTGTTTTCTGCCTCGCCCAATGCCACCATCTTCTTCCCCTTACTCTGTTGATCGCTCCACTCCCCCTCGCACACCTCGATCTTGCCCAGATCGAGTTACAGGTCCCTCTTCCTCTGCCTCTCATCGGAGGGACTCATCCCATTCCATTTCCAACTCGTTCCACCTCCAGGAGCTCCCCATAGCTCTGATTTTTGTCGCTCATCATTTCCCTGCATGAAACAGAGAGAAAACACACGTTTACAGGGGTGCTCGAAGATAGAAGAAGGCTCCCAGGTCCGAGGGCTCACCTGAGCTCTTTGTGAACCCTCAGGAAGCTAAAGCTCCCATCCACTTGGAGATCGGAGTCTTATCGCACCCAGGGTCGATGATCAAAGCTTGGAGAACACTATATTCTTTCGAGTTCTTTTAAGGGTGTCCATCATTGTCTGATCGAGCGTCCACGCCAGATGTAGCAGCCACCGTCCGATCCGTGCACTCCATCACCGTCAGATCAGTGCTGAGATCTAATCTCGCTCCATCATCGAAGGGGTACCGACTGATTGATCATTGCCACGTGGATATGTGAAGATCTCTCATCGTCGGATCGTGCACCTTATGGGGGTAAATTACATCCCATACCCCTGACTTTTTTAGATTTATTACTTAGTCCTATAATTTATTTTTATAGTTTAATATTTTGTAAAATTTACAATTCAGGCCCTAAGCTTTCCTCTATTTGATATATGGTCCATGTTTGGTCACCTCACGTACCGTCTTCACACGTGAGGTGGCCATTTTTCAGAGATACCCTTGCGGGTATTCGTATTTCATTTTGGTCTTGGAACATTAAGTATTAGTTGAATATTGTTGGGTTATTTGCACATTTATCACTGCCTTTATTTTTAGTTGCAAAAATGCCCTTACTAGTTCATTAATTTTTTTGTATGTTTTCTATTTATTAATATTATCATCGATGCTCCAAAAAATCTCAAAAAATAGGATTAAGCGCCTGCTAGCAATTAGTTCCATGTCATATTTTTATTTTTGCATTTTAGGACTTTAAGTATTTATTAAAATTCAAAATAGCATGTTTTTATCTCTGTTTGATTTCTATAATATCAAAAAATAAAAACAATTTGAAAAATTCCCAAAAAATATATTTTATGTATTTTCATATTTCCTAACTCCAGACAAAAAATCCCTAAAAATAGAAAAAGAAAACTTATAAAAATTAAAAAGCTCCAAAATCCTTTATAAAAACATAAAAAAATTCCCATAAATCCCAAAATACCCTTTTCTATCTCTGAATTTTATTTTTATTATATACTATTAAGTATAAATAGTTTTAGAACATTTTGACTTTATTTCTTATTCTATATTCTAAAATAATTCAGCCTATTTATTTAATCCCTGTTTTGGGAAATTTTTTACTTTAAAATTATTTAAAAATTAGAAAATTACTAAAAAAACACAAAAATAGTGAAAATATTTAAAACCTAAAAACATTTTATTTCATGAATTTTTGTTAATTTTAGTTGTGTTTATAATAACTTACTCTATATTGTATATATAGCCTTATATATTCTTATATACTTATTTTAAAAAAAGAAATTAAAAATCAAAAATATAAAAATAAAGTAAAATTTATAAAATTTAAAACAAAAAATATATAAAAATTATAATCCACAAAAAATACAAAGTTAAAAACCCATAAAAATCATAAATTGGCTAAGAGTTTGGAAAGAAAAATTCTTCTGATTAATTTCTTAATCTCATATACTCTACACCATTGTTTCTTGTGTTTAACCCATACATATTTGTCACTGTACATCTTTAGTAGGGTATAATAAATTTTAGCCCAATCTGATTATTTACTTAATTATTGTATGTGGGTTAGTTGTTGTTTGATCACTAGTATTGAGCAGTCGCCTCAGCAATAGTGAATCTGATTTTATAAGACCATTATTAGAGGCTTCGATACACGTACTCAACATGATATAAATTGTCTTATATATAATAAGTGTTGAAAATATAATTTGTAATTTATGCAAGAAGTATTGTTATTGCAATAAACCTTATATAAATGGGCCCTTATACACATGAGCCTACAATCCTCCACCCATATGAAGACATGTGGGCCTATATCCTCCACCAACATATGAAGAAGCTTCATGAAGATATGTATTTGGAAGAAGATTCTAGAAAAGAGAGAGGTGGAGAAAATATCTATATATTTTTTCACCTCCCACCAAAATATCTAGATATTTCTACTTAAAGTATAAGCATGGAAGAGGAGTCTAGATCTCTCTTCTAAAATATCTCCACCCTCTTGGGGGCGTATAAATACCACCCAAGAGGTCTTCATTTCACACACAACAACACAAGAAGCACACCACACAATAACACAAGAAGCACAACACACAACAACAACAAGAAGTCCTCTACCAACACAAGAGTCTATCAAGTGTCCTCCTCCTTCCAAGTGTTGTAAGTCCCTCTTCTTTTATTGTAAGCATTGTAAGTCTTCTTCTTGTAAAGTCCAAGACTTGTATGTAAGTTCAAGTTTTAATGAAAAGAAGTTATTGAGTTCGCATCTACCTTGAGCATTGATCCATATTCTCTTCCTTTAATTTATTTCTTATCCACCACCAATCTTCCGTGCTCCAACAAGTTTGGTAATAGAGCCTTATCATCCTTACATCCTTGTTGAAGCCTTTTTCTTGTTTCTCCACACCATGGCATCTACCTCCAATACACCTTTATTTAACTACACTCAAAGCTCCATTCCTATATGGAGAAAGTTATGATTATTGAAGTCTTCAAATGAAGACTCTCTTTATCTCATAAGACTTGTGGGATCTTGTTATATAAGGTTATGAAGAGGTTAAAGATGCAGATACACTTGCTTCAATAAGTGAAGGAAAGAAGAAAAAACTCAAGGAGAAAAAGAAAAAAGATGCAAATGTCCTTCTCTTCATCTAACAAGGAGTAAGCAAATCAATCTTTCCTCGCATTTCTGGAAAAACTACTTTTAAAGAAGAATGTGATATTTTAAAGAAAGAATTTCAAGGATCTACCAAGGTAATTTCTATTAAGCTTCAATCCTAATGGAGGGATTTTGATAATCTCTTGATGAAAGATGGTTGAACCATCCAAGGGTTCTTTTCAAGAGTTTCTATTATTATAAATCAAAATCAAAATTATGGAGATACTATTACCGATAAGAAGGTTGTTGAAAAGATTTTAAGAAGTTTACTTGCTAAATTTGATCATGTTGTTACAGCTATTGAAGATTCCAAAGATTTATCTTCTCTTTCTATATATGAATTAATGGGCTCACTTGAAGCACATGAGTAAAGACTTAGCAGGTTTACTACTCAACCCTTGGAGCAAACTTTTCAAACAAACATTAGCATCTCCAAAGCTAAGAATGGAGATCATGACAAGCAAAGAAGGAGACAATATGTAAGGAGATAAGAGCACAATAGAAGACATGGATCCTACAGAGGTCAAAAATAGAAAACCCAAAGGGGTTTGTAATCAAATAGCTACACGTACAAGAAAATCTTCTTCTCATTGCATTATTTGCAAGAAAGATAATCATGAATCCAAGGATTGTAGATTCCGTTGTAAAGTGTAAGATAGCAAAACATTCTCAAAGAGATTGTTGATTCCAAAAAGATGAATCTAATTATATTGCAAAAGATGAGGCTTACCAACACATTACTTTATTCTTGTATGAACATTAAGAAGTGTCTAAAGATATTTGGTATGTCTATGGTGGTTGTAGTAATCACATGACAAGAAACAAAGATGCATTTGTGAGCCTAGAGAAAGGGCATAGTTCGCAAGTTAAGCTCGGAGATGGAAAGCTACAAAATGTGGATGGCAAAGGAGTTATTGCAGTACAAACAAAGAAAGGTACTTCTAAACCCATTCATGATGTTGTCTATGTTCCAGGCTTAACTGAGAATCTTGTAAGTGTTGGTCAACTTATGAATAATGTCCATTCTCTAAGATTTGATAATGGAGCATGCAAGATCTTTGATAAAAGAAGAAAGCTACTAATTACAAACATTAAAATGGCTCCAAATAAAGTCTTTCCATTATCAATACCTTTAAAAAAAGGTTATGCTCTAAAAATTGTAAATGAAGATGAATCCTTATTATGTCATTTAAGATTTGGATATTTGAATTTTAGAAGCCTCATGTTACTAAAGAAGAAAAACTTTGTTACCGGGCTTCCATTCATCAAGAAAGATGAAAGCATATGTGAAGGTTTCATATATGGCAAGATGCATAGATTGCCATTCACAAAGACATCTTGGAGAGCAAAAGCTCCACTTGAGTTGATACACTCAGATGTATGTGGACCAACTCAAACTCCGTCTATCAATAGAGGCAGGTACTTTCTATTATTTGTTGATGATTACAGTAAAATGATGTAGGTTTATTTCTTGAAAGAAAAGACTTTTATCAAGTTTAAAGCTTTTTTGAAAAATAAAGTGGAAGAAAAATAAAAGCCTTCCAATCAGATCGTGGAGGAGAATTTACATCCAAAGAGTTTCAAGACTTCTACATAACTCAAGGAATCAAGAAGGAGCTAACAACAAGATATACTCCTCAACAAAACAGAGTAGCTGAAATAAGAAATCGCACAATCGTTAAGATGGCAAGAAGCATGCTGAAAGGTAAGGGTCTTCTTAACAAACTTTGGGCAGAGGTAGTAAATATTGCGGTTTATATATTGAATATATCTCCTACCAAAGCAGTGTTGAATAGGACTCCTTATGAAGCTTGGTATGAAAGGAATGCCAAGGTTAGTCATTTCAAAATCTTTGACTCTATTGCATATGCTCATATTCCATCTCAAGTTAGACAAGAAAAGTTTGATGAAAAAGGAGAAAAATATATCTTCATTGGATATTGTAATGAATCTAAAGCTTATAAATTATATGAGCCTAAAGAAGGAAAAATAATTATATCTAGAGATGTCATCTTTGATAAAACATCTTCATAGAAATGAGATGATTCTTCAGTGCCACAAAAGAAAGCTGCGGTTGAAGAAGACAATTCAAATGATGAAGATATTTTTCCTTCAATTCCAAGACCAGTTGGGCCAAATGTCTCTGATGCAGAACTTATACAACAAAAGGTAAGATCTATTGATGAAATATATGCATTAACTCCTATTGTCTCTTTATCTGCATATGAACCCCTGAAGATAGAAGAAGTTATTGAAAGGAAAGAATTAAAGACAATCTTTCAAAATTCTAAGAAGCGGTAGGAAATAAGTTCTTATGCAAAAGCTACTACAATTTTAAAAAGATCATATTTTTCAAGGAAGAAGAAAGCACAATGGACTTCGTCATTACCATATACAAGAGAGGTAAAATGAAAGAGAAATTCATCATCAAAGAAGATCAAAATGCAGATATCTTTTCACAGACTCTTCCAGCAGAGAACTTCCAGTACAAGAGGATAATATAAATTACAAATTAAGATGGGATGTTAAAAATATAATTTGTAATTTATCCAAGAAGTATTGTTATTGCCTTATACAAATGGGCCCTTATACGCATGGGCCTACAATTCTCCACTCATATGAAGACATGTGGGCATATATCCTCCACCAACATATGAAGAAGCTTAATGAAGATATATATTTGGAAGAAGATTCTAGAAAACAGAGAGGTGGAGAAAATATCTAGATATTTCTTCACCTCCCACCAACATATCTAGATATTTCTACTTAAAGGAAAAGCATGGAAGAGGAGTCTAGATCTCTCTTTAAAAATATCTCCATCCTCTTGGGGGCCTATAAAGACCACCTAATAGATCATCATTTCACACACAACAAAAAGCACAACACACAACAACACAAGAAGCACAACACACAACAACGAGAAGAAGTCCTCTACCAACACAAGAGTCTCTCAAGTGTCCTCCTCCTTCCAAGTGTTGTAAGTCCATCTTCTTTTATTGTAAGCATTGTAAGTCTTCTTCTTGTAAAGTCCAGGACTTGTATGTACGTTCAAGCTTTAATGAAAAGAAGTTTCTTGAATTCACATCTACCTTGAACATTGATCCATATTCTCTCCCTTTGATTTGTTTCTTATCCACCATCAATTTACCGTTGCCCCAACAATAAGTACATCATGATACTTTTAATTAGCAAGATTGTTTTTCTATTTGCAAAGAAATCACAAAGATGAGAAGTTCATAAGGTTGGATCTACCATTATTTGTATTGTCTTTATAATTTTCTCTTAGTGGCCATGCTTTTAATGCCCATTCTTACCTAACAATTTAGTTATATTTAGAATGCATCTACGTTGGCATTTTTAAAAACACCAACTGTGGAAAATTTGCATTTATAATAATTATTTGCAACATATTAAATTCTCACTAAAAGCAAATTTTGAATTTTTAGTAATGCTAACAGTATAGCAAGATGAAACTAAACAAAGAAATGTAATGATATATCTGTGTATAAGCTGTTGTTATATATACAGAATCAAATCATGTTATGTGCAATCTGTGTAAGGTATCGATTTTTTTGCAATCAACATAGATCCATAATCATAAACAGAAAGCAGATATCAATATGCCAATTCATTCATTGTGTAGATATTGTATATTAAAGTACGAATGATAAAGCCTCTCTGACTTAAAATCGTCAGTATACATACATGTCAATCAACCTATAAATCGTATTAACAACACGAAATTATCAATCGAGTTACAAATAGAATAGCATGTAGACAAAGTTGACAAGAGTAATAAAAGTGGTGCAAACGTGTCTACCATCCAAAAGATTAGGGTTCAAATCCATCCTTGTGGGCATGTAACCAACTCTACTTAAAGTGGGAGAAGGCTTCTCCCATTTTTAGAGGAGACAGTTGGGTTGAACTCTGATCCTTGGAGTGGGAGCTCACTGCTTCCACCACCAGAGCATAAGGTGGATTCAAATAGTCAATTTGAGGGATAATGAATAAATATATAGACATGTACATTATGAGTGATAAAATAATGATGTGTTCACCTTGTTACTGGATTGCTCGTTCAGAGATAATGTCCTCGTACCCTAAAAAGAAGATGATTATAGGAAGAAAAAAAGATCAAGAGAATAACAATGGCATCTGCTTTATACCATCACTCTCATAATCCAATGCAAGTCATCTTTAAGGATATAGTTTTGGACTAGAAAGTTGATCTACAAATCAGAAATATGGTCTAGCATTTCCCATGGAGATGCAGACAACCATCTCAATCCCTGAGTTAGTGATCAGGATCCCACTCAACAATCCACAAAGCAACAAAGAAAAGAAAACCCTTAAGCATAACAATAGGTTGAAGGTGTTCTCTACAGTGGAGGTGAATTTATAACACTGTTTGAGCAGTGTAATTTGAAGCTTGGTGTTATTATACTTGATCGCTTTCTGTTCTCTTTCGAACACATGACTGCTCCATAATTTGCACAAGAACAATTCGGTCGACTGAAGTTCCAACGTTCGGTAGCTTTTCCTAAGAAGGATTCAAATAAACTCATGAGTAGGCCAGGTATACAAAAGCGGATGTACGCCAACTCAATAGAATGCATGTACCTCTTATTTTTCCGTGATATAGATGGCTTGGTTTGTGCATCAGATCGTGCTAATATGTCTAAAGGTAAATCCGTTAAGGTCTTATTCTTCAAGATATTTGTAATTTGTATATTAATATGAGAAACTTCACATCCATAATGAACGTAGGAATTGTACATGCTTGGGGGGAAAGGATGATAGGGGAGGATTCATAGGGAAATTGGGTCAAGCATCGGAAAGACGAGATGACAAAGGCATAATAATAAGGAGAAGCGTGTGATAAAGAGAAGGATAAATATATTGATGGACAATCTGTTAGCTAAAAATATAATAAGTACCTTTGGAGGGGTTGAATGCCGAGTTCTGATTTTCATTGTCTTTTTCTCTTGCTGGAGAGAGAACTAAGTCTAATTGGAGAAGTCGAATGGAGGAAGGAGTGCAAGAAGAACTAAGGTTAAGAAACTTCCCCTATTCCACGCCCAATTGCTAGTCGATGTATAGTATGTGGACAAGTTGGAAATAACTGCATGAGTGAAAGACAGTTCCTCCAATCTGACGGATGTGACAAAGGTAGCCACGCAACTACATAATGGATCTTCAGCAAACCATCCCAAACTTTAACTAAAAGTGTATATCCAGACTTACAAAATTTCATGGTAGGTCTTGCAAAAAGATAAATCCCCTTAATTCAAATCACGCAATAAATCCACCAATTCCCACAACATATCACTCAAGAAAAGGCATCACATAAGAGATCAAAAAATGTAGAAACAACGTGCATGGCAGCAAGAGGAGAGTTTAGCTTGATACATTGTGACCTAGAAATGGAGGAAGGTGAGTTGGGAAAGATGGTGGAGAGCTCCACCCGCAATCATTGCACTGCGGGACGACGTTGAGCCACAGCCGTGGAGCACGAGAAAGGAGGAAGAGCGGCTGGACGACGGGGAGAAATGAAGAGGGGAGTTGGGTTTGGTGCTATGTTTGGGGAAGAAGAAGAAGAAGTGCTGGTGAAATGGGAAAAATGGAAAGGGGGTGCGATGAAAGAATTGGGAGAAAGGGTGTGCCCATGTTGTGAAAATTTTTCCCATTCTTGATGATCAAATTACCGTCGTTGTCACCTTAAAACCCCGATTCAAGTGTGTAATGGTATGTTTAGACTACCTTAGAGTGGTGATCAAAATATGTCCAATATCCATATTTTTCCGACAGAATATGAGTTCATAATTCAACAAAATATGGTTCTGATTATTCATTTTATTTTTTTAATTTAAAATCAGCCAAACGACCTCTGATCGACAAACGGTCGATTCCTTTGGCTCCGGTTCGTCAAGACAGAACTAGTGATGGTCTCCATTCACATTGTTGTCCGGATCGTATCGCGGACTTTTTTCTATGACTCGGGTACAATGTGGTCGACTTTGGTCAAACGTCATCGGACAAAACCCGGTCTACAATCTGTGGATCGATCCGAGCTTGTTCGATGTTAAATCAGATTTTTTATTGGGGTACGCGGACCCAAGTCGTGTCGGATTTGGATTTGAATTCGGTTGGTTTGGATTCGAGCGTTACACTAGCATGTCACCTCCCTCCTCCTACGTACATCACCACCTCACCCTCTTTCCTCAGCCAACAAGGCGGAGGAACCCATTGGACCTCCACCTTCTTCGCCCCTCCAGGTCCCCATCTGACTACCAACCATCACAGCCACTGTTTCGGCTATTCCCTAACCATATGATACCTCAGATTACGAGCTTTTTGTTCTGTAATGAAAATGTCTTTCATGCACCCAAGAGTCAAAAATAAGAAGTATTATTTATCTTTTAAATAACTAGAAATGTTATTTTATATTATTTACATATAAGAGTAAAGCACCTGCATTTGTATATTTATTTATATTATTATTATCATTCATGCATATGCAAATAAGAAGTATTATTTATCTTTTAAAATAACTAGAAATGTTAAAAATATAAAAATAATAATAATATAAAGATAAAAGAGAGAGCACATGTGTATGTATACATAATAAGAACACATATTTTATGTACAAAAATAATTATCTTTTATTTAGAAACAAAATCTAAACAAACAAATAAAATGATAAAATGGGAACATGTACATACATGTAAATAAGTATTTATCTATTTTAACTATTAAATCACTTATTAAAAATCCGAAAAAAATGGAACCATGTATTAAGTACTATATTAAAAACTATAATATGTAAATTATTTACTAAGAAAATAAAGAAAATATATAAATCAAAAAATATGTATTTTATACCTATAATGATTGTTTTGATTTTACTTTCTTCAGAAAAGTTGGTTATCTATATGAGATTTACAACTTCCATGTTTTGTTGTTCCTTTATTTAAGGTTTTATTTTTATTTTATTTTCTTGAATTTTATGTGAAGGTGAGTGTTAGTCATCTCTTTGACCCGTCTGCACCACTTAGCATGGTGTGATTGGGTCTCTCCCGCACCTCTTGGCCTAGTCAAGCACCGATCAATACCTTGGATTGATTGGATATGCTTTGCCAGCTTAGCGAAGTCAGTCCCCCCCCCCCCGATTCACTTGATGCAACCCCTATACATCCTAACCCATTCCATCACTTTAGGTTGACCTCTGCTCGTCCTCGGACTCAAGGGTTTAGATATCAGTATCGTACTCTATATCGGTCCCATGTCGATATGATATTTCGGTGATATCGACAATCATTTGTGAAGGGAATACCTTTTCAGGGGTCCATATCACGATAGCATTCGATATACCGGCCACATGTTGATATCAATATGTTGACGATATATCGATGACATATCATGATATCTCGAACCCTGCTCGGACGAAAACCAAACCATCTATAACCATCTCCATCACTTCCTCCTTCTCAATAGCCTACCAACCTAAGTTTCAAATCCAGTTACTCTCCTCATATCTGCACCTATATCCCCACCATATCACCTCCTCCGTACAACCCCAAACCTCTCCCATCATCTCGTATTTCTCTGATCATCTCAAACCACTAGCATCTATAGCCCTACAACCTAGCCTCTATTGTACCTAATCCTAGCATGAAACTCCTCTATAGAAGCCTTTCTCATTGTTGTATCCTTGTATGCCCAAGATGCCTTGTCCCCAGACATTTAGAAGACACTCAAGACCACCTCACTTCATCGAAATCATATACCACCAACTGACCACTTCTATCACACCCTCAGATTTGTGATACTCAGCAACCATCTCGTAAACGCCATCATATTATTTCAATGCAAGAGAATAAGCAAAGAAATTAATGAAAAGAGATGCATATGTTTCCATTTACGTAAGCACATGAAATAACAAAAAATAATAACAGAAGCACCATGTCCTAAAAATACACAACCTGTAATCGGCATCATAATATATATACATGTACAATCATGTCTCTCAAAAGGTACAAAAAGCAAAAGTGAAAAAATCACTATATAAATCATAAGTACATACCATGTATGGTGCAACTATACCTGTAAACACCTCTAGTAGTAGAGCCGCTCACTTGCATCGGTGGGTCCTATGAACCTGTTGCACCAAACAGAAGAGGAGTACGTTATAAACAATTGCTTAATACAGATTTATTATATTAAGAGGTAAAAGAGTAACAACAATTGAAAAGAGATAACTATCAGTAGTAACTATAGTAACTAAAGCTAAAAGTGAAATTGAAAGTACAAACTAAAGAAAGCATACGAGAGACAATGAACACTATCTCACCAGTGAACTCTAACAGTGAAGTTATTATATCTCTTTAACGTTATAATTAACATTATTATTATTGTCCATCATTTCTATTATTGAAGAAAATAGTATGCGGTATTGACCACAAAGGCCTCATAATATGATTTAAAGATACAAAGTATTAACAACAACCTTAACGCAAGGGAAACCTCAATCATGAAGCCAAGCACAAGCACACGAGAAAAGCTAAAACCGCATCATAGATCAAATAACATTATTATATACACATTAAGTATTCTGATATGGGGATAGATGACGATATCATGATTTCCCTTACTAATGATCTCATTCCTATTTGAGTTCTAGCTTAGATCATCCAACATGAATTTCCATTTTAACTAGTAAAGACTTACTTCCAAAGGATTTTCCTACATTTAAGTTACTGATAAATAGAGATGATATGACACTCATAGTATAGGCACTTATTCATGTTACTCATCAAATTTACCTTTCATTTTGTTCAGCAAACTAATGTTGATCGATCAGTCACTATGTCTTGGTCGATCATGGTTGATTAATCACTTGGATTTTGACTGATCGATATGCCAAACTCTCTGGCAATAATTACCATATACTCCTTTTTTCCAATCTACTTAAGTTCTGATACACATATTCATTGAATTTTGGAGTTATCCATGTGTCTTGCATAATATACACTCATTTAGGGATTAATCGCTACCATTTAATATTTTTGAGAAGGGTTTAATGGGCTACCCCCACCCTTATTTTTCTTATTTCGTAATATATTTTCTAGAAACACATAAGGGTGTTTATATCACAATATGACATCATGTTCTTATTCAAATTTCGAGACTCATATCCCATCCACTAAGTCTGTCAAATTTTAACAGTCTCAGAATTGTTGAAATCAACACATTTTAGATGGACGGATTAGGAATGTTTGTTTTATACGAAATTTGAACGACAACATGATGTCTTGTAGTTGACTAAATTCTCTCAGGTGTTTTCACATTATACCTAGGGATGAGCATGGGTCTGGCTGGGCTGGGCCCTGAAGGATCCAGGCCCAAGCCCATTTAAAACTTCGGACCTTAGGTCGAGCTTAGGCCCGCAAAATTTTCTTTGGTTCGGCCCATGCCCAGACCCGGCCCAATTCTTATGGGTCGGGCTTGGGCCGAGCAGGCCCATATCCACCCATTATAGATTATTAACATTGAGTTTTTGTTTAAAGACAATCTCAATTCAAGTTAGACGAGCTAAAATTGTTTAAAACCTATTCCATAATACTTGTGAAACAACTAAAACTCAATTCTACCAGAGTTGATTTCTCATTTTATACAAGTGTACTCAATGTTATACCATAAACATCTATCATTACAGAAAGAGTGAACCAAACTTACACGGTTAACAATAACAGGTGCACAAGGCACTACATGTAAAAAAATGGACATAATGCCCATATTGAGCAAAGGTTCAATAATAGAAAATATTCTTATGGAAAAAAATAAACACTAAGAAATTCAAGAATAAACACCAGAATCTAGACTAATTAAGGAAAATTAATTTTGATATACAATGATCATCAACTCATATGTCCCATACCCGACTTTCTTGATTTATAAACATTGTATGAAGACAGGATACATAAACAGAGTGTGCATGCAACAGGTGAGAGTTCCTAGTATGTAGGATACAAGAAGGGTTCGGACCCTCTTTGGGTAGGGCCCTTGGGCCGGGTCGGGTTGGACCGAGCCAAGCCCGAGCCCAACCCAAAAAAATTTTGAGCTTAAATATCGGGCCCGAGCCCGACCCAATGTTCGTTTGGGCTTGGGTCGGGCCGGCCCAGCCCGATGCTCATCCCTAATACCCCCCACTTCTGATAGTCACCGCTGATGAATCCCTGATCATCACTCTTTATTCTTTTATCTTAGCTAATTATCATGGCAAAGCATCATGTAAATAGATGTAAATACAAGAAGTTAGCAATATGCATGTATTAATATTACATAATTAGCATGCATTTGTGCAAAATAAAAGAATAAAGAAAAAGAAAAAGGAAGGAGATATTTAGAATAAATACAGAGTGACTCGAACCCCAAGAGAAGGCCAAACCTTGGCCTGATCGCCAATTAAAATAAGTATAGAGAGATAGGGCCCACTCTATATTGTATATATCATGGGTGTAAATAAATAAATTATTTTTGATAAAATAAAAATAAAAATATTCTTTTTACCTTCTTGTATATATTTCTAAAAATAAAACAAAAATTGGAAAAATAAAAAAAATAAAATTCTCTCTACCTTGTACATAATACATGTATATATGATTCCTTCTCTATTTATTATATACTTGTAATAAATAATAAAAATAAAACAAAAAGTATTTTGTACTCCAAAAATTATGTTGAAAATAAATAAAATATAAATTTGGGGTATTTTTGTAAAATAATAAATTAAAAATAAGTGTACAAAATACATAGGTATATTATACATGTATATAACACACTATATTGTATATAGACTAATTTATTTTTCAAAAAAATAAATAAAAATCATAGAAAATTCCTTTTAAATAATAAACATTTATTATTTTATCCATTTTTTAATCATTATTATTTTTAATATATTTATCTTTAATTTTGACTTCTATTTTGTCATGTAGCATGTTCTGTCTTATTCCAACCCTCTTCTGATTGGTCCGCATCAGATTATTGACCCGAGTCAACCCCCTCTTCCAGGCTTGACCCGACCTGATCTCTCCGTCGGACCCTTTTCTCTGAATTCTCCCGGGCAGATCACGTGTGCCCTCGCCCTGATTTCTCTCCCGTGGACCCTCCTAGGATCCAAGACCCTCACGCATCCCTAGAAGGCGCGGATCCCCTTCGGTTCGCGTGCCCTCGCCCAATTCTTCTAGCCTCCTAGGAATGCTATAAAGCTTCTCATCCACTCCCCCGGGACAGTAGCTCGCGCCTCAATCCCTTTTCGAACCCTAGCCACCTCCAGCTGAGTGACAGTTGCTCGGAGCTTCGCTTGGCGCTCGATTTGGTGCAGTAGAGCCGACGCTCAACCTTCGTGGCCGGACTCCGTCGCGAGTAGCCTCCCCCGACATCCGCATCGAGGTCGAGGCCATCACCCCGACGTTCATCATCACCTGGATCTCAGGAGCACATCCCGACCATCAGGTAACCCTCATATCCTTCCCATTTCTCATTTCGATCGGATCGTTCCGTTTATCAATGTCGCATGTTCGCATGCTCCAACTAGCTGGTTGGAGCCTCGTTACTCACCTCCAGCCGCTTCGATAGAACTGCACGCCCATCCCCCATCTTGATCCACAACCTGATCACCCTGAGCCTCGTCCATTAGGTCGATATTAGGATCTAGATCTCCCCTACCACCTTCGTCGGAGATCGATTCCCGCATCCTTTCGCTTCTTTGGCTTTGAGTTCCAATAACCCGGACCGGAGCACCGCCCCGAGTCCCAGCTACCACTTGCAGGTGAAAGCATGCGCTGAGGACCCCCGATTCCATCCATCTGAGGTTTGTCGGAGTAGCTCCAGGCCCCCTTCGTCGCCATGCCCATCCGGCTGGTGGCTTCTCCATCGGACCTGCTCAGTCGACGCGGAACCGTCCCACGTTCACGCCACTGCCTTCCGATCAGACATCGAAGATGAATATCATTTCCTTTACTCCATTGAAGTTCGCTTGACGATGTTCTTCCAGACGCGCTCCGCACCGTTGGATCGGTCGGCCTCTCCAGATTGCATCCTGACCGTCGACACAACAGATCTGTTAGACCGTTGGATGTCAGATCTGGCGTCCATCTACGCCCCACGTTCCTGACCAGTTCTGGAGCGTCAGATCTAACACCTGCAGCGATCAGAGCCGTACGTCCGCGCCCACACCAGCGGCCTCCACGTGTCCTCACGTGCCTCTCACGTGCTGCAAGGGTATATTGCTCTTTTTACCCTACACTTTTTATGTTTAATATTTTACTCTGTAAATAAAAGTTGCAGTTGGATTTATTTGCACTTTAGTCCCTAGAATTTCTGACATTTGCGTTTTGGTCCTCCCTGTTTGGAGACATGTGCTCAATCACGTGAACAACGGTGTTTTTGCATGATTAGCCCTGGATATTTCTATGTTAATATTTGAATGAAATACTGAAATTGCACTTATGCCCCTGTGAACGCTGTATTTCACATGTGCTGGAATTGATTGGAAATTTTACAGAGACCCCCCTGGACTTTTAACGTCTGTTATTGTTTAGTCCTAAAACTTAAACTATTTGTATTTAGGTCCCTACAACTTGTGTGTGTTGTTTTTAATTAAACAAATATCAAATCTACTCTAAAAATTCCCAAAAGAATTACGAGTAGCTCCTGCTACTGTGTAATATTTTTTGGTAATTTTTGTGATGCAATTTGATTTTATTTACTATTTTCTAAAAATCAAAAACCCTAAAAATTGAGTCTGTCTAATTTAGAAAATCCATAAAAAATACAAAAATAACTTCAAAAATCTAAAACAATTCTTGAATGTGTGTTTTGGTTTGTTTTAATGTTTGTATCTTTTTATTATCTTTTATAAAACTCCTAAATATTACAAAAGACCAAAAATCTTATAAAATCATTAAAAAATCTGTAAAAATAAAAAAATGTGTTTTCAGGTTCTGTAGTTAGATTTTGTTGTCTATTTTCACATAAAATTGCAACCAGGAATTTATAGGCACTTTAAACATTTTAAAGTCACCTTTTCCTCCTAGTTGTACACTATTTTGATTTTTGTGCTTTCTTTCATTTTTAGAAAAATATATAAAAATCTGAAAAAGCCCAAAAAATAACCAAAAACACTTGCATATTTTATAAATATAAAAATATTTTTATTTTGAATTTTTGAGTCTTTTTAGACTTAATAAAAATTGTTGGAGTGTGATTTTCTCATTATCTTTATTCATTTTCTTTTTAGAAAATATAAATAAAATTACAAATTAAAAACCACCAAAAATACTTCTTTTCTTCTTTGATTACTCGATATTTTCGTAAGCTTAGCCCGTGCTCCTTGTGTTCAACTGGTAGCTATACCAGGTTAAATAAATAGCAAGACCGCTTGTTTTGATTTTCGTGCTTGATTGCTTTCATTGGTGGTCTATATTTTCTTGATTGAGCTACGCTTCGCCGGTTGGGGTTGCAATGACCTTGATCTATTTCTGACACTTAACCCTAGTTGGCGAAGCTCCCATCAGAATGGCGTTGTTGTAGGGGAGCACGGCTTAATAGTCGGTTTTCAGCCTTCTTTGTTTCATTTTTTTCTTTTTATTTTTCTTCTTCTTTCTTTGCTTGCTTTTTATTTTTCTCTTTATTTTTATTTGTATTTTTCTTTCTTTATTTACTTCATTTTATTAGCTTCTAGCTCTATTTGATATAACTGTGTTTCTGACCCCACTCTTGTTTCACCATTTGTGCGAGGAACCACACGAGGTTGCTTTGGAGGAGACCCATGCTCGAAGGGAAGCAGGAGATAGAGCAGAAGCAGTTATAGCTTTTAGAGTAGATTAGAGTAGTCTTTATTTCAGTTTATTTGATTATTATTTGATAATACAGGACCTTGAACGCTTGGCTTATCGGGATCTGTTTCGTTGAGCATCGGTATGCTCGGGGGACCTCACCGAGGTTTTCGCCGGTTTTTTTCTCGACTTTTCTTTTATTTTTTATTCTCGAAGAATTTGGCCCTTAAACTTAGAATTTTCTCTGATTGTGATGCCATTGATTAAGGCCCAATCCCTAATTATCTGCCTGCACCTATAGATTGTAATTGGACTTAATTAATTAAATCATAAGAAAAAGCTAACTTGATCACTTGAGAGGTCACGTGTTGCTAGAGGTCGTATACAGCTTATGCAGGATCAGTTGTGACGGACGCCGATCGACATCAGAGACCGGACTTCGACCTCTTTCTTTGACATGTTAGCTATTGTTCTTCGCGTGTAGAAATTTCTCATCTAAGGTCGTTTTCTTCTTACATCATATAGGCAGTTTAATTTCTGTCTTTTATTTATGCGTGGATCACCCCGCATGTAGAGTGCTGGCGATAGGTATGCATCTCTGACTTTGCATGCATCATTGTGTTTGACCGCGCATCGGTTTTTTCAACTTCTCCCCCTATTTTTGGATTTAAAATAACCATGAGATCAAAAATTTTGTTAGGCGTTTGTTTATTATCGAAAAATACATAAAAAGGTGAAACCATAAAATTTGGACAGCTAAACACACTTGATCCTAAAAGACACTCAACTTAAAAATCTGTCTTGGGAGAGCAATCCCCTCCTTGTTTGGTTTGCATGGGAGAAAAAGATTGGGTGAGGAAAAGATTGGATATTCCTCATCCATTTGTATATCCAAGCGACCACAGAGTGAGATTAATCGGTCGGCAAATTTCCTAAATCTATCCTCCATTAAATCAAATCTCTTATTTATCCTCGAAATATCAACTTCAAAAATCTTTTCATGATCAATCATGGGAGCAGTTGGTGTATGTTCTTGTTTTTGAAATTCAGTAATTTCATCTTCTTTTTTCCTGTATGAGCTGGGAGGAGAGTTTCTTGGAATATCCAATACATGATCATTATTTTCTGAAAATTTCTCCTTAAAAATTATGGAAGGAGGCTGCTCAATGGAAGGATTTTACGGGAATCTGTAGGTCTCGTACTCAGCATACCATGACTCAGGTATGCAATGCAGGTTTGAGTAGAGTCTACTTCCATGGTCATGATTGATTGAATCCCCGAATAATGGAGTCATACAGGGTGCATATGTATCGATATCATCCGTTTTGTCTTCTGTATGTATAGGTTGATCGAAGGAGTGGTATTCGGATCGGTCAATAGGGATTTGATCATCACGGTTAATCCATCCTTGATGATCTTTAAGTGCAAGCCTCTCCATCTGATGTGATCGAGTCCGGTCTCTCGGCCAATCATGAGCCTCAAAAGGGATTTGATCTTGAAATGGTTCATTAGTTGTAGAAAGAAATTTGACATAAGTCGCTTCATCCCAAGATGGCAGTGCGATCACAAGTGGTGGAGTGGGAGAATATGTTGTTGTGGTGACTTTGATCGGATGATTCGAGTAGACTGGCTTGGAATTCGACGAGAGGGTTGTATTCATCCGAGAGTGAAAGTCTCCCACAAATGTTGGAGGATTATTGAAAGAGGATGTTTTAGTTGATTTGGGCCTAACCGATACGAGTTCATTTTCATAGTATAGCTCTGATGGATACTTGGATAAATGTTTTACTTTTGAAAGAGCTGATATAATGGATGATGAGTTGGGTTTGATCGAGACGAATTTATTTTCATGATACGGATCTTGAGGGTACTTGGACAAAAGTTCCGTAATTTTTGAAGGAGGTTTATTGGTTGACATAATGGATCTGTTTCAAATCAAGAAAGGAGAGTGATGGCACAAGTGTGCGGCTTCAAAATCGGTTCGCGTACACAAATCAAACACAAATCAAACCCCAGGTTCACCAACTCACACAATGAAGCCATAAGAGTTCGGCAACTATCTTTTCAATTTTAGTTGGTGATAAGACAATCTTGGAAAATAATGAGCGAGTTGTTAGGTGCTGAAGATTTTCTTAAAGACTATTCCGAATTCTTACGACTAGTTGCACATATTTTCAGCCAATATGGGTGTAAGTACAGATTGTAAAATGGCTAACCGTGTTACTTAAGGACGAAGCCTTATGCATTGTCCTTTAAACCACCCACTCTGCTAAGGAAATCCAGATCGTTTACTGGCTACCTATAGATACTCATTGAGAAGTAGCTAATCGTTGTTAGAATCAGTAGTCTGAACGAAAATTTCAGAGTTGGGCTCTAACCTTAAGTGTTGTTTCTTGCTCACTCAGACCAGTAAATGCATCCAAGGTCAGGGTTTCTCTCCCGCAAAAATTCTTGATTTTATGGGTTATTTAAAATCGGCTATATTTAACAGTCCCAATTTTAATTAGGTGATCACTGAAAATTTAAGGTGAGCACAAATAAACATCTACTGTCCAATCCCAATTTCCTTCTAATATTATGTGACAAAACAGGAGAGAGAAATTTGGGAAAAGCCGATGCACGCTAAAAACGATAATGTATGCTCAGTTAGAAGACTTACAGTGATTCCTCGCAATCTCCATGTGGGATGCAATACAAGAATTGAAAGATTAATCTAAATGAATGCAAGCCGATAAAAATCGCACCTAGCAGAAAGTTCTATTAGCTGGGAAGAAATGAGTTAAATTTGACTAAGTTAAACGATCTATTGTGCATCTCGATTAAAGTGAAGTGTGGTCTTAGGTTCTACGAGCACAATCAAAAAATTTACAAGCTCTAATAGACGTATGTGCAGGTCTATCCTGAGCGCCACTCAAGTCAGGCCCCACCCTCACCAAAGAGTGAAACAGGCCACGACACACCACAGAAAAAGTTTGAGGTCTTGTTACACACACGAGAGCCCAAATAGACACCATTAGAATGGGCAATTAATTACAAAAATTAAAATTGCAGAATCCTAGACTCTACGTTCTCTCACGACTCGGCTCGATCTTAAATTTAATGTAGCTTTTCAGGAGTCGGTGAAGATGCTTTAGTTTCCAAAAACCGCTCCACATAAGTTGGGTACCTCGCACAAAAAATAAGAGAGAGGGTGTAAGAGAGTGACTCAAAAAATAAACAAAAAATAAAACAGAAAATAAATGTGAAAATAAAATAAAAATAAATATAGGAAAAAAGTGGAATTTATATAGCGAAGATTCAGGGGTCAGACTACCCGAATAAAGAAAACCAAATAAAAAATTTTAGACAAAAAAACTAATCCGTTTGCCTCCCCGATAACGACGCCATCTGACGAATCCAAAGAATGCCCTACTTAATTGCGTGGATTATCATGCGCTTAATAATGTGTCGTTTCTTTGTAGGCGGACAATCGGAATCGGTCAAGAAATAACCACAAGAATATTTAATCAATTTTTATCAATGTGGTTTTATGTTTATTTTACTTGGGCAAGTCCCAAGGTCGAACTCAAGGAGGCAAAGGAACAACCTAGAATTTTATCTATCAAAGTTAGTGCATTGTTTTCAAGGCAGTCTTTTTTGTAATTTTTATGCAATTTGGGATGCGAAATGCAAATTAGGCCGATTTTAAGGACTAGAAAATGATTAACAATCACACGATGTCCGAAAAATATGAAACTTGGCCAAGATGACAATTACCATGAAATGAATGTACCCTAATTTTTTTGGAATTTTTGGATGCAAGATAAATATTTTATGAATTTATGAATGTGAAAGATGCGAATTTCAATATTTAATTATAATAAATACTAACCTATTTATTTCTAAGAGGTAAAATTATCCAAGATCTAACACTAGGTGATTGATCTCAAAAAAATCCTAATCCTCGAAAATATGAGAGTTACTATTTTTAGAGGGCAAATTATGCATGCAAATGCAATTCTTTTTGGGCATAATATAACATACAACTAAATCTATAATTACTGATTTTTTGGTAATTTTCAGACAATGGTTAACGATTTATGAATTTTCAAGCACAGAATGAGAAAATATGCAATTTTCCACAAAATAATTAATTATTAATTAATCACCGATCACAAAAATATCCAACATATGCCAAGATGTAGAGAATTAATTGACGAACATTATGCTATTTTTTTAAATAATAAAAATATGCAAGGTAGAAGTCCAAAATTAAAGGAGAACACAGGGGTATTACTGCAATTATAATAATTAACAAATGCAAGGCAAGGATAAAAATATAAATACATGTATCCTTGGGGGTACACCTGCAAAAATCCCAGAGGGGCACGTGCTATGCACGTGCCTCTGGATGTCGGGGGGTGATTCTGTCAATAAGGTAACTCTGGGATGGAGATGAAAATAACGGACGTCCCAGGGGCTCTAATGCAAAACATCCCCTCTCCTCATGTGTGCCTCACGTGGGGAGGGTCTCGGGCCTCACTGCTCGGTGGAGCAGCGGAGGGGGGAGGCAAAGTCGGAGGTGCCTCTGGATGGCCCACGCCGAGGCATGGTGGAGGAGAAGGCGTTGATGGCGGAGCTACGACTGGGGGGTATTGGCGTGTTGTCGATGATGAAGTCGGAGGATTGTTGGAGAAGCTTGCGGGAGTGGACATTGACGGTGATGGCGATGAAGCAGGGAAGCCAGAAGCTTCAGCTCTACGGCTTGGGCCGGAGCACAGCAGCAACAACCTGAGGGGGACCTTGGTCGTGGGTTGCGACGAGCTTCGAAGCTCGGATCTCGTCGAGGGAGGAGGAGGGACGGGCTGTCACCACCGGTCCTCTGTGTTTAGGTGCTAACGGTGGATGATGGACGATGAGGGGGTGACGGAGCTTTTATAGGCCGAGGGGGTAATTAGAGATGGCAATTGGGTCGAGGAAATCGCGGAGGAGGAGAACGATGCCAGAAGAGGAAGGTGGCGGGATTTGATGGAGATTTGACGGAGCAGACGAGATGCACAGCGACGGCGAGATATGCGGGCGGAGCAGATTGCGGTGGGCAGCAAGATTTAGGAGGCGTCGCTGTCCTATTCTAGAAAGGGGGAGGAAGATGAAGGACCTCGGCCGTCCGACCGGCCGAGATCGGGCGGGTGAGGTCGTGACATGTGGCATCAGGAGGAGAGGCTGGTGGAGCACGTGCGTCACGGGTGGCACGTGCTCCACACGTGTGAGCCTTTTTAATTTTTCTATAAAAACAAAATAATAAAAACCTCAAAAATAGGTGACATGTGGCAGCTCCAGGAGCTGCCACGTGTTAGCCCCACAAAAATCAGAAAATAAATAGAAAGATAAATACTTAAAAATAGTAAATAACTCAGATCGAAAAAGTTTCTTCACAAAAATTGCTCTTCTCGATGAGATCTACAACTTCTATGAACACACCAAAACCAAAATCGATCATTTGTGCAAAGTGATATTTTTGGGGTATCCCATGTACATAAAATACCATGATTTTGGGGTTTTATAATTTTTTTGTCATTTTTAAACCAGATAAAAATCTGGAAAAAAAATATGATAAAATCAAAGATAAATATTTACACATTAATCTATTTTTTTATTTTTATGAATTAAGAAAAGAACAAATAAAATAAAATACAGAAAATACAAATTTTGTACAGACAGTTAGTGAAGACTCGGACTCAGTTAGTTTCTTTGATTTCAAGCTTAGTTTGGATTTGGATTTTTATGTATTTTAATAAAACTTTTATCAAAGAAGACAAATGAAAAAGAAATAAAATAAAAGGGGTTAATTATTTACATAAAATAATAGGTGAAAACCGCTAAAATACAAAATGTACAAAAGAGGCCCAAAACCCAACTTTCACATATGAGCTCCGATTCACTTGAACTTGGTCTTGTTTTGAAGGTAATTGAATGTACATTAGTTCAAAAGTGAGTAGGATCAAAACGGACACTAGATGGGCAAGATATTAAGGTTTTAATCTGGAAATCCTAGAACTAAGGTTGTGGTTTTTGGTCCACTTATTTTGGTTAGTGATTTTTTTATATTTTTCATTTATTCTTGTCAGTGATATGTACATGGTGGAGATGGTTTTGGTCATTTGGAATTAGCATGAATTAGTTAAAAATCAGGGGAGCTAGGCTATTTACAGGTCAATTTGTTGGAATTTTTGGCTTCTTATTTTGTGTAAAAATAAGTAAAAAATGCAATTCTTATCAAATCATGCACGAATGCTAATTATGCATAATAAATGTAGAAATGCCAATGATTTTTAGGTATTAGAGCTTAATTAATGACTTTTAGAGTGATGAATCTGAGATTCATCACCCACACACTAGGCTAGAGCCAAACCTGATCTTTCATCAGACTACTGGTCTTGGGGTTAGTCGTTCTCCAGTGAGGATCGCTCTGGTTCCTGGTAAAGCAGGCCGCGATATCCTTAACAGATAGAGTTGATCGGGTAGCCAGTAAATGGTCCGCAACTTGTACTGACTGGGAAAGATCTAGCTTTGGGATTGGGCCAGTCCCTTGAGAGCATCGGGTTCCTACCAGCTCTCTTAATCGCTCTGCAAGGTTGATTTATCACCTAAATAAAATTGACAAGATAAAAGACCGAACCTTTATGGTCATCGGCTCTCAGTATTGAGTAGTGAATTGGGGGTTTGTTTTCTGATCTTGTTTGTTTCTAGATCTCATCCGCCTTCCTCTCTAGATCATGATGATGGGTCGGAGGTCCCTTAGGCAGTCCTTGGTTGTACCGCTTTCGAGCACTCCACCCCATTTATCTAAGTTGGTTCGTGAGAGCCCATACCCGCTCTCCGAACCCGAGTTCGACTCCGCCATGTTCCCCCCTTGACCACCCTTCTTCCAGTCCTGAGGTGCCCGAGCAGAGATCGGAGCAGATATATATTCATTTGACGGCACCTGAGTTCGGGTCTTTTGCCTTTGCAGAGACCCAACAGATGGCCAGCAGCGAGGAGCGCACAGATGGACAGCCCCAGACCACCGCATATGTTCTAGATCAAGATGCCATCAACAATACCCTATTAGCTTCCTTGGAGACAATTCAGTGATAGATCCGAGATCAGTGAGCTTTCATGGCTGATATGTGCAGAGAGATGGCTCAGATGCGAGCTGAAAAAGGAGAGCAGAACAGAGCCGGTGATGGAGAGATATCAGAGCTAGGAGGAGGAGGAGATGGAGGACAACCAAAGGAGCCAGTCCGACCAGCCCGCCCGATGAGAGAGTTTCACAACCCTGGTGCAACTCTGACACACCGTTGGATTTAGCTTCTGGCGATCCGAGGAGATTTCAAGATCCATCCTCATACAATTCAGTTGTTTCCCAGATTTCACGGGCTAGCCACCGAGGAGCCGCATCTCCGGGAGTTTGAGATGATCTGCAGCATGGTCCACGACGGAAACGTGGATGAGGATACCATCAAGATGATGGCCTTTCCGTTCTCCCTTGTCGACAGAGCATCCTAATGGCTGAAGCATTTGGGGAGATGCGTCACTTCGTGGGAACAGCTCCAGAACGAGTACTTGAACAAGTACTATCCACTCGGCCGGACGAACGCAACGCGAGCCCTCATCAACAACTTCTCCATGCTTCCCAACGAGCAATGCCATGAAGCATGGGACCACTTCAGAGAGCTCATTGACCGGTGTCCACACCATGATATATCCAAGCCCAACCTAGTGTAGAGTTTCTTTTGTGGGCTGACACCGGAGTTGCAGGGGCTCGTGAACACTTCTTGTGGGGGATCCTACTTTTCCAAGTATGAGGATCAGGTCTGGGCCATATGTGAGGAGATGGCCAAGAACTACACTGTCATTTCCCAGACCCGTCTTTACACTCAGGGGAAGCCCCCACCTCAGGTCGTGACCTATCAGAGGATATCATGGGTCAATGCAGGTCCTTCCACAACGTCAGCAGTCGTAGCACAGGCAGAGTCGTCGGCCGCTGATATGGGCATTCAGCGAGAAGCTGGACCACATCAAGATCATTGAGAAGAAGCAGTTCCATGGCATGTCACAGATTGATCAGATGGAACGGACATTGAGTGACATGAAGACCTAGATCATATGTCTCCAAGAGGCACAGAAAGCTCCTCAGCCCCGTCTCAGGTCACGAGCTGACCCCAGCAGCAGCAGCTCGACCCAGCCCTCCGCCCATTACAGACAGGTCCACTATATTTTGGAGGAGCTGTTCCAGCAGCCGCAGCACCAGTACGTCCAACCACCACCATCTCAGGACACTCAAATGGTGGTGTACCTACAAGATCAGCCCATGGTAGTTCTTCCTCCATCCCCTTTCGAGCAGGAGCTGTTGATGGAAGTCAACGGGATTTGGTACGACAAACAGCAGCTCGAGATTCACCGAGACCATCCCATATTCCGGTGATTGACCGGAGGTGCCTCATCCCAGCAGCAGCCTCCAGTTCATGGTGGACAATATAGCCAGTTCCAACAGTAGCCCCAGTTCTCACAGCAGCCACAGCAGCAACAACATTACCAGAAGGGTCCTCGTCCCTACCAGCAGGGACAACAGTAGAGGCAGCAGCAGCCTCAGCAGTACTCTCAGTATCCCCCTCATCCTTCCCAACAGCAGCCTCACTACCAGAGAGGCAACCCATCCGGTTCTCATGAACCAGCCTATGAGAACCCAGCACTCGATGACCTAGCCCACCTTCTTTTTGATCAACATGCCACATTTAGGTGGGAGATGGATGAGTTCCACGAGGAGATGAGTGAGATCATCAAGGGCAAGGCCTCCATACCCGCTCAGATCGAGCCAAGCCCGAACAACCTGAATAGAAAGTCTGAGCGGGTACAGTTTACATAGGTTACCACTCCTAGTGACTCATTGGGTGATATTGTTTCATATACATTTCATGCTGACTTTGTTACACTTAGGAGCAGTAGGATGCCAGCCGATGGTGCCTCATCTGAGAGACGACACAACGATGATGTAGTAGCGCCAGGCGAGGAGGATAGCAGTGGTGATGCCACCCATGATGATGATGATGATGATGATGATGATGACGGTGGTGCTGACGCCACCAAGGATGTTTATCCAAGCGATGGTACTGAGGCCATCGCAGACGAGGGTGGTGTTGATGCCACCAGACATTCAGATGCTGAGCCAGAGTGTGGTATTGATGCCGCAGTTCGTGATGCTGTGGGTGGTAATGAGGCCACCCCTTCTATTACAGTTGTATTTCCTTCAGTTTCTTTACCCCAGGACTTTACAGAAAAATCCAAAAAATTAATAAAGGAAAGGGTTCTTCATTTTCGAGTCCATATGTGATGCATGGTGATATTTGTATGGATTCTACTTTTTATCAGCAACAGGGACCCATTCCTAGACCTCTATCTGAGGAGGGCCCAGACATCCCCTTTCCTCAAGCACTCCACTTGGCTAAGGGGAATAAAAAAGAAAACCAAAAAAATAACCAGCAGTTAGAGTTCAGCCAGCAGATGATCGGCCGATTTCAGATTCAGCTGACTCTATAGGAGGCACTTGAGCACATCACTCTCTTCTAGAGGAACCTGAGAGAGAAGACTACCATCCGCAAAAAGAAGAGGAACCATCATGCAGAGATCCATGTGCTCACTCGTGCCACATACTTCGCCATCCAGAACTGTCTGCCAGCCAAGAGGCTAGATACATGAGCTCCCTATGTCAGATGTCATATTCATGAGCAGAGATTCGATCGGACTCTATTAGATAGCAACTCTTCCTCAACCTCCTTCCGGCAGCCTTACTCGACTGATTCGAGTTTGGCCCTCTTCGATAGAGCAGGACAATCCTTCAGTTTGCTTATAGATCTGCCAAGAGGCTGAAGGGGTTGTTGAAGGATGTGGTCATCATAATTTAGGGCATGAAATTCCTCGTGGACTTTGTTGTGTTGGACATGTTGATCCATGAGTCTGTGACTGATACCCCCATCATTCTAGGACGTCCATTCTTGGCCATAGCCAAGACGGTATCTGATCATGATAGCGGGAAGGTATACTTTCACGTCGAGGGCGAGAGTATACAAATAGAGACGATCGATGAGACCAGAGCACGAGATTCAGTCTGCTCAGAGCAGCTCAACGATTCAGAGCAGATGACAGAGACAGAGCGAGACGTCCACCAGGAGTGCGACTTTGTAATTAATGATGATGAAGCCGTTTAGTCTGATCTCGTTTCACGAGCCATCCTCTCATATTCAGATATTGCAGATTCGCAGATTCCAGTAGAGGAGGGCTTGGAGAGCACACTCTTGGCAGAGGACACATTCAAGGCTGCAGACCATGTTCAGGAGAGCGAGGCAATATATGTTTCGTGTGATTCAGATTCAGGTCCCTCGGAGTCAGATATTGATTGGGCAGAATTTGATGAGTTGATACCATGTCTGATTCCTACAGAGCCAGTAGCTAGGGTGGAGATCGATCCGATACAGATTACAAATACACCAGCAGAGTAGTCTACACCAATTCGTCATGATCAGTGAGAGTCCTCCCACGCAGATTTGGTCGCATTCACTCATACATTTCAGAGGCCAGATTTGCCATCTCCCAGTTGCCCAGAACTGAAGCCTTTACCGCAGTCGCTGAAGTATAGATTCCTTGCGGGTGAGCATGAGATGCACCCAGTCATTATCTCAACAAATCTGACTGGAGAGAAAGAATCTTGTTTGATGGAGGTTCTTGAAAAGAACTGCAAGGCGATAGGATGGAGCGTAGCTGATCTCCAGGGGATAAGTCCGGCAATGTGCCCCCACCATATTTATCTAAAAGAGGACACTAAGCCATCGCGTGAGTTCTAGCGATGGCTGAACCCGAATCTTCGAGAGGTTGTCATGAAGGAGATTTCAAAATGGTGGAGCACCGATTTTATCTACCCCATATCCGACTCTAAACAGGTTAGTCCATTACATGTGGTGTCCAAGAAGACGGGCATCACTACAGTTGTGAGTGAGTCGGGAGAGGAGATAGCTACTCGGGTATCCACTTTTTGGAGGGTTTGTGTGGACTACAGACGATTGAATCAAACCACCAAGAAGGATCATTTCCCGCTGCCTTTTATTGATCAGATTATAAAGAGACTAGCTGGGAAGAGTCATTACTATTTTCTTAACGGATACTCCGGCTACAATCAGGTTCCCATTGCGCCCAAAGACTAGGACAAGACTACATTCACATGTCCGTTTGGGACTTATGCTTTCAGACGGATGCCCTTTGGTCTATGTAACTCCCCGACGACATTCCAAAGGTGCATGTTGTCCATCTTCTCAGATATGGTGAGTGATTGCTTAGAGGTCTTCATGGATGACTTTTCGGTCTATGGTGATTGATGAATACCCATTCATCACTCTTTATTCTATTATTTTAGCTACAAAAACCTTTGCAAATACATGTAGATATGTGTAAATACAAATAATTACCAAAAGCATGCATTGTGTAAAAACCTATAATTAGCATGTTTTTGTGCAAAAATAAAAAGAATAAAGAGCAAAAAGAAAAAGAGGGAAATATTTAGAATAAATATTGAGCAACCTAACCCAAGGGAGGGCTCAGCATGGGCCTGACCGCATAAAAGCCAAGTAGAGGGAGATAGGGGCTCACATATGTGTATATTTGCAAATAAATAAAACTATATATTTTCCTCACCCAAAAATATGTTTGTCCATATTATATGTATATTTAGAAACTATTAAAAACAAAATAAAAAGATGAAAAGCAAAAAGATCAAAAATACCCTTCTTTCACCATGTGCCTAAATCACACCTTTGTATTTATTTAACCTTGTAAATAAATTCAATTATTTTCTAAACTTTTTGTAAATATTCTATGTTACATTTTGTAAATACATAAAATAACAAGAAACAAAACAAAAATCAAATAAAAATTACAAAATGAAAAATACAAAAATACATTGTATGAATACCATGTATATAAATGTATACAACTATTTATTTCACCCTTGTATATAAATATTAAAAATAAAATAAAAATATTCTTTTAATCCTCATTTTATCTTGTAAATAAATAAAATACAAAATGAGCATAAAATACATAAAAATAACAAATAAAAAATCAAAAATAAAAATCCATGTAGTGTACATATACCTATATATATAGCTACCCTATTTTTATTTCCAAAAAAATAAAATAAAAATCACCAAAAAATAGAAAAAAATAAAAGAAAAATATTTCATGTTTTGAGTTTTCTTTAATTCGGCCTATTTCTGCCTTAAAATAAATAAACAAAAATTGCATCCACGTGGCCGCTCCTGATTGGTCCACGGGGGATTGTTGACCCCGGTCAACTCCCCCGCGGACTCCTTCCTTTTCTGGAAGATGCGTGCCGCGCCTCCTTCGCCGATTTATCCACGCGTCTCCAGGCTGTCACCCACTCAACCCCCGTGCTCGGATTCTTCGCCAATCATCCATCATCCTCGCCGGATCGTCCGCCATCAAATCCACGCCTTCTATAGCTGTCGCCACTCAACCCTAATCGCCCCTGTCACCATTTATATCCCGACCTCCGCCGCCTCCGCGCCCCATCTTTGGCCCTTCTCCTCCTTCCCAGCGACCTCCATAGGCTTCGCGAGAGTGACAGCAAGCGTCTGCCCTTGTTGCAGTGAGGCGAGGAAGCGAATCCATTGATCCGGCGATTCTCGCCGTCCTTGCTCCGCCGCCGGCGTTGAGCATCGAGCTTCAGGCCTTGACGCCCTTCGAAGCTACGACCCGGAGTTAGCCACGCTCCAGCACAGTCTACTGCAGCCATCAGGTAGTCGATTAGCTCTTTTATTCCGTTTAATTTTAGATTTCGCCCAATTTGTAACTCCGACGCATTCCCCCGATTCCGTCCATCTCGCGTAAAATCTCGACCATCCGACCCGACCATCACCTTCGCCAATCCCTCACGCACCTTCTACGCCCTTTCACTCAACCCAGATCGCACAGGATCTGGGAATCGAGCTCCACCGTCCTCCGCTCGCCGGAGCTCGTTCGCCTCACAGCACCGTCCACCTTCACCCTGCCTTCTTGGGTCGAGGCATTTTGCCCTCGACCCGCGAAGCTTCTTGTCCACTTTGCAGGTCCAAAGGAGGTGTCTGAGCCTCCAGTCCGTTCAAGACCAGAGCTTCGCGCCGCCAGGCCTCGCCGGAGCCCCTCCAGGGTTCGGCTGGGCCATCGGCCATCATCATCAGCTGCGGGACAGTGCAGCGGAGCTTCTCCGATCAATTGCAGCAGCTGAGGAGGGGTGTAGCGCACGCAGGAGACCGGCGAAGTTCGCCGGCGATGAGTTCTTGCACCATCCTCCAGAGCCGTCCGATGAAGACCTCGCTCCAGTTCTAATCCTGAGCGTCCATCCTTGAAGGAGCAGCAGCCATCGATCTATCTGAGGAGACATCTTGACCGTTGTAGCCGAGGAGAGAGGACCAGGAGCCCAGCATCGTCAGATCTTCCACGTGGACCTCTCCCAGCCGTTGATCGAGCCGAAGGGACGAAGAGAGAAGAGGCGTAGCACATCCGGACCGTCCAGCCTACACGTGGCGCCCATCCGACCGTCGGCTAATAAAGGGGTAAATATCGTAGGCCCCCCTCGTAGTTTGTTATTTCGTTTCAGTCCTGTAAGTTGTCGAGTCAGTTGTTTAGTTTTGGGATAATTTGCATGTGGGACCCTGCTATTTATTTTATTTGCATTTATACCCCTGCCAGTAGTGAACCACGTGCTTCGTCACGTGTTATTCTGGGTTATTTGCATAAGACCCCTTGTAGTTCTGGATGTTATTCATTGAATAAAAAGTTTTGAGTAATTGCATATATACCCCTGTGAGCATTGATTATGCGCATGTGCGTTTTATTTTGGGTAAATTGCAACTGAGCCCCCTGGACTTTTGATACGAGTTATCAATAGGTCCTTGGAACTTATTTTTATTACATTTAGGTCCTTGAGTGCCCCAGGCACGTGCTTGGCACGTGACTTCTTGGGTATTTTGCACCAGGACCCCAGAACTTTTGGGTATTTGCACTTAGGTCCCTGTGCACAGTGCCCCCTTGTTATTTTTGAATAAAATATCAAACGACCTCCAAATCCAATGAGATTTTGACACATGGCTCCTGCCATGGTGTAGGAATTTCTATGATTTTTGAGGACAATTTTGATTTCATTTATTATTTTTAAAAATTCAAAAACCCCTATTTTTGCCACTGTTTGACTTTAAAAATACCAAAAAAAAATATAAAAACTCCACCAAAAATTCTAAAAAAATTGGTTACTGTTTCTTGCTTGTTGCTTGATTTTCTAGCCAATTTTGGCTATTTTTCATCACCTAAAAACCTTAAAAATTGAAAAACCTCTAAAAACTCATAAAAATTGTAATAAATAAATTAAAAATCCAAAAACAATAATTAGGGTGCCTAAATTTTCCTTATTCTTCATAGATTATAGGAAAATTACCTTTAGGGCTTTTTGAGATCCAAGAGTATTTTATTTTTGGGTCTTAAGCCTTGCTGGACAGTCCCCTTTGTTTTTCGCATTGTTTGATTTTTAATAAATAATTTACCCATTAGAAAAATTCCAAAAATTCACCAAAAACAGTAAAAAACTTAAAAAACCTAAAAATCAATTTTCTGGAATTTTTGCATCATTTTTGGTGTGTGTAATAAATTGTTGAAGTTCCTTGTATTTACCTTCTTTAATTTTCTCATCATTTAAAAAATCTAAAAAAAAATATAAAAACAAATAAAAAAACCACAAAAATATGTTCTCTGTGTTTTAGTTCAATTTGACTACATCGTAGGCCGCAAGGCCAATCCGTGCTCCTTGTGTTCGACCCTGGGAGCTATACCAGGTTAATCCTATAGCAGGACCGCTTCTCTGTGTTTCGTTGATTTATCTTCATTTGTGGTTCATTTCATTTTTTTCTTGATAGACTCAGCCCGAGTGATTGAGGTCGCAACGACCTACAATTTTCTGTACCTTTACCTCTGTCATTTGGGCGGTCGTCAGTGATGGGTTTGATGCTTGTCTTGACTGCCTAGACCATGTCCTTCAGCGCTGTATTGAGGTTCATCTAGTTTTATCCTGGGGAGAAGAGTCACTTCATGGTGACCCAAGGGACGGTGCTTGGTCATATCATCTCCAACAGGGGCATAGAGGTTAATCCGTCCAAGGTGGATATTATCAAGAAACTCAATCCACTGTCCAACCTGCGACAATTACGGTCTTTTCTGGGGCGCGTCCGTTTCTACTGACAATTCATTCATGATTTCAGCAGGATTGCCCGACCGTTGACTGATATTCTGACCAAACACACCAAGTTCATTGTATATGATAAGTGCCTTGCATCATTTGAGACTCTCAAAAGTCTAGTTGTTGAGGCTCATGTCCTTCAGCCGCCGGATCGGTCTCTCCCATTCGAGATCATGACGGATGCCTTCGATTTTGTCGTAGGGGTCGTGCTAAGACAGAGGAGGGATGGAGTGCCTTCTGTCATTCACTACGCTAGCCGTACATTGGATTCCGCACAGCGGAACTACACCGTCACTGAGAAAGAGATGCTAGCCTTAGTTTTTACCTTGGACCAGTTCAGATAGTAAATCATTGGATCCAGAGTGACTATCATTACTGACCATACCACCATCAGGTACCTCATGGTAAAGAAGGATGCCAAAGCGATACTGACTAGTGATGAATCCTCATTCATCACTCTTTATTCTTTTATTTTAGCTAAAAACCTGTGCAAAACACCATGTATATTTGTGTAAATAAAATAAATTGACAAAGAGCATGCATTGTGTAAATAACAATAATTAGCATATTTTTGTGCATAAATAAAAGAATAAAGAAATAAAGAAAAAGAGGGAAATATTTAGAATAAATATTGAATGACCTAAACCCAAGGGAAGGCTCCACAAGGGCCTAACCGCAAAATAAAATAAGTAGAGAGAGATAGGGTGACTCAACATGGTGTAAATACCCCTATTTTTGTACATATTTTATTTTCTAAAAATAAAAATATATTTGTGATTCCCATATTTTGTACATATTTATAAAAAAAACTAAAATAAAAATTGGAAAAATAAAAGAAAAATAAAAATAAATACTCCCTCTCTCATCAGTGTATACATACCATTTACATACAATAAAAGATGTATTTATTTTCCCTTGTAAATAATTAATAAAAAATCCAATAAAGATATTTTTTATATTCCATAATTTATGTTGAAAATAAATAAAATATAAAATGGGGATAATTGTACAAAAATAAAACAATAAAAATAAAATTAAAAAATACATAGGTAAATATACATGTATATAATAATAATATAATGTAAATACCTAATTTATTTTTCAAAAAAATAAATAAAAATCACTAAAAAATTCTTTGAAAATAAATAAATATTTTTCATTTTGTAAATATTTTGAAATAAGGTCATGTCCTATTTTATTTCAATTTTTCAAAATAATTTCCAATGGAATTTTTCCATTGGTCCACGGGGGATTGTTGACCCCCGGTCAACTTCCCCCCCTGGACCACTTTGCGCGGATCCATGCGCCGACCTGATTTTCTCCCATTTTCTTGGCATAATCCGATCATCTTCAACCTAAAACCACGGGCCCCGATTACCATGCTCACATCCATGATCCACGCCCGCCTTCTTGCCTAGGGATCCGAGTTCCGATACACTCGTCCGACCCCCATCTTTCCGGACCCCTACTAGTATATATCATCTTCTTCCCCCTCCATTAGTCGCACCTTCGGCCATCGTTTCAGACACCTGTGACCTCCACCTTCCTGCATTGAGTGACAACAATCGATAGGAGGTGTTGCAGTGAGGAGTGAAGCGCCCTAACCCCAGGTCCGGTGGTCTTCGCCGCCGTGCTCCGCCGCAAGGAGAGCCAGAGCCTATGGACCGTCGATCCATTGAGGCAACGATCCCCGTAGGTTCCTGACCTCCAGCACAGACACCTTCCTCCGTCAGGTAGTAGATAACTTCTAAGTTCGATTAATTTCATATTCTTCCATTTCGCACCGTCAGCCTTTGCCGGCCGATTCACTTAGCTCCGATCATCCGTTCACCTATCCGACCCCGGCTTCATCTTCACGAGGCCTCGCTCCACATTCTCCGCATCTCCGATCACCTTGGTTTTCCCCGGAACCAAGGTTCAGGTCTCCTCCGCCGTCGCTTCGCCGGAGACCCCCGCTCTGCCTCATTCCGTCAACCCCTTCGCCCGCTAACGGGTCGAGGCAGTTTGCCCTCGACCCCTCATGTTTCATGTGCAGGTACCATGGCGTAAGAGCCTCATCTGGAGTCTCAACATTCCAGGAATAGCTGCTCCAGGTGGTCTTCGTCGTCGGAGCTCTCCTAACGCTCCCGGCCCATCGGATCTATCCATCAGCTGCGGAAGACATCGAGCATCATTTCACCCATCCTAGCAGCATCCGAGGACCCCTCTACTGCGCGTATTGGGTCGACGAAGTTCGCCGGCGACCTGTTCTTGGAGGACCTCCAGATACCGTCCGATCGACCCCGAGGCTCCAGTTTTGATCGTGGTCGTCCGATCGTGAGAGATCTTCACCGCCCGATTCAGCTGAGATTCCATCTGGAGCGTCCATTAGCGAAGAGGCGTCCCTACTCTACACCGTCAGATCGCACACATGTCGCCTCTTCCGTCGTTGATCGTTAATAAAGAGGTAATTTTCACTTAGTCCCCTATCCTTTTTGTATTTTTCGTTTAGTCCTGTAAATAGTTTTAATAGTTCTTTTTATTTTGGAACATTTGCATCTAGGACCTTAGGTTTATATTATTTGCAAAATAGTCCCTGTTTGTGTGAGACACGTGCATCGACACGTGAATCTGTGGGTTATTTGCATTTTTAGTCCTGAACTTTCTGCTTGTTACTGTTTACATCTTTTTAAATATGATTTGCATTTATACCCTTCTATGCCTGAATCACGTACGGCGCGCGTATTGTAGTGGGATTTTTGTATAAGGGCCCCTGAACTTTTTATATTTGTTACTGTTTGGCCATTAAACTATGTTTCTTTGTAAATAGGTCCTCGTTTGCTATGTGCTTTTGTTTTTATTGAATAAAATATCAAATCAAACCTAAATCGAGTGAAATTTGTATACGTGGCTCTTGCCACTGTGTAAAAATTTCCCTAATTTTTTGGGACATTTTCGTGGCTTTTTGTTATTTTTAAAAAAATCAAAAACCTTGATTTTTGTTACTGTCTAACATAGAAAATCAAAGAAAAATATAAAAATTCATTTAAAAATTCTAAAAAAATTTATGTTTGATTGTTTTGTTGTTTTCTAGCTTCTGACCATTTTTATCTCATTTGGACTTACTCATAAAAATAAAAAACATTAAAAACCTTACAAAAATTCTATAAAATTCAAAAAAATGCAAACTCTCTTTCTGTAGCTTAGTTTTTGTATTTACTTTTCATAAAAATTACCATCAGATTTTTAGAGGCTAATTAGTTATTTTTAATTAGCCTATCAAATCTGACTGTACAATTTGTCACTGTTTTCCCTTTTCTCAATTTTTAGAAAATCAACTAAAAATCATAAAATTCTCAGAAAATCACCAAAAACTCTTAAAAATAAAAAACATAAAAACAATTTTTATTTGATTTTTTAACTTTATTTGAGGTGTTTTATAAATATTTGTTTGTTGGCCTTTTCCTTTGTTTTATTTTTTCCTTATTATTAAAAATACAAAAAAATAAAAATATTTAAAAATCCACCAAAAATACCTTTGTTTATTTTATTTTTATTTTTGACTACTTCGTAGGCCGTCTCGGCCATCTCGTGCTCCTTGTGTTCGACCCTGGTAGCTATACCAGGTAAAATAAAATAGCAAGACCGCTATTTGATTGACTTGTGTGATTTTTTTATTTTTGGTGGTCTTGATTTTTCTTGATTGAGTCTGACCCGAGAGGTTGAGGTTGCAATAACCATTGACACCTTCTTTCCTTAGTTGCTCGAGACGCTCATCAGAATGGTGCCGTTGCCAGGGAGCACGGCTTAGTAGTCGTTTTTGTTTTAGTTTTTGTTCGGTTTTGTTTTCGCAGCTTTTTTCGCGGCTTTTCTTTCGTCCGCGGCTTTCCGCGGCTTTTAGATTTTCTTGGTTTTCTTTTTCTTTTCATTTTCTTTTATTTTATTTTGTTTGTTTGTTTTATTTTGTGTGTTTATTTCCAATTTTGCATATAGTGCCATTTTATTTTATTTTTATCTTGCTTATTTTTATAATAATCTGTGTTTGACACCTCTGTTTATTTCCTTGCGAGGATCCGAGGATCGAGGCGGCTTTTCTCGAGGAGCCGACGCAACTGCAGAATTCGAAGGCGGCTCCCTTCTGTACGGAGCTGCAGGAGAGCACGAAGAGGCAAGCAGGAGTGCGGGAGTTGTAGTGTAGTTTAGATTAGTTTTACTTTCTCTACAGACCATTTGAATATTGTAATAATACAGGTACTAGGACCTTCAGCCAGACTTGTGGATTGCGGGGTCTGTTTCACCGAGCACCGGTGTGCTCGGGGGACCCCACCGTGGTTTTGTTTTTGTCACTTTTCTTTTCTTTGATTTCATGTGGATTTCTGTGCTTGAGCCCCTAGACTTAGGTTTCTATTTCGTTGAGCCAGGTAGCCTTAGGTCCACAGCCCTAATAAGAATATCTGTTCCTATAGATTATGTTTGGACTTAGGCAAATAAAATCAGTGCTTCACGATAATAGGAGCTTCTGTTTAGGTCAGTTCTCACCTTTGCATCCATATAGGTAGTTTAAATTTATGTGCGGATCATAATTGCATGTAGACTACTGGAGTCAGGTACGCCTTCTATCTCGTACATGCATCATTGATTTTATCGCGCATCAGCTTTTCCGTTTTTCCTTCCCCCATTTTTCTAGACTTAGGATAAAAAGGAAATTGGAAAAGTCGTTAGACGATTTTTGAAAAATACATAAAAAGAAAAACAATAAAATCGGGACTTCTAATCACACTTTACCTAAAAGACACTTCATTTACAAATCTGTCTTGGGGAGAGTAACCCCCTCCTTGTTTGGTTTGGATGAGCGAGAGAGTGACCCGCATCCTAGGCTAGAGCCATATCTGATCTCTTGACTGACTACCGGCCTTTTATTCGGAACAGTATGCTGAGAATATTGGATTCCTATCAGCTCACGTAATCGCTCTGAAAGACTGACTTGATCACCTAAATAAAATTGACAAGATAATTGACCGATCCCTTACGGTCTTTAGCTCAGTATTGAGTAGGTGAATCAGGGGTTTTGCTTTCTCATCTTGTGTGTTTCCAGATCTCTTCTGTCTTCTCCCCATCTATCTTCTCTTCTATCTATTCATCTATCTTTCTCCCACCCACCCTCCCTTCAGTCATTTCTCTTCCTCTTCGGTTTCCCTGGATGATGGATCCCCCTCACTTCTGGCCTACTTTTGTGGCTTCTTCTCCATCTACTGGTCATCAGTCCAGTCCATCTCCGAGGGAGGTCATATCTCTGACCAACCTCCCGCTCCCTTCCTCCCATCCCTTTCATTCTTCTGGGCATTCTGTGCTAGACGTCAGCGGAGATCAGATTGAGCAGATGTGAGGCCCGGACGATGCCATTGCTAAGTTGAGAGTGCACTTCGCACGCGATCATAGAGAGCAGACGCGAGTATCAGAGGTCTCCTATGCCAGTATTGTGGATGAGCAGATAGGACAGGGAGCTCAGTCAGCTTCTACATTAGGTCCATTCATTCTAGATTTGGAGCTTATTCAGAGACTGCCGATATTTTCAGGGGAGGTGCACGAGGAGCCCTATCTCCACATGTCCGAGTTCGAGGAGTTTTACAGGACACAGCGATATTCAGATATTACTGCAGAGGAGATTATGCTGAAGACATTCCCATTTACACTTCAGGATAGAGCCATGAGATGGCAGCGACGATTGAGAAGGAGAATTGCTACATGGGGAGACTTACGCCGAGAGTTTCTACAGAGATACTTTCCCCAGCGTAGAGCAGAGATGATGCGGTCCTTGATCACAGAGTTTTCAGTAGACCCCCAAGAGCCACTGCATGAGGCATGGCCGAGGTTTCTTGACCTGAGGAGATTTCCTGACCACGGACTTCCACTGACAGACCTTATTGAGATCTCCATGCGGGGGATGACTGCGGATCAGATAGCAGTGGTGATTACCTCATGTGGCAGTTCACACTGTAGTTCCGACATTGACTTACTGGATGCCATCTCGAGATTACTTTCATAGAGATCATCTTCACGAGATGTCATAGTCGGGACAACACATGAGGATGTTGCAGTACCAGTGAGGTGTATCGCACTACATGAGGATACAGTTTCTACACACCAGCCCGAGGACTTGGATTCTGAGGCACCACAGAGTACAGAGGAGATGACCGCTACAGTGGAGGTTCTGACCCAGAGACTACTCGAGCTCCTGTTGATCTTCCATCTAGAGTTCGAGTCAGCCCCAGAGTTTTCAGTTGACGATTCTTGGATATCAAATCTTCTGATACTCTAGGAGACGGAGGAGCCCCTGCTACTACAACCATCGATCCAGCCATTTCAGATTCCAGCCCCGGATGATTCGGCTTCTTTTCTGCAGAGACACTTCTCGAAGTCAGATAGACACCATGACTCAGCCCAGCAGCCACACCTTGATATGGGACACCACTTGGAGAGACCAGACATCGAGAGTCCCGTATTCGAGCCTTTTGTCCTCCACTTTGATGAGACAGATACACTTGCTGAGGACCAGATGATAACCATCATTGCCGCAGAGCGAGGATCAGCCATAGCCACATTGCCAGCCTCCGCGGTGTTAACCAGTACCTTCTCCTTCTTCCAGATTGCCGAGAGCCAGACTTCAGATGATGACGCATCCTGGTGCACAGAGTGGGTCCTTGACAGCAGCGCAGATGCCTTTCTAGATCTTGATCCTCTATTCCTCACTGATAATCTTGCATTTCTCCCCGAGGGTTATCTGCGAGAGAATGCCACATTCGATGGGTACTCGGTTCCACCTTCTGAGAGTGTATCCGATATGGCGGATCACGAAACCGAGTCCTCCGATCATTCTGATTCTAAGTCTTCTCACCTCAACGACCCTCGCGAGGATGGGTCGATCCTTGAGATATTCGATGAGCTACCCGATTTCTCTTCACTATATGCATCGGATATCAGTTTCCTTAGAGAGTCTCCTGATCTTCACTTTCCATACCTCTTCGAGACACTGACTGACGTGGAGGATTCTATGACGGATCCATCCTTCTCCACGTTTGATTTCTTCGGCTCTACACTTCCACTCCAGTCTGATCCTGAGCCGATGATTTCTTTTGTGCTACCCGATCATGATCACATCTTCCAATATCCTTGGCCGATAGCAGACACCTGCCTGATTGCCTACCTGGGTGTCATTCTTTACATTGTTGATTTCGTCGCTATTCTCTTTCTGAGACTGCGATGACAGTACGGCATTTGCCTTACAGATGTCGTCATGAACCTTGACACAGCGTTATCCTAGCCTTTGCGCCCAGCTAGAGGCATAAAACCTAGCACTTGTTGAGAGGCACCTCAGCATTGTACCCTTTTGTATATACTTGTTTCGTCGTGATTTGATCCTTCTTTCTTCCATGCTTGTTTTCACCCCAAGTCTCGCTTAGGATTATCTTTGCTATACTTAGGATATACCTCATCCTAAGTATAGGGGGGTGGAAATACCGAGTTGTTCCTTTCGTTCCGTTTCATCACTTCTATCGTTGCCTATACTTAAGGATTCTTCACCTTAAGTATAGGGGGAGTGATGCCCTTCCATCTTTTATATATTTGTCTATTTTCTTCATCATTTCTGCCTTTGTTTTGCTGCCTATACTTAGGGATATTTTACCCTAAGTACAGGGGAGGTATACCATGTACATTCTTCACTCGGATTTCCCTTTGTGTACAGCCTGCTATACTTAGGATTATTTGATCCTAAGTATAGGGGGAAATCCCGAGATCTCTCACGTTTCTATTCTTTCATTCGTCTTTGTATATAGCCTTCCTTTTCACTTCCCGATACTAAGCACGAGTTATGTCTTCTTCATCGCTCTTGACTCTGAGGACATCGTTCGAGCTAAGTATAGGGGGTGTGTATATATTCCATATATACTTCAGCCATAACTCATACTTTGTGTGAGTGTGTTAATAAATAAAAATGGCTAAAACCCAAAATCCATAAAAATTAAAATTTTTCCTTGTAAATAAAAATTCTTTTATTGCACATACATAGCTAGTTGTACAAATTATTTTTGTAAAAATGTTTGTAAAAACCTTTTGTGTAAATAGCTTGTAAATATTTTCATATCAATATTATGTATATATTACAATTTTTTTAGTAAAATGTTTTGAAAATCAAAAGTTTGCAAAAACCTTGTGTAAATTTTTGTACATACTTTGCAAAACTTGCATTCATGCATACATCCTTGTTTTCGAAACATTTTTCAAAAATTTTGCACATGTGTAAATAGTTTGTAAATAGCATCTTTGTAAATAATTGTACAGTTTTTCCTGGATCATAGTTGACATTTAAACTAACCTGGAATTAAATTGGAAAATGGAGCTTGGTTAAGATCTTAATCCACCTAATTCTAAGAGGAACCTTATAGGGCTTAGGGTTGAGCCCAGGTCCATGGTGACTTAATTCTTTGAGTCCACTAGGCTATGATCATATGTCATCTCGATGAGCCTAAGTAGAGCACTTAACAACACATACATGACTCATATAGACAATGGCTTGACTTGGACCCGCACTTTACACCGATCTCTCTACGGATGAGGTGGTGAGGAGGCAGACTTCCTTGACTTGGGATAGCATATGAGGGTAGTACTTCTAGGCGGAACCTCTCTTCTTCTTATAGTGAAGGAAGTGCGTCTCAACTTGGTCTGGTTGCCATGAGGTCTAACGACAAGAGTTGTGGGTTGCAATAATGCTTCAAAAGAGGGATAGTCTACTGGCTCAAGAGGAAAAACTCCTTATGTATATATGCTGCACTTTGTAGATATGTTGTATATATGCACATCAAAAAAAATGCAAAAAGAAAAGAACTCCAAAAAAGTGGTGGGTCTGAGAGAAAATGATAATCCCACCGGAGTGTATATAGTGCAATAAGCAAAGCTTGAGACTCATGTTCCATCTTATGAAGCTTGCAGCAGGGAGACTTAGCTACACTGGTTGAGCTCCCAGGGATACATGGCTACACTGGCCATGGTCCATTCTCTTCCTCCCCCTCTTCTTGAGCCCGTTTAACTTGAACTTAGAAGGGAATACCCCGCTCCTCGAGGAAAAAGTGGCCAGACTAGGGTCATAGGGTTACCTTGTTAGGGAGGGTTGTCATTTTGCTACTTCTTAGGTGGAGAGCTATACCTCACTTACACTGTGCAAGGAAAGATTCATGGTCTTCAGGGTTTGTGTATGTAGACTTGTTCTGATTTGGATTATTGAGGAGTCTTGACTATAGATTAGTGGATCTTAGAGGCTGTTAAGTTTTAAACCTAAGTCCAAATGAGATTCCGGCACATTAATATTCCAAGATCTGATCGAGCTCCATATTTCAATTTAATGAAAGCAAGTTTAATAATCAACATTGATTCATTCATTTTTCCCTCTTTTTCTTTTCTTTTGCACTTCTTTTTCAAATAAGTGTTTGCTAAGGGACTAGCAAAGTTAAGTATAAGGGGGTGATGAATCCTCATTCATCACTCTTTATTCTTTTATTTTAGCTAAAAACATGTGCAAAACACCATGTATATTTGTGTAAATAAAATAAATTGACAAAGAGCATGCATTGTGTACATAACAATAATTAGCATGTTTTTGTGCATAAATAAAAGAATAAAGAAATAAAGAAAAAGAGGTAAATATTTAGAATAAATATTGAGTGACCTGAACCCAAGGGAAGGCTCCACAAGGGCCTGACCGCAAAATAAAATAAGTAGAGAGAGATAGGGTGACTCAACATGGTGTAAATACCCCTCTTTTTGTACATATTTTATTTTCTAAAAATAAAAATATATTTGTGCTTCCCATATTTTGTACATATTTATAAAAACAAAACTAAAATAAAAATGGGAAAAATAAAAGAAAAATAAAAATAAATACTCTCTCTCATCAGTGTATACATACCATGTACATACAATAAAAGATGTATTTATTTTCCCTTATAAATAATTAATAAAAATCCAATAAAAATATTTTTTATATTTCATAGTTTATGTTGAAAATAAATAAAATATAAAATAGGGATAATTATAAAAAATAAAACAATAAAAATAAAATGCAAAAATACATAGGTAAATATACATGTATATAATAATAATATAATGTAAATACCTAATTTTTTTTTCAAAAAAATAAATAAAAATCACTAAAAAATTCTTTGAAAATAAATAAATATTCTTCATTTAGTAAATATTTTGAAATAAGGTTATTTCCTATTTTATTTCGATTTTTCAAAATAATTTCCAATGGAATTTTTCCATTGGACCACGGGGGATTGTTGACCCCCGGTCAACTCTCCCCCTGGACCACTTTGCGCGGATCCATGCGCCGACCCGATTTTCTCCCATTTTCTTGGCATGATCTGATCATCTTCAACCTAAAACCCCGGGCCCCGATTACCATGCTCACATCCATGATCCACGCCTGCCTTCTTGCCTAGGGATCCGAGTTCCGATACACTTGCCCGACCCCCATCTTTCCGGAGCCCTACTAGTATATATCATCTTCTTCCCCCTCCATTAGCCGCACCTTCAACCACCGTTTCAGACACCTGTGACCTCCACCTTCCTGCATTGAGTGACAGCAATCGATAGGAGGTGTTGCAGAGAGGAGTGAAGCGCCCTAGCCCCTGGTCCGGTGGTCTTCGCCGCCGTGCTCCGCCGCAAGGAGAGCCAGAGCCTCTGAACCGTCGATCCATTGAGGCAACGATCCCCGGAGGTTCCTGACCTTTAGCACAGACACCTTCCTCCGTCAGGTAGCGTAGATAACTTCTAGGTTCGATTAATTTCATATTCTTCCATTTCGCACCATCGGCCTTCGCCGGCCAATTCACTTAGCTCCGATCACCTGTTCACCTATCCGACCCCAGCTTCATCTTCACGAGGCCTCGCTCCACATTCTCTGCATCTCCGATCACCTTGGTTCGCCCCAGAACCAAGGTTCAGTTCTCCTCCGCCGTCGCTTCGACAGAGACCCCCGCTCTACCTCATTTCGTCAACCCCTTCGCCTGCTAACGGTCGAGGCAGTTTGCCCTTGACCCCTCGTGTTTCCTGTGCAGGTACCATGGCGTAAGAGCCTCATCTGGAGGCTCAACCTTCCAGGAACAGCTGCTCCAGGTGGTCTTCATCGCCGGAACTCTCCTGACGCTCCCGGCCCCATCGGAGCTATCCATCAGTTGCGGAAGACGTCGAGCATCATTTCACCCATCCTAGCAGCGTCCGAGGACCCCTCTACTGTGTGTATTGGGTCGGCGAAGTTCACCAGCGACCTGTTCTTGGAGGACCTCCAGATACCGTCCGATCGACCCTGAGGCTCCAGTTTTGATCGTGGTCGTCCGATCGCGAGAGACCTTCACCGCCCGATTCAGCTGAGATTCCATCTGGAGCATCCATCAGCAAAGAGGCCTCCCTACTCGACACCGTCAGATCGCACACGTGTCGCCTCTTCTGCCGTTGATCATTAATAAAGGGTAATTTTCACTTAGGCCCCTGTCCTTTTTGTATTTGTCATTTAGTCCTGTAAATTGTTTTAATAGTTCTTTTTATTTTGGAACATTTGCATCTAGGACCTTAGGTTTATAGTATTTTCAAAATAGTCCCTGTTTGTGTGAGACACGTGCATCGACACGTGAGTCTGTGGGTTATTTGCATTTTTAGTCTTGAACTTTCTGCTTGTTATTGTTTACAACTTTTTAAATAAGATTTGCATTTATACCTTTCTGTGCCTGAATCACGTGTGGCGCGCGTGTTGTAGTGGGATTTCTGCATAAGGGCTCTGGACTTTTTATATGTGTTACTGTTTGGCCATTAAACTATGTTTCTTTGCAAATAGGTCCCAGTTTGTTGTGTGCCTTGTTTGTATTAAATAAAATATCAAATCAAAACCAAATCAAGTGAAATTTGGACACGTGGCTCTTGCCTTTGTGTAAAAATTTCTCTAATTTTTTGGGACATATTCGTGGCTTTTTGTTATTTTTAAAAAATCAAAAACCCTGATTTGTGTTACTATCTAACATAGAAAATCAAAGAAAAATATAAAAATTCATTTAAAAATTTAAAAAAAATTATTTTTGATTGTTTTGTTGTTTTCTAGCTTCTGACCATTTTTTATCTCATTTGGACTTATAAAACTCATAAAAATTAAAAAATATTAAAAACCTTACAAAATTTCTTAAAAATTCTATAAAATTCAAAAAATTGCAAACTCTCTTCAGTAGCTTAGTTTTTGTATTTACTTTTCATTAAAATTACATCAGATTTTTAGAGGCTAATTAGTTATTTTTAATTAGCCTATCAAATCTGACTGTACAATTTGTCACCTGTTTTCCCTTTTCTCAATTTTAGAAAATCAACTAAAAATCATAAAATTCTCAGAAAATCACCAAAAACTCTTAAAAATAAAAAACATAAAAACAATTTTTATTTGATTTTTTAACTTTATTTGGAGTGTTTTATAAATATTTGTTTGTTGGCCTTTTCCTTTGTTTTATATTTTCCTTATTATTACAAATACAAAAAAATTAAAAATATTTAAAAATCCATCAAAGATACCTTTGTTTATTTTATTTTTATTTTTGACTACTTCGTAGGCCGTCTCGGCCATCTCATGCTCCTTGTGTTCGACCCTGGTAGCTATACTAGGTAAAATAAAATAGCGAGACCGCTATTTGATTGACTTGTGTGATTTTTTTATATTTGTGGTCTTGATTTTTCTTGATTGAGCCCTGCCCGAGATGTTGAGGTCGCAACGACCATTGACACCTTCTTGCCTTAGTCGATCGGGATGCTCATCAACTAGATGGATCCTTCTACTCCAGGAGTTTGTATTGAGATTAAGGATAAACCTGGAGTCAAGAATATGGTGACGGATCATCTCTCCCGATTAGAGAATCTTGAGGAATCTGAGCAGACTAATCCCATTTCTGAGACCTTCCCAGATGAGGCGATCCTTGCTATCGCCTCACTCCCGTAGTACGCTGACATTGTGAATTATCTTGTTGCCAAGAAAGTTCCACAAGGTTGGCCCATGCAGCGACTTGAGACCTTTCTTGCGAAGGCCAAGTTCTACGATTGGGAGGATCCCATCCTTTATCATGAAGGAGGAGATAGTGTCTGGCGTTGGTGCATTCCTCAGGAGGAGCACCACAACGTCCTCACATACTGCCACAAGCTTGAGGCAGGAGGACATCACTTTGGGAGGAGAACGACGCAGAAAGTGCTCCAATCCGGCCTATGGTGGCCTACCCTCTTCAAGGATTCTGATGAATTCGTAAAGAGATGTACTGACTGTCAGAGGATGGGCACTTGTGGACAGCGTGATATGATGCCAATGCAACCCATTCACTTCTTTGAGGTTTTTGATGCATGGGGCATCGATTTCATGGGTCCATTCCCTAAGAGTCAGGGATTTGAGTACATTCTATTGGTCGTGGATTATGTGAGTCATTGGGTTGAGGTCATTTCCGTCCGAACCGCAGATGCTAAGACTGTTTGCAAATTTTTAAGAAAGAACATCATTTCACGGTCAGGGTGCCTAGAGTATTGATATCTGACGGGGGGTCTCACTTTATCAATGATAAGGTAAAGGCGCTTGCTAGCGAGTTCAACATAGACCATCGAGTTGCCACTCCATATCACCCTCAGACCAATAGTCTTATTGAAGTATCGAATAGGGAGATCAAGACGATATTGCAGAAGGTAGCCTGCCCAGACCGAAAGGATTGGTCATAACTTTTGGACTCGGTCTTGTGGGCATATCGGACTTCCTTCAAGACTCCTTTGGGTACATATCCCTTTTGTCTCATTTATGGCAAGCCATGCCATTTACCTGTTGAGATTAGGCACAAGTCACTTTGGGTTGTCACATATATCTTATTGGATCCAGTGTGTATAGGTGATCAAAGGAAGGCAGAATTGGCAGCCCTGGAGGAGCTTAGAGATACAACCTTTTCGAGCAGCCTACAATATAAGGAGCGAGTGAAGATATGGCATGATTCTTACATCAGCCATAAGCAGTTTGAGCCAGATCAGAGAGTATGGTTGTTTGATGTCAGGCTTAGATTATTTTTAGGGAAATTGCAGAGCAAGTGGAAGGGACCATACCTGGTCCTAAAGGTACATGACAATGGGAGCATCGACATATCTGAGATATCATATGAGTCTACCTTTCATGTTAACGGTCAACATCTCAAACCATATCTAGATCATGAGCCGCTGGTCGTTGACATCGTCCCGATTCACTTTGCATGAGATGTGGTCCTTGACTCACATCAGTTGCATCTCATGCTTGATTATCAATGTCTTATGCCTTGTATAGATCCAGATGTCCATATCATCTCATTCTTTAGTCCAACACCCCATCTGCATTTTGTGATTATGCTATACTTAGGGTGTACTTTACCCTAAGTATAGGGGGTGTCAGATTCTTGATTATTCTCTTGATTCTTTTTACCTCTGTTTTGTTGCCTATACTTAGGGGGATCTCACCCTAAGTATAGGGAAGGTAGACAATATACATTCTATCACTCGGTTTTCCCTTCATGTACAATCTGCTATACTTAGGATTGCTTAATCCTGAGTATAGGGGGAAACACCGAGTCCTCCTCATTCTATTCTTTGATTCGTCATTGTAGTATAGCTTTCCGTTTCACTTCCCTATACTAAGCTCGAGTTATGTCTTCTTCATCACTCTTGATTCACTCTGAGGACATCGTTCGAGCTAAGTATAGGGGGTGTCGTATATATTACATATATACTTTAGCCATAACTCGTACTTTGTGTGAGTGTGTTAATAAATAAAATGGCTAAAATCCATCTCGTAAAAATCGTAAAAATTTTAAATTTTTTCTTGTACATAAAATTCTTTCTTGCACAGACATATCTATATATAAAAATTACTTTTGTAAAAATATTTGTAAAAATGTTTTGTTTGTAAACTTTGTGTAAATATTTTGGTATCAAAATTATGTATATAGTACAATTTTTTTGTAAAATGTTTGAAAAATAAAAGTTTGCAAAAACCCTTGTGTAAATATTTGTAAATAGTTTGCAAACTTCTGCATCCATGCTTACATTCAAATATTTTTCAAAAATTTTGCACATTTTCAAAAACCTTGCATAAAAAGATTTTTGTATATACTTGTACACTCTTGTGAATCACAGTTGACATTTAAACTAGCTTGGAACTAAATTGGAAAATGGAACTTGGTTAAGACCTTAATCCACCTAACTATAAGAGGAACCTTATAGGGCTTAGGGTTAAGACTCTTCAGGTACATTGATGACTTAATCCTTTGATTCCACTAGGCTATGATCGCAAGTCTTCTTGATGAGCCTAAGTAGAACATTTAACAATGCACACATGACTCTCACAGACAATGGCTTTGCTTGCACCAACACCTTACACATAGCTCTCTACGGATGATGTGGTGAGGAGGCAGTTTCCTTTGGCTTGGGGTAGCATACGAGGGTAGTACTTCTAGGTGGAACCTCTTGTCTTCTTTTACTGAAGGAAGTGCGCCTCAACTTGGTCTGGCGGTGTTGAGGTCTAAAGACAGGAGTTGTGGGTTGTAATAATGCTTTAAAAGAGGGATAGTCTACTGGCTCAAGAGGAAAAAGTCCTTACGTATATATGTTGCACCATGTAGATATGTTGTACATATGCACATTAAAAATGTGCAAAAGAAAGAAAAACTCCAAAAAAGTGATGGGTCTGATAGAAAATGAAATACCCACCGGAGTGTATATAGCCAAATAAAGCAAAGCTTATGTTACCCATTCTCATCTCATGAAGTTTGCAGCAGGGAGACTTAGCTACACTGGTTGGGCTCCCAAGGATACATGGCTATACTGGTCATGGTCTATTCTTCTTCCTCCTCTTCTTGAGTCGATTGTACTTGAACTTAGAAGGGAATACCCCCCTCCTCGAGGAAAGAGCTGCTAGACTAGGGTATTAGAGTTACCTTGTTGAGGGGGGATGTTACTTTGCCATTTCTGAGGTGGGGAGCTACATATCACTTACACAGTAGAAGAAAAGATTCATGGTCATTAGAGTTTGTGTATGTAGACTTGTTCTGGTCTGGATTATTGAGGACTCTTGACCATAAGTTGGTGGAACTTAGATGCTGTTGAGTCTTAAACCTAGGTCCAAATAAGGTTCCGACAAACTAATAATTCAAAGGTCTGACTGAGCTCCATACTCCGATTTAATGAAGACAAGTTTAATAATCAACCTTGATTCTCCTTCTTTTTCTTTTCTTTCACTTTTCACTTCTTTTTCAAATAAGTGTTTGCTAAGGGACTAGCAAAGGTAAAGTATATGGGGGTGATGAATCCATGATCATCACTATTTATTCTTTTATTTTAGCTAATTATCTTGGCAAAGCATCATGTAAATAGATGTAAATACAATAAGTTAGCAATATGCATGCATATGTTAATATGACATAATTAGCATGCATTTGTGCAAAAATAAAATAATAAAGAAAAAGAAAAAGGAAGGAGGTATTTAGAATAAATACAGAGTGACCCGAACCCCAAGAGAAGGCCAAACCTTGGCCTGATCGTCAAATAAAATAAGTAGATAGAGATAGGGCCCACTCTATATTGTATATATCATGGGTGTGAATAAATAAATTATTTTTGATAAAATAAAAATATAAATATTCTTTTTACCTCCTTGTATATATTTCTAAAAATAAAACAAAAATTAAAAAATAAAAAAAATAAAATAAAATTATCTCTACCTTGTACATAATACATGTATATATGATTCCTTCTCTATTTATTATATACATGTAAATAAATAATAAAAATAAAACAAAAAGTATTTTATACTCCAAAAATTATGTTGAAAATAAATAAAATATAAAATTGAGGTATTTTTGTAAAAATAAAAAATTAAAAATAATTGTACAAAATAAATAGGTATATTATACATGTATATAACACACTATACTATATATAGACTAATTTATTTTTCAAAAAAAATAAATAAAAATCATATAAAAATTCCTTGAAAATGATAAACATTTATCATTTTATCCATTTTTAATTTAAATTCATTTATTATTTTTAATTTATTTATCTTTAATTTTTCCTTCTATTTTGTCATGTAGCCTATTCTGTCTTATTCCAGCCCTCTTCTGATTGGTCCACGTCAGATTATTGACCCAGGTCAACCCCCTCTTGTAGGGCTTGACCCGACCCGATCTCTCTACCAGACCTTTTTCTCCGAATTCTCCCTTTTGGATCACGCGTGCCCTCGCCCCGATTTCTCTCCCGTGGACCCTCCTAGGATCCAAGACCCTCGCGGATCCCTAGGAAGGTACGGATCCCCTTCGGTTCGCGGGCCCTTTCCCGATTCTTCCAGCCTCCTGGGAATGCTATAAAGCTTCTCATCCGTCCCTCAGGACAATAGCTCGCGCCTCACTCCCTTCTCGAACCCTAGCCACCTCCATCTGAGTGACAGGTGCTCGGAGCTTCACTCCGCGCTCAATTTGGTACAGTAGAGTCGACGCTCAACCTTCGTGTCCAGACCTCCGTCGCGAGTAGCCTCCCTCGAATTCTGCATCGAGGTCGAGGCCATCACCGCGACGTTTGTCCTCTCTTGGAGCTCAGGAGCACATCCCGACCTTCAGGTAACCCTCATATCCTTCCCATTTCTCATTTTGATCGGATCGTTCTATTTATCATCGTCGCGTGTTTGCCTGCTCCAACCAGCTGGTCAAAGCCCTGTTACTCACCTCCAGTCGCTTCGATAGAACTACACGCTCATCCCCCATCTTGCTCCGCAACCTGATCACCCTAAGCCTCGACCATGAGGTCGAGATTAGGATCTAGATCTCCCCTACCACCTTCGTCAGACATCGATTCTTGCATCCCTTCGCTTATTTGGCTTTGAGTTCCAATAACCCAGACCGGAGCACCGCCCGAGTCCCAGCTACCCCTTGCAGGTGAAAGCACGTACTGAGGACCCCCGATTCCATCCATCTGAGGTTCGTCGGAGTAGCTCCAGGCCCCCTTCGTCACCACGCCCATCCGGCCGGTGGATTTTCCATTGGACCTGCTCAGTCGACGTGGAACCGTCCCATGATCACGTCAGCAACTTCCGATCAGCCATCGGAGCTGACGATCATTTCCTTGGCTCCGGTGAAGTTCGTCTGACATTGTTATTCCAGACGTGCTCCGCACCGTTGAATCGGTCGGCCTCTCCAGATTGCATCCTGACCGCCGACACAACAGACCTGTTAGACCGTTGGATGTCAGATCTGATGTCCATCTGTGCGTTCCCGGCCAGTTCCGAAGCGTCAGACACCTGCAGCGATCAGAGCCGCACGTCCGCGCCCAAACCAGCAGCCTCCACGTGTCCTCATGCGACTCTCGTGTGTTGCAAGGGTATATTGCTCTTTTTACCATGTACTTTTTATGTTTTATGTTTTAGTCTGTAAATAAAAGTTGTAGTTGAATTTATTTGCACATTAGTCCCTAGAGTTTCTGATATTTACATTTTGGTCCTCCCTGTTTGGAGACACGTGCTCAGTCATGTGAACAGTGGTGTTTTTGCATGATTAGCCTTGGATATTTCTATGTTAATATTTGAATGAAATGTTTTCTGAAATTGCACTTATGCCCTGGGAAACATTGTACTACGCATGTGCTGGAATTGATTAGAAATTTTACAGAGACCCCCCAGACTTTTAGCGCATGTTATTGTTTAGTCCTAAAACTTAAACTATTTGTATTTAGGTCCCTACAACATGTGTGTGTTGTTTTTAGTTAAATAAATATCAAATCTACTCCAAAAATTCCCAAAAATATTACTAGTAGCTCCTGCTACTGTGTAATATTTTTGGTAATTTTTGTGACGCAATTTGATATTATTTACTATTTTGTAAAAATAAAAAAAACCCTAAAAATTGAGTATGTCTAATTTAGAAAATCCATAAAAATTATAAAAATCATTTTAAAATTCTAAAAAATCCTGAGTGTGTGTTTTGGTTTGTTTTAATTTCTGTAGTTTTTGATTTCATTATCTTTTATAAAACCCCTAAAAATTACAAAAGACCAAAAAACTTATAAAATCATTAAAAATTCCATTAAAATCAAAAAATGTGTTTTCAAGTTTTTAGTTAGATTTTCTTGTATATTTTCACATAAAATTGCAACCAAGAATTTAGAGGCACTTTAAACATTTTAAAGTTGTCTTTTCCTCCAGGTTGTACTCTATTTTGATTTTTGTGCTTTCTTTCTTTTTTAGAAAAATATATAAAAATCTGAAAAAGCCCACAAAATACTCAAAAACACTTGCATATTTTAAAAATATAAAAATATTTTTATTATGAATTTTTTGAGTCTTTTTTGACCTAATAAAAATTATTGGAGTGTGATTTTCTCTTTATCTTTATTCATTTTCTTTTTAGAAAATATAAAAAAAAATACAAATTAAAAACCACCAAAAATACTTCTTTTCTTCTTTGATTACTCGACTACTTCGTAGGCTTAGCTCGTGCTCCTTGTATTCGTCCATGGTGGCTATACCAGGTTAAATAAATAGCGAGATCGCTTGTTTTGATTTTCGTGCTTTATTGCTTTCGTTGGTGGTCTGATTTTTCTTGATTGGTCGTGCCTTGCAATTCGGGTCGCAACGACCTTAGATATTACTTAACCCGAGTTGCTTGGGGCCGTCATCAACCACCTTCTCTTCTTTCCCCAAAACCAACATCCACCGAGTTCCCCGATTTCAGTCCTACTCACAACATTTGAACCCATCGCCTCAATCTTATTCCTATCTCTGTGACAAAGGCTTTAGATTCGAACCACGATGAGTAAATATCTCCTCTCCAGCGCGATCTGTTGGGGCCGAGAACCCATCGTAGCATCAATGATCTGTTGCGCAGCTTTTGAAGCATAGAGCTCCATTGAGGCAATGTCACTTCCTTCTGCGAGTCCATCCTGGAGCAACACTCCAGGCATTTACCTCCTGTAAATTTCCTTCCTTTGTCATCGGGCATCAGCATCATGTATGCTCTTGTCTTCGTTTTGATTTAGTTTCAGTTGATCCACCTTTATACTCCTTTTCTACTCTAATCATATCTCTGGTCAGCTTTACACCTTGCCTCGACTTGAATCGTCTCATCCCCAAATCCCCTCACCTCCTATTCTATCTTCCAGACCTTTCCACCTTTAGTCGACTGTCAAGGCTGGATGTTGAGTTCCTCCGTCACAATCATAGTAGGAACTTTCCGTTCACAATCCATTGATTCTCTTGATAATTAGTGGAGTTATATTGACTAGAGCTTCATACTTCCTTGACATAAGGTTTATCGGAAGAACCAGAGCATCAAACCAAAAGCACGTCGTGTATCCTAAAGTGCAGCTTCACTTGATTCCATCGCTAGAGGGAACGAACAAAAGAACACCTGAAAAGGAGAAGAGGAACAGTACTTCCCGTTGGACGACGATGCCCAAGTAATCCCCGGCGTCCGCGCATCCCTAATTTGAGCATCGGTCTCGTTTGGTAACTTCCATATATTCCTATGGAATTAGTTGTATTAAATGTAATTTCTTCATTATAATATTTTAAACATATTTAAATAAAAAATAACATAAAATATTATAATCATTAAAACGTTAATATAATATATAATTAATGTCACATTTTATCACATTTATCATTCCCACCATCTCCAACCCTCCTAATGATCCAAACACCCACTATTCACTGGAGGTTACTCCAACCTAACTTAATTCAACCAGTTACCAAACATGCTAATCCATAGAGGTTCGTGGACCATTATGATCCACAACATAGAATAACTTAAGTTCATCCCAACTGTTAAGTCTGTCAAGAAATTCATGTGCATCTAGCATGCGACTGGAAACTTTGCACGTTTACCCTTGTTCGAGGAATAGAAGATAGCTTCCACTTGTTAACCTCAGAGTCAACATCGGCCTTACCTAGAGAAATTGCACTCGGATTCCCTTGGGTTATGGTATTCGCATTTGAGCCATTCTACACGTTTTTGAGGCTTTTTTATACTATAAAACTCGCATTTAGTTATGTTGATATATTTCCTGTCTTTTTTACTGTTAATTTTTCTTATTATTTATTTATTTTGGCTTCTTCAACTAATTTACCCAATAAGTTCCTCTCATATATAAGAGAACCCAAGGGCCTCTCATTAATGTAATCAATTTTTCCCTCTACATGGTATCAGAACGACGGTCCTAGATCGAAGTCCCTGTATCCCACCAAACCCTAACCCTACCTACCCCCCTCGACCGTCGTTGCTCGTCGCCCAGGACGTTACCCCTCCCTCCGGCAGTAGCCCAGGCCGTCGCTCCAGCCTTCCTAGGTCGTCGCCTCGGCCATCCAGGCCGCCACGATCGTAGCCTCGGCCGCCCAGGCCACCGTCGGCCCTCCCCGTGCACCTTTGTGCATCTCTGCAAGTCATTCTGTTGACCGGACTGATTTTGATCGGAAAATGTGATTTCAGACCTATAAACCACATTTTCCTTGAAATCATGTTTTCTGTCCCTAGTGAGCAGCAAAGATTTATGAGGATGGTTGTATGAGTCTACATGTACAATCAATCCTTTGTATAATCGTGTAGACTCGTTTATATCGGTCTACTCCGTAATTGAGTTCAGTTATTTGGACATTTTACCATCATGTCAGAGAACAAGGGTGACATTTTTTCGTCTGGGGCCTTCAAAGGCCCGACTCCCACCGCTAAGATGGATGGGACCAACTATGAGTTGTGGTCCATGCAGTTTCTCACCCTCATGAAGTACAACAACAAGGAGCACATCCTGACAGACCCATAACCAATGGATAAGACAAAGGAAAATGCTTTTGGAAGCAAGATGACACATATGCACCTCTTTAGCTATGTGAGACCCTCATCACAGAGATAGCCAATGACATTCTGAACCATCCCACCATCAAGGCGATGTGGGACACTTTTGGCTTCCACCTATGCTCAAGCGAAGAATGAGGCCAAGATTCTTCAGCTACATTTTGACATATATAAGGCCAAGCAAAATGATCGTCCTCTGCATGTGTACTATAGTTCACTTTTTGTGGCATGTTTGAGAAGCTTCGTAGCTATATGCCTATTGCGACGTCTCTTGAGCATCCATGATGGTTGGAGTTTTCATGGTCGGCCTTGAAACAAAGTATGATGCAGCATGTACTCAGCTTCTCACTAGAGCTACCTTATCTCCCATGGAGGAGGCCTATAGCCATCTCAACCGGATTATCATGCCTCCTACGACACTCCTCAGCCCTCGTCATCTATGGTCATTTCTCATGGCTGAGGAGTGATGACCCAGTCTAGAGGACACACCGCTCGTGGCAGAGGTAGTGGACGTCTGTGTGGCCCATTGCACCTTTTGTCGTCGACCAGAACATGCAGAGTATACATGCTACCAAAAGCATGGATATCTCGTTTCTAGTCGCATGGCAGAACAGATTGAGCCTTCAGATACACTTGCTTCCAAGGCTGATCCTCATCTGTATGGTACAGTTTCTCATATTTGAGAGATCATGACTCCCATTGTAGGAACCACCACTACAAATACCGCAGTCGCAACCAAATCCTCTTCGAGCTCCTCAGGTATCACTTATGCTTTTACTGGTAGTAATGGTGCAGATATGACAGAGTGAATTATGGGCTATGGTGCTTCCCATCATCTTTGTAAAGACAGAGCACAGCTGAGGTCATACGGAACCATATCACATGGTAGATGGGTTGTCATTGCTAATGGAAACCACTTACCCATTAGAGGACAAGGGGAGATGCATCTGACGTTGTCCATGCATCTTCAGAATATTTTATATGCTCTTGACTTTCAAATGAATTTACTTTCTGTTAGTCAGATTACTAAAAATTTGCATTGACGTGCCATCTTTGACCCTTTGTCTCTTGTGTTTCAGGACATACTCACAAGCAGTGTGATTGGATGTGGTCGTGAGTAGAGGGACTCCACGAATTGGTCCAACCTCCTCATATTGGTGTTTCTACTATACCTATTGGACTAGTCTCACCATATCTATGGCACCTTCGTTTTGGTCACTTCCTCTGCAGAAGCTAGGTCATTTTCTCCCATAGATTTCCACGAGATCCTCCTTCCTGTGTGAGGCATGCTAGCTTGGGAAACATCACCATTCCTCCTTTCTATCCCATTAGAGTCAGAGCAGTTCTCAGTTATTTGAGCTCCTTCATTTACATATTTGGGATATGAGTTGTGTTCCTGATCACCAGGGACACCATTTTTATCTTGTTGCCATCGATGATTTTTCTAAACTTTCCCGAGTCTTTTTATTGAAGAATAAGTCTGAGGCTGGATCTATGATCAAGTCCTTCATTAATGAGATAAAGAATATTTTTCTTTATGTCAAATATATTATGATAATGTTTTAGAGTTCTGCACCTTACAGCTTTCTGACTTTCTTAGATCTCTTGGCATTGTTCACCGGACCTCATTTGCATATGCATCCCAGTAGAACGGTGTTGTCGAGCGCAAACACCGTCACTTACTTGATGTTACTCGAACATTGTTGATACAAAGTCGTGCTCCCCATACCTATTGGGGAGATGTTGTCCTCATAGCATGCTATCTGATGAACCACATGCCTTTGTCTGTGTGGGAGAGAAGATTCCTTTCTCAATTGTGTTTCTCGAGAAGGATCTTTTCTCTCTTACACCTCATGTGTTCGATTCAATTGCTTTTGTTCATGATGTCTCTCCAAGTCGTGACAAGCTCGGTCCCAGAGTTGCAAGTGTGTTTTTGTTGGCTACTCTCGTACCCAGAAGGGTTATCGTTGCTTTGATATGCTCAAGCAGAAATACTTTGTCAGTGCTGACGTTACTTTCTTTGAGTCGGTCATGTAATTTTCTCCTACATGTGACAAACTAGCCCAGTCTGACTCTAACGATGAGATCTACATGCCTCCACCTCCTACTGTTGTACCACCACCTCCCTCTACTCATGCTCTACCGCCACCTCCCTCTACTCATGCTCCACCACTACCTCGTCAACCACCACCACCACCTACACTTACTCATTTCTCTACACCTGTTCTTGTGGATCCATCTCGTATTGTGACTCAGTTTTTGCCACGCATCTTTATTCGTAGGTTTCGCTCGGTTCCCCCTATTCATAGACCTTGCCCATTATCCAGTACACCTCAGGTATGTAGTGAGCACATTGTTTCTACCGATGGTGCTACTGAGTTGTCTGTGGAGCAGGATCCCATACAGGATGAGCAGATGCCCTTGGCAGCTGATATTGATGTGTTTGCGTAAGCAAAAATGTAGGTGTGCTACTTATCCTCTTGTATCCCAGGTTTCATGAGCAGACTGTCAGAGGATTTCGGAAGGTTTACCTTAGCACTATCAATCGTGGAGATACCACTGACATATCAGGAGGTTCTTCAGGACAGTTAGTAGAGATTAGCCATGGAGGAGGAGATAGATGTGTTACAGTCATGTGGTACATGGAGTCTTATTTCTGCTCCAGTTGGCGCATCTATTGTGGGATGCAAATGGGTGTTTACTATGAAACATTGTGCAGATGGCAATGTGGATCACTATAAGACGAGACTTGTGGCGCGTGGGTTCACCCAAACATATGGGGTGGACTATCAGGATACTTTCTGTCTAGTTGCTAGACATTCTACTCTGTGCATTCTACTTTCTGTTGTTGTAACACGAGATTAGCCCCTTTACCAGCTTGACATGAAGAATGCCCTCCTCTATGGTGATCTATAGGAGGAGGTCTACATGCAGCAGCCACCTGGGTTTGCTACTGAGGAGGAGTGTCAGAAGGTTTGCAGGCTTCACAAGGCTATCTTTGGCCTTAAGCAAAGTTCAAGAGCATGGTTTTAGAAGCGTTCGGACTTGATAGAGCAGCAAGGATTTGTGTAATCGACTACAGATCACTCTTTGTTTGTGCACAGGACCCAGAGAGGTACTATTGTCATTCTTGTTTATGTTGATGATATTATTGTTATATGGGATGATAAGCAGGGTATTCATAGTGCCAAGGACTTCTTAGGTCGGCAGTTTGTGACCAAGGACCTTGGCAATTTACGTTACTTCCTTGGACTGGAGTTTGCCAGGAGCCGATAATGTCTTGTGATGACCCAGAGGAAGTATGTTATATACCTTCTTATAGAGACATGCATGGTAGATTGCAGACATGCCACTACTCCTATTGACCCAAGCATAAAATTATATTATGATGACACTGAGGAGGTCGACAAGAGGAGGTACATGGAGCTTGTTGGCAAGCTACTATATGTGACTATTTCTAGGCCTGACATATCCTTTGTCGTGAGCAAAGTAAGTCTCTTTATGGAGCAGTCCAGACAGGCACATATGGATGCATTCCATATGATTTTGAGGTATCTGAAGACTTCACCAGGTACGGGACTCCTGTTCAGCAGAACATCTCTTTCAGTTACAGCATGTGCAGATACATATTATGTTGAGTGTCCAAAGGATAGGAAGTCTACTTTAGGTTTCGTTGTGTTCATAGAGAATTTGTTGGTTTCTTGGAAGAGCAAGAATCAGACTGTGGTTTCCAGATCGGGTGTTGATTCAGAATACAGGGCCATAGCGTATGCTAGCACGGAGATGATGTGGGTCAGATCTATTCTTACTGACCTGACTATAGAGATGCCTCTTCCCATATACCTCCAATGTGACAATCAGGCTGCTCTTTTCATTGCCAACAATCTAGCTTTTCATGAGAGGACCAAACACATAGAGACGGACTCCACTCGTGACATGATACGAAAGGGTCTTATTGCCACTACTCATGTCAGCTCTAGAGATCAAACAACAAATATTTTTACTAAGGCTCTAGACAGAGGGCCTTATCAGAGATGTTGTTCCAAGTTGAGCCTGATCGATATCTACGCTCCATCTTGAGGGGGAGTGTTGAGATATTTCCTATCTTTCTTACTATTTTCGTATTATCTATTTATTTTGTCTTCTTCATATAATTTACCCAATAGGTTCCTTTCCTATATAAAAGAAACCAATGGCCTCTCATTATGGCAATCAATTATTTTCCCTCTACAAGTTCCCTTTGGTCATAGAATTTCGCTGTGAGTAGTTTTGAATAACCTTGGTATCATTTTGTTCCAAACTCAAACTCTATTGTGTATCAAAAGTTAGCTGAATTTCTTTAGTGTTGAATTAATTATGGATTAAATGGCAAAGCGTGCTAATTTCCCTTGTTTAGTCAATACAGACTATGTTATTTCAGCTTGAATTAATTCACATTGAATGTCCTTTATTTATTTATTTTTGGATTTTTTTCCTTTCTTACATATTTTTAGGTGTTTTTAGTGTTAACTTATGCATTTAATTTTAGACATGAAATTATAATTACATTAATGCATGCATTAATGTGTTTGTTAAGATAATTAGATAATAAGTTATTGGTGTATGAAACATGATTTCATTGTGCAATCAGCAAGGTTATGCAGGCATAATATTGTAGAACATATCTTATTCCTCAAGATGCATCGCATCCCTCCATTTTAGATGACTCAGAGGCCAACATGTGCATGCTAGGATTTGTTTCACTCAAGCAATTTGAAGGGGAGCTAGAGATGAAGCCATGTGTGAATATTTCCTTTTTCCTTGACATCTACTGCGATCCGACTCCCACCAAAGCACACATTCTACCATTGCTACATAGCCCGAGCAGATAGAGCCAGATCTTTCAAATTCTTCATCCCCCGCCTAAGATCAAGATACTACTGCAGAACTTAAAGCATGCCTTCCTTACGGGTCCACCAAAACGATCACCGATCATCAAGTTTGTGATTGACCAAAGAGCAGAAATCTCACTTTCTAGATATCTTGGAGAAGAACTATAAGGTGATAGGGTAAAGCATTTCGGACTTTCGAGAGATTAGTCATGCCTTGTGTTCACAACATATCTACTTGAATGATGATGCACATTTGTCCCACGAGTTCCAGTGTAGGTTGAACCCAAATCTGCAGGTGGTTGTGAAGGAAATAAAGATGCGGTATGAGGCAAGATTCATTTATCCATCTCCAACTCAAATGGTGAGCCTCCTTCATGTTGTTCCAAAGAAGTCGAGCATTCAAATGGTCGTCAATGGAGATAGAGAAGAAATTCTGATAAGAGTTCCCATGTCGTTGCATGCCTGCATTTATTGCAGGCGCTAAATGCTGCAATGAAGAGGCATTTTCTTGTACATGAATGCATTTTTTTCATTTTGAAGAATTTAATTGAAATTTCAATTATTCTTATTTACTTATTCGAGTGTTTTTGGGCACACATCCCCTCGTGTCTAAATGTATATTTCTATTAATTTCAAGTTTAACATTTAGCTTAGTTGCGTTTTAGTTTTAATTTTAAAAATGCATTATTAAATTCATGTAAAAATGTAATGTTAATACTCGTGATTTTAGGAATTACGAAGAGGCTTTATTTTCTTTAAATTTACTTCAAAGTTCTTTATAATTTACATTTAAGTTCTTATACTTGTCTTTATAAATTAAGAATTGAATTATTTTAAAAAATCATGTAGGTATAATTACTCATATTGATTTTAATATTAAATGTAATTAATCATGTAGATTAGGGATTAATTTAACTAAATTAAAAGTTTATAAAAAGTGATTCATTTCTCGAAATCCATTAAAATAGATTGAAAAATTCCAAAAAAATATGCAATAAAGAAGACAACGAATCGAGATAGGAACTATGTCTCCATGTGGTTCAAGTCGTACTTTTTCTTCACTCTTATTTTATTATCGTAGTTCGATTTATAAATGTTTAAATCTGACTAATGGATCCAAACCAGTAAACAACAATACTTAGAGGTTAAAAATACATTTTAAACATATCTAAGTGCAATTTTTCAATCAACAACCTTGTCATCATGGAAGATCACATTTGGATTATACGTCCTAAAGGATATTATCAACAATGGTAGGAGGACGCTCCCAAATCGCGAAAAATTAGATATATATTTGACCATCGTGAGCACATACTATGGGTCACCGGAGGAGGGGAGGATTCAACTCTACGTGGTATGGCACATGGGAACAAATTTCGTCAAAATTCAGTCGAATTTCAATTTCGACGGGTGACCGAAATTCAGTCGAAATAACCTATATCAACCAAAATTTGGAGGAAGTTCAAAAATCGACCGAAATATCGATCGAATTTTGACCAAAATTTGTTTCAGTTGGTCTCCGAAATGGTGATTGAAATCGAAATTTGAAACCTTGGGATTGTGGTACTTGTCAGGCGAGATGTAGTGGTTATATCTTTTTTTCTGTGAACATCTTATTTGGTTATATGTGAATCTCGATAGTAATATGTAATGAATACATTGAAATGGGAAATCTTTAGACTCCTGATTGGTACAGCTGTAGTGGTGGTTGTTGATTCCAAGCCTTCTACTACGATTGTTCCTTACATGTTGATGTAATTATATAATAGGGATTTTTACCTGACAGACTCTATAAATTTTGTCAATTACCTTCTCGACTTTTGAAACAACATGTTTCTCCCCTCGACTCTGTTAAACTTGCTTTGTATTACCCCACAGATCCTACCGTTAGTTTTAACTTTATTTGAGTCAATTGCTTGACTTAATCTTGAGTTAATCTATCCAATGAAAATCCAACGGCGGATATCATCTTCCCCTTCTTCTCCAAGCACATGACGATGGATGTTGGGGATGAAGGAGGTGGATCCGCTTAGGGATTCGACAACAACGTGGCCGTCGAGGAAGAGGATGTGGAGTGGGGGAGAGGAGGGTGAACGGCCTGGAGGAGGAGGTGAGCAAACAGACTGGAGGAGGAGGTGGAGTTTGGGGAGGAGGCGGAGGTTGGGGAGGTCTAGGAGGTCGGGGTGAGCAGAGGTCAGGGAGGTCCATGTCGATGCTCTGTTCGTCTGTTGATGCCTTCACTTTGCATTCCTCAACATGATCATTGGAGCAGTAAATGTCCGGGCACTGGGTGAAGTCCTGCTTGGCGAGCATCTCTCGAGCCTTGGACACGAGGTCGTGATTGCTGGTGTCCCCGTCCACCCTGGACAATATAGTATTGATCGCATTGCTCAAGGCATAGTACGCATCCCTATACATGCCCGAGGGATTGGCATCCGTGGACGCCTGGTCGGTCTGGTAGCTGTTAATAAGTATCCAGATGTCTGGAAGCCCCTTCTTCGACCCTGGGTATGCCTCTTCCTTGTAGGAGACATGCGTTTCCAAGGTAGGCTTCGCGTAGCTATTGTCGTTCACATCCAATTTCTGGTAGAGGGACTGTTGCGCCAGGCTCCCCACCATTCCCATAAAGCCTCCCCCTCCCTCTCCTCCACCTTGGAGCTTGCCCAATATCACCTTCATGAACTTCTTCACCTTCGGGCTCGCGTCATCATCGAAGATGTTAAACAGTGTTGGCCGCAACTTTCCCACGTATACATCCTCCTTACCGGTCTTCTCCTTCAACATCTCAATCAGAGTTGACAGAGGGAGGGATCGGCTTTTCACCGGAACACTGTTGACCTCCCGTGGCACATTCAGGGTGCCCTCTTCCTCGTGCCCAAGGTGGTGGTGACCTTTGACATGAATTAACCTCGATTCGAGTGCATCCTCGACCGTCTGTTTAAGAAAGCCCCTAAAGTTGAAGGATAAACCACCCTCTGACTCCACGTCGCGTGAGGATGCGTTCTTCTTTGTTCTCTCTCTGATCTGCTCCTTGGCGTCGTCGATGAGGCCCTCACTGTGGCATGAGTCCGACGCAATCGTCGGTCCCAAAAAAAAGAACACCCATCAAGTGCAGGGAAGGGCTGGGAGGACGAGGGTAACGCGGGGGAGGTCGGGGGACGACGCGGTGGAGGTGGATGGGAAGGGAATGTGAGGAGGAGGGTTTGGGAAGAAGAGGGATGGTATCTTTTCTAAATTTTCTAAAGAAAGTGGGTAATATGCATTCCTTTTTAACAAAATCCGGTTAAATTTAATGGGTAAATGTATGTGGGTTAACCATAGGGTCTGTGGGGTAAGAGTTAGCAACTTTACAGGGTCGAGGGGGGAAATACGTTGTTTCAAAGGTCGAGGAGGTAATTGACAAAGTTTATAAGGTTTGCCAGGTAAAAATCCCTATATAATATATCGTTACCAAGTATTTTGCTCTCCTATCATTGGATTTCTCTTCAGGTGCAAAGATAGTTCGAAGTATATCTAATCTAACCTCTAATTTGAGCGAAACGATTTGGTGCAAACATATAATCACGGGCCAGAATGTAGGGAATATTTGGGAATAATTACCTTCAAATAGCTATTCTCGCATTCTTGGGCCTCTTCGGTTGGCGAATAAAGGATAAGGAGGATAAGACATTGTTTCAGTTCGTCCGGAGGAAAAAGAGGAAAAGAGGGATAAGTGGCAGTTATTTGATATTTTGTTTCGGCAGGCATAAGGAGGTGATGTTAGATAAGATTACTAGATAAGTGGTAGGTATTTGTATTTTTTTGGCGGGAGAGTTCAGAGATTGTGGGAGACCCTATCCCTCGTATTGACTCTAGGATTATAACATTGACCATTTATGTAGGATTAAGAAATTAGAAGAATAAGAAGGGGTATCCCTCCTTGTTACTCAACAAACAAGGCCTTGGAGAAAAAATAAAAAAAATGCTCCAAAATTAGCTTCAGGAATACAATTGTCAGCCTCGAGTTTTTCGGTGTATATCTTATAAAACATGCACCTGTATTATTATGTAACATTAATGTGTCCATGCTCATTTGGTAAATGCAGTTTCAACAATATTAATATGAAGACAAGCCTTTCTATATGACATTGTAACATCCATATCCCAAAATATAATCCCACGTCTAAAACTCACAAAGTTTGAGAGTGAGTTTTAAGTGGTGGAGATTACTACTTGATAACTTGGGCTTAAGCATTTTGGTGGTAGGATCCATTTGAGCCCGTACCCAATAAGTTGTCAGGACCAGTTTTCCTCGATAACGAACCGGGAACTAAGCATGGGACGTTACAAATGGTATAGAGCAAAATTTCCTTTGATAGTGGAAAGGGCTACCCGAGACTGGAGCAACTTCTACAAAGAGAGATGAGGAAATGGCTACCCGAAGCGTGCAGCCGCCACTGTCACTGGAATAAATGATGGGTCATGTCACAAAGAGGACGTTGCAAATATAAGTGGGAGAGGTTGTAACGCCCATGCCCCCAAATATAGTTCCACATCTAAAACTCACAAAGTATGAAAGTGGGTTATAAGTAGTGGAGACTAGTACTTGATAACTTAGACTTAAGCATTTTTGGTGGTTGTCAGCGGATCTATTTGAGATCGTACCTAATAAGTTGTCAGGACCAATTTTCCTCGATAGTGTATTAGGGACCTAAACCTGGAATGTTACAGATTTGATGCTTCACATGATGAAGAAGGCAACTTTCACATTCAGAAAGAAAGAAGAGATCAGTTAATCACCTTGCTCATCTATGCATCTACCAATACATTGTTGAACAAGATTTTTCATAGGTCTAGAGTAGTCCACACAAGGCGGGACCACAATGTCGCTGAGGCGACCCGCGAGAAATCCTAATTCAAACAACAAATAACCCACAACAGATAAATCAAGCAATGAAAGTAAATGTGCGGAGTTAAAATTTATTATAACTCTACAACAAGATGTGTATAGGTGCAAGTATGTGTAGAGGTCGAACACAGGGAGCAGACAGGTAGAACGAGGCAAGTGAATGCACAAAATGTGTGGCTGTGATCAATGTCTATGTGTACTTTTTTTGTGGGTTTTTAATTTATATATTTTTTTATTTAATTTTTTTAATTTTATAATTTTGTATTTTGATTTTTAATTTTTCTAATTTTTATATTTTTCTTTTTTTATTTTATATTTTTATATTTTTTCTTTAAATAGAGATATATACAAAGTGAGAGAAAAGAGGGATAAGGTATTTATAAAAATAAGGAAAAATACTCAAAAATTAGAGAATAAAATGTTTTTAGGTTTTTATATTTTTCTATAGTGTTTGTTATTTTTCTAGATTTTTCCTAATTTTTTTGGTATTTTTAAAGTCAAAAATACTAAAAACAGTGAATAAAATTGTTGATCGAAATTAAAATGGGAATGAAAAATAGTAAACAGTGACAAAATTTTCCCAAATTAATTTAAATTAAAGATAACAAAATAAAGAAAATTCAGGAAAAGAAAACACAATTTTTAGATTTTTTACGAGTTTTATATATATATATTGAATATTTTTAGAGTTTTATAATTTTTAGGGGTTTTCTGTTATATTTTTAGTGATTTTTGGACTGAAGCTAAAATGAACTAAAATAGACACAATATATTTTTTTGGGAATTTTCTGAGATGTTTTTATAATTTTTATGTATTTTCTAATGCAAACAATGTTAAAAATGGGTGTTTTTGAATTTTTATAAATATTAAAATGTGATAAATATGAAAAATAAAAATAAATCGTGAATGTGCAATGCAGCAGGAGCTTAATTTGATTTTTGGGGAATTTTTGGGAGTTTATAGATGCACGGATTAAATACTAGAAGCATAAAGAAAATGCATGCATGCATGGGCTTTAATGTAATTAGGCAGGAATCCAGGGGTTGGAGTGTAAAATTTCCACAAAATATACAACTGATAAAAATATTATGGGACTAAATATCAATGTCCAGAAGCCCAAGGATACCACTATAAAAATCCCACCCACGCACGTGCTTCGCACGCGCTTGGGAAGGACTGATTTGCAATATTTCAAAAATGTGGGGCTTATATGCAAAAAGACCAGAAATATATAACTGCAAGTAAAAGTTCAGATATGAAAACTAAATATACAAAAGTCCCCGGGATGCCCTTGTAAAATCGCCAAGTCACGTGCGCAACGCACGTGACCTGGCGGGGACCTATATGTAATATTACAAAAGCTGGGGCATCTTTACGCAATTTGTCCAAAATTTTAAAACAGCTGATGAAAGTTTAAATACTAGGTAGCAAATACAAAAAGTGGTCGGGTATAAGTTGCAAAATTCCCAGACCTTGGCACGAATGAACGGTGGATGATCGCCCACTTAAACACGTGTCGCGCAGAGGCGCGCCAATGACGTTGGGCTTGGACGCCCGAGATTATATCCTGCGGGTGGCGATCGACGGCTGAGGGACGAAGGATCCGACGACGCATGTACACCTGGAAGATCAAGGCGAGATCGATGCCCCAAAGGCGTGAAGGAAGAACAGCCGAAGAACTCGGCCTGAACGAATTTGTAGCTCCAAAATCTTCACGCCCGGTGCGTTTTTCTCCCCTCCGGTGTCCCTCCGAGCTTCTTGGAACCACCCAGAAGTGAAATACGGCCGCAAAATGGCCTAGAAGAGGCCGGAGGTCCGTCGCGATGTGAAGAAGGGAGAGGTGTCCCAGGTTGCTGCTCCTTGCTACAAAACTCGACCCCAGGAGGGGGTCTTTTGCCCCTGAGACCTGCAAATGAACACACACGACACCAGCAGAAGGTCCCAGTGCAAAACGTGGGTGGATGGGCGGTGATTGGCGCAAATAGGCGCTCGCCGGAGCAAGCTCCGGCGAGGGGATTGATGGGTGGGTGAACACGCTTCAATCGAACAAATAAAAAGCGGAAATTAAAAAGGGAGCTACAACTACTCTACAGGACGAAGAAAAACGAACAAAAATAATTAAAATCAACCTCGATTGGTTGGGAAACCAAGAGGTAGGGAACCTCACGGCGGTGACCGGAGATGAAGGGTGGAGACCACTCCTCGTCCCTCGCATGGGCTCGCGCACGGCTGGAGAGCTTGCTGTCACCAAGTTCTATCCGGAGCACGGCGACAAGGCTCAAAACCAGGGTCGAAAAGGGTTCGAAGGAGGGAGGAAGTCTGGGGGTCGTTTTTGAAAAGATTGTGATGGCGGGATATTCAAGGAGTGATCACGGGCGTATCTTCGATTCAAACCCCAAAGCAATGCATGGGTGTGGATCACGGTTGAACAGTGATAAAATCTCATGAAGGGTCAACCCTCCCTCGAGCAACACAATGATAGCGAAAAAATCGAGAAAAGGGGGTCACATGAAGGTCTGACACGCTGCAGGAACAAAGGCCAGGGAGTTGACCAGCGGGTCAACTTTTCCAGCCACCTGGTTGGTCCACGTGGACCAACCAGGAAAATCCGCAAGAAAAGCATTTGTAAATTCAATAAAAAATAGAAAACGAATTATTTAATTTTCTATTATTAAATAAAAAATGTTTATTATTTTATAAATTAATTTACGGTGATTTTTAATTATTTTTTAGAGGTATACAATTACAAGTTACCAATTATACCCTTTATAGGTATATATATCTATATATTTAAGTACTTTATTTTTATTTTGTGAATTTAATTTTATTTATTTTTAATTATTATTTTATAAATTTATAAAATATTTTTATACACTTAAATATATTTTTATTTTATTTTTCTGAGATAATTTGTACACTTAATAAAATATAAGTATGGTTTATATAGGTATGTATATAGGTCCTATACCTATGTATAATATACAAGTATTTTTATTTTGAGTTTTTTTTTCTGATTTTAATGTAAAAATATATTATAAATAATATTTATAAAAATTTAAAAATATAAAAATAATGAGTAAATAATAAATTGAATATTTTAATCTGTACAATATACAATAGGGGTCCAAAACTCAACTTTCAAACCGTAGCTCCGCCAAATGCGAGACCACCGCCATTAAATAGCTTATTTTAAATTATATACAATTAAAGATGAGTTTGATGCATTTGGAGTTTTTATTTGCAAGATACGGGTCTGGGAAGTTGGGATTCTGTATTTTTATTCAGATCATAACTTTTTATCTGTGTATTATTTTTAAGTGAAATCAATTTTGTATTTTTATTTATTAAATTATCTACAACTTTCATGTACAAAGTTTCTTTATTTGAGGTATAAAAAGTGGAACCAAAAACAGGTCCCCGAATGAATAAAGAATGGATAAAATCAAAGGTATTTTCTTGGTATTCTGGCCCTTATCTCCCCCTACTTTATTCCTTGTCGATCTAGTCATCAAGATGCCTCGGTCTCGGGGTTTCGGGTCATAAAATATTTGCAATATTTTATCGTTTTCTTTTCTTTTCTTTATACTAAAATTTTGGCTTTAAAAATCGTATTTTATACACTATTTACACAATGATGCATGAATGCTAGAATGCCTGAATTAAGCCTATTTACACGCATTTACTAGGGTTTTTAAGGCCAAAATGATAGAATAAAGATGATGAAACGTAGATTCAAAACACATCCCACAAGAACAAGATCAACAACTGAAATCCCAACATCTCTGGATATGAACTTGATCACACTGTGGCAGTCTCCACATATCCTCATGTTCTTAAAGACTCTGACGGAGGACTTCCCATTGGAATTGAGAATACCAAAGGCAACAGCCAACCTCTCACTTCTGTATCCAGCGAGTATCCGTCACGTTTCATCTTCTCCCCGATCCCTTTCAAGAACCTGTATATGCTCCGACTATTGTCGCCCTTCACAAAGGTGTGGATTGTGTTCTTGACATCAATCCAGCTGCAACCGGGGTCTTTTGTCATCCCCTTGTCTCTCATCAACTTCCTGATTCTCGACGCTTTATCCCATTGCTTCGCAAAACAGCATAGATGTTTGACAACAATATGTAGTTCCCCTGGAGTTCTTGTATACCATGCTACAGGCAAGCAACGCTCCCCAAGCACCAGCTGACGGTTCCAAAGGCATGCTCTGTATGAATTCATGAGCCTCTTGAAGACATTCAGCACGACAAAGTATATCAACCATACAAGAATAGTGATCCACATCTGGTCTGGCCATGTAATCTTCGTACATCGAGTTGAAAATACGACATCCTTCATCGACGAACTACGCATGACTGCAGCCGGAGAGGACGGCCATCACGGTAACCGAATTGGGCCTCGCTCCCGCAGCTACCATCCTGTTAAAAAGCGCCAAGGCTTCCTTGCCACATCCGTGCATCGAATTTGCTAAGATGGCGGTATTCCACGCAACCGTATCCTTATGCGGCATCTCCTCGAAGATGAACCTGGCAACGTCCAGGTCGCTGCGCGTAGAGTACATGAAAATCAAAGTGGTCACAATGATCATGCCTCCTAGCAGCATGTTCCTTGTGCAATACCCATGTATCTCCTTGCCTCCTCTCGGACTCTCGGAGCTGATGCACGTCGGAAGGATGCTGGCTATGGTCATGTTGTTGGGTCTCAATCCCGACTGTTGCATCAGATGAAGCAGACCGAAAGCTCGTTCGATCCTCGCATTCTGCACACAACCACCAATCACTGCATTCCACATGGAGCAGACAGTGATCCGATCTTCCATCTCCATTTCGGAAAAGAGATCAAGAGCTTCATCGCATTCCTCATTCGAGAAATAGGCCCCTAAAATCACATTCCACGAAACCGTGTCCTTTTTGTACATATTGTCGAAGATAATCCTCGCCAACCGGGGGCTCGAGCACTTGGCATAACTGTCGGCCAATGCGCTGTTCACGAATACGTTCTCGTCCAATCCATTGGGCACCACGAAAACGTGAATTTCTCTAGTACAATTGATAGACTTCAGGTTAGAGCACACTGGTAGAACAGAAGATACTGTTACAGAATTGGAAGAGACAGTGGAGTGAGCCATCTCACGGTACACGCGCAGCGCTTCCTCCGACGCCTTCGACGATGCGCAAGCGGTGATCAAAGACGTCCACGAGACGACGTCCTTATAAGGGAGCTCGTCGAATACCGTCTTCGCGCATTGCGGCGGCCCGCACTTGCCGTACATGTGGATCATGGCGTTTCCCACCATGGTGTCCTTGTGGAATCCGAATTGGATGGCGTCGGCGTGGACCTCCTTGGCGGCGCCGAGATCGAGGCGTGAGCGCACGCGAGAGCGGCAAGAAGCAACGCGAACTTGTCGGTGTGCGGACGGTTGGCCTGGAGGAGGCGGCGGTAGAGGTGGATGGCTTCGGCAGGGAGGCCGCGGCGCGCATAGGCGGAGATGAGGATGGTCCATATGCGGACGTGCGGGTGGGGAATTGTGTCGAACAGCTTGCGCGCATCGGATAGGTGGCCGGCGCGGAGGTGCGGCTTAAGTAGTGGAAGGCTGATGGAGCGAGGGAGAGTCGTGGGCAGATTGGGGAACATTGAGAGTTTTTTTAATCTACATCATGATGGAACCGGACTCCTGAGGGGATGCAATGCGCAGAAGAGAGTGGTGGTGAATAAGTAGAGTGGGTTTATGTGCTAATTGGTCCGGAGTGATCCTCCCATTTGGGGCCATGCCTCTTCTTCTTTTTTTCCAAAATACAAGATCCAACAAGAAAATTCAGTTGTATAATTACAGGCATATATTTTCCTTACGGATACAAGCATAGCTAGTTCATCTTAAAAAAGGAGCGAAAAGGAGCAAGATTTAAAAAAAAAACTTAAAAAGTATTTTACAACATGACCCCTAAAAACATTTGCAATTATATAATATAGTCAAAATCTTTGTAATTACACCGCAACCAACACATCATAGGTATAACATCGTCGCTCATATCCTTTCTAGACAAGGCGATCCAAGTAGACACGTCCTACCCTCACCCATGAAATAGAGGTTTTAAAGGGCAAGTAATGCTCAAACCTACTTCAATAGTAAGGTGGCAGAGAGCAGTGTGTCTACAATGCAAAGGACAAAGGTTCAAATTCCCCCTCCCTCGAAGGGTGATGATTGATGCTGATTATGATGAACAAACATGAAACCTCCTCGACACTCGGTGTGTTCGTCGCACTGAAGATGTCCGAGTTGTGAATCTCCATGTTTAGTCCCATGTACACTATAATATAAGGGTGATTCCCCTCGCCCTCCAAGGGGAAGGGATGAAGCTTTCGAGTTCTCGACTCTTTATGAGAGAATGTGCGGGAATGAAACCAGTTAGACCTGTGCATTGGATATCCTTCCTCCTTGTGATGTACACCACACAAGTTGAACCTTGTCTTATTTTGCTTGCATGGTATAACCAATCACTTAACCAGTGATCTATAGAATGTCATGTTTTAAATTCGGGTCAACTTAGGATGCATACAAGAATGGTATAGTTTAGTTGATGGTAGGAGTGAACACTAGTGATGGAGATAATGAAAGTGATACATTGTAAATTTTCATATTTTGCCTTAAAAGTAAATTGATCAATCTTTTCTATGATATCTTTAAAAAATGCCATTTATTACATTGCAAAGTTCTTAGAAGATACAAATCTAGCACTAAAGCGTCCTATAGCTTCTCTTGAGGATAGACTGCACGTTTTCCCCTACCATGACTTGTCTAAGTACTCTTCAAAGAAATCCCCCAATAGATAGTCTTTTCTTCTCTTCTTATTCTCTTTTAGTCTTAAAAAATCTCTTTTTAGTCTCAAAAATCTCTTCTAATAACAATTCTTCCCTGATGATAGAATCTCTATGAGAGAATTGATATATACCTCATATATACTAATTTTTCTTACTCGAACTAGCCCGTTATAATGACGTCTTAGAAGAAGTAGATTCAGAATTCTTCCCATTGATGATAATGATCTGTATAAAATAACCTTTTATTACATTGCAAAATTCGTAGAAGATACAAATCTAACAACCAAAATAGACCAAATCAAACCAATTTAACTACTTTGTGGTATGTGGAATCGATTGTGCTATCAACTATAGATATACCGACAAATTGTAAACCAAATCTAAGGTTTAGAAGCAAGGAATATAATATGATCATAGCAAAGCAAACAAAAAAAATCCAGAAATTGTGCCTTAGCCCACATAAATAAAGGCCCAAAATGGTGTTTACATTCCACGAGGAATTAAAAAGGAGTGGGCCCAATTCAGGCACCCATATTCCAAAATTTACCCTTCCCATAATGGGCTATTCCTTCTCAGCCCACCAAACTCCACCGCTCTCCCCTCTCCCGCTTCGGGTTTCGATCCCCTCACGCACCGCCGCCCGCCGCCGGAACCCTAGCCGTTCTGCCCCCTTCTAGGGTTCCATGTGGAGGATCGTCAAGTCCTCAAGCACCTGCCACCTGCCACCACCGCGATGCGGTAATCGAACCCTAGAAATCTCCTCCCCTTGCTTGTTTATGATTGTGTTCTGCTTCGGCCGTACGATGTTTGTGCTTGGCGGAAAGGCCAGGAGAGTTAGGATTTTTGCTGTATTTGATAGAGGAAAAACTCGGAGCTGTGGTTGCTGTTGTAGGAGGGAGCTGATCGTGGGTGGAATTTGATTTTAGGGTTTTTTTTCTTTTCGTGGGCTCTGAGTAGTGTTCCTTTGGATCTCTTCGGGTTCTTTCCATAAGATGTCTGTTCTTGGGCTCAAAAATGGTGTTTTCCTTGTTGGGGGGGATCTGATTTTAGGGTTTCTTTTTAGTTGTTTTTTTTTCATATCATGGGCTTTGTGTAGTGATGTTTTGGATGTCTTTCGGGTTCTTTCTGTAGATGTCTGTTCTTGGGCTTAAAGGTCATGAAGTTTGTTTCGCTGTTTTCCTTGTGTTTTTCTTTTCATATTTGATTTAGGAAGAATTACAAAGATGGCCCTTGGTTTTGGTGGAATTACGTTTGATGTTCGTTTACTGTGTGCTAGATATTATGTTGGAATTTGGATGGTGGAATTGTTTCTTTCATGTCAGTAGCCCTCTATCTCCACCCAAGAGAAATCAAGTCATGGCCGGTGGAAGACCGACACAATAGTCTATTTTCTAGCACTTTTTTCCCAAATGTTGCATGTTGCGAATGGTGATATATTCATTATTTTTGATATTGTACTGCTATGGTGGGTAAAATCATATTTTCTTATGGTTACTTATTTGATTGTCATTCATCTTGAACTCGTCAAATTTTTCAGGCGTTTTAGTAATTAAAATTCAAGGAAACGAGCGCCTTAATACAAGATCTACACTTGTAGGATACTATTCTGCAGTAATAGATCAGACACCTCTCTTCTCCTTTTACTCCTCAGCTTTTCAATTCTGAATCATTCCGCCTTTTCCCCGATGTCGTGAATTCTGTTATTGGTTATCGTATCATCTTCATGTTAAAAATCTGTTGCAAGTTACTTCACAAATGTCTCATTGCATGTTGCCTCTTTATGTAAAGTTGTTAATGCCTCGTCATATGAATTCCGCCCACCCATTGATGTGCCAAATTTCTTTTTAAGATTTGATCATACAATCCGCACACTTTGTGACCTCTTTCTACCGACTTTGACGCACTAGCCCACTCAACTCACCGCCGGGGTTGCACTCCTTCCCTGGTTATCCTCAGTCACACATTGGTTGGCTATTATATTTGAATTTTGATTAGCCTGGAAATCTTGTATGTCAATTGATTTCAAGAGAAAACAAGGTAGGTGACAAATGAATAAAGGGTTTCCACCACCTTCCTTGGGTGTCTTGGAGTTGAGCCCTTGATTCAGAGGTTGAGGGGAAAGTTTTTGAATTTGCTAACTCTTCAATTCCTTGGGATTTTCTGACATCACTTTTTGCTATAGAAGTTTTAATCTTTATCTTTCCTCATGCAAGATATCTCCTTTTTTATTGGGAGAAAAATGGTTATTGTTGATTGTAGTCATTAAGATATCTTCTCATGTCTATCTTCTCGGAGGCTGCATCCACGAGTACTTCAAGGATACATGTACCTGATTGCTTAGGAGATATCTTCCTGTTCTGTTATGTACTTCCTACTTCATATATTTAAATTAAAATCGATTATATTATGACGATAACATAGGCCACATTTTTGTATAACGCCATTATATTGAGATTTTGTGATATTTATTGTGTTGTCGTACTTCAAACCTTATTTGTTTCCATTACAAAAGGAAATGAGTTGCAACATAGGAGGGGTATGCATGCAATTTTGTGTACAAAGAGTTCATATATGTGAATTCCATTTTGTATTTGTCTTAGTGAGTGATTGTTTAGTGATCTTGTTTTATTCCTTAATTTTTTTCTTGGATTATTATGGTTCACGAGGTGCAAAAGCCAGCACCTAGTCACCTAGTCAGGAAGGAGGGTTACTAACTAAAGAATAAATAGGATTCATGTGATTAATTAGAGATATTGATTATGTATTTCATATTAATTTAGCATACAAAAATTATTCCTATTACGTATTTTATTATATGTTTATATCGATTTAGTCATTACTTATGAAAATGAAAGTACAAATTGAATTTCAATCTAAAATCACACATCATACCTTCATTTTACTTTTAAAATTTTGAAAACTAGGAAAAAAACTAAAACTCATGTTTTTAATCAATTGATTAGTCGATTACTCGTCCAGTTAGACGGATCGACTACGTAATTTGATGCAGCGTGATCCCAAATTATAGGGCCACATTTATTTAATTAATTAGTAGTCAATTTAGGATAATTGGTTGTCGGTTTAAATTATTTTCTATTCTTGTAATGTCATCCCTCATATATAAAGGGATGAGGGTCCAATGTTTTAGTCAGTTCAAGATGTGATAAAATAGAGATTTATCTCTCTCTCCTCTCCCCTCTCTCTCCTTCTCCCCACGTGATCTACACATGTTCTTCTTCTCCCAAACCCCTCGTATTCCCGACGAGTCTCTTATCTCTTCCCCTCGTATTCCCGACGAGTCTCTTCTCTCTTCCCCTCGCGGTCTTCGCGTTTCTTCTTCTCTAACCCCGTGCATCCGGCGTGTCTTCTCTTCTCAACCCTTCCAGTTTCTTCTTCTCAACCCCTCTATTTTCTTCTACCATCGAAAAATCCACCGTCAAATCTATTTCCCGCGCCGCTCCGAATTCCATTCTGCATCAATTGGTATCAGAGCATGGCAACCGAATCGTCCCTACGATTCGACGATCCCGTCGTGCATTGGAAGATGCAATATGATTTGAGTTGCATATCTCATGATTCGCGTTCACGCGCACGTCGACACAAGTTCATGAAGCGCCTTATGTCAAGCTACAAGGTTCAAGCAATTCGTCGGGAGACGAATTTTTTAAAAGCGGAGGAGAGTTGATGCAGCGTGGACTCGACATGTAGGGTCGTCTAATTATTTAAATTGTGGCCGTTAATTTTATTTACGTTTTTTAAGTTGTCGCGATTTTAAATAAAGAGATCGCGTGTGATCTCAATTAGTCTTAATTTGAATTTCAAATTTAGTAGTTAGTCGGTTAATTAATTAGAGTCAGTTTAGGATAATTGGTTGTCGGTTTAAATTATTTTCTATTCTTGTAATGTCATCCCTCCTATATAAAGGGATGAGGGTCCAATGTTTTAGTCAGTTCAAGATGTGATAAAATAGAGATTTATCTCTCTCTCTTCTCCCCTCTCTCTCCTTCTCCCCACGTGATCTACACATGTTCTTCTTCTCCCAAACCCCTCGTATTCCCGACGAGTCTCTTCTCTCTTCCCCTCGTATTCCCGACGAGTCTTTTCTCTCTTCCCTTCGCGGTCTACGCGTTTCTTCTTCTCTAACCCCGCGCATCCGGCGTGTCTTCTCTTCTCAACCCTTCCAGTTTCTTCTTCTCAACCCCTCTATTTTCTTCTACCATCGAAAAATCCACCGTCAAATCTATTTCCCGCGCCGCGCCGAATTCCATTCTGCATCATAATTAAACTAAATAGTAATTGAATTGAGTTATACTAATCCTACATCTCACTTAATTGCATAGTTAGATTTATTAGTCGAACCCAACCGATTATTGCAATGCATGCCTTTACTTTGTGCATCACAAAGGTTTGAAAAAACGAAAGGCAGAACGAGGCCCTGGAAGCGAGGCGGGGCGTAGCCTCGAGGTGGTCGAGGCGTAAGCCTCGGTTTGTATAGGAAAATAATTACAAAAAGTATAATAGATATATTTATTGGTAAAATAATATAATCTAACAAATATGTAGTATATAACAATGTAATATATGATGATATTATGAAGATAAGAACATGAAAAAAAGGATATGTCAATGCCATAAACCTTTCTACTTAATTTCTACCCAGTTAAAAGGAAATCATTCGCTATAAATATCACTAAAATATTTATCAAAAAGGGATTGGCTATAGTTGTCATTAAAGATATCCAAGTTGTTGATATGAATCATATGATTTGAATCCTAAGTTATGTTCTACTGAACCTAAATGAAGAACAGTCTGATGTTCCCTTGTGCCACCATACCCTACCAGTATAGGGGTCCCAAAAAATTTTCTTTTATGGGTATTCGAATTCACACGCAGTTTCTTATATGTTTAAGGGTGTAATAGTAAGAGTCTCTGAAATAATTGGACATGTTAATGGTAAATATGAATATGAAAGAGGTCAAATTTAAGCATTTCTTACATAAATATATACTAAACAAGTAGATCTTTATAAACATCTGAAAATACCAATAGGACTAATTATTTTCTTTAAAAAATGCTTTAAAAATCTCTAACGCTTCACCTTACGCCATGCCTCGACCGCCTCATGCATCTGAGGCGCACGCCTAAGCCAGGGGGTCCGAGGCAGTCGCCTCGAGGCTCTTTGACTCCGTCCCATTTTGCCTCGAGCACTTTTGTGCCTCGAGGTGCGTTTTTTCAAACCATGTGCATCACTAGATTAAGGACTTTGAAACCCTTGTCTGAGTAAAGTGTATCTAAAGAAGACATAATATCATGTACAAATATAGCAAATACATATAATTCTCATTGTATGAGAGTGGTCTTATTTTGATTTATTAATGTGGAGGTTGCAAAGAAGAGGATGGTTCCCAAGATCATTAGAACTAAATGGTAGAATATTCAATTGAAGCAATCAAGCTTCAAGGAGAAGGTTTTAGAAGACTTATCTTGGAATTGTAGGGGAAGTGCAAACGAGACGTGGGAAGTAGACGTGCTAATCTTGTATCCGAAGGGTAGCTGAAGAGATGCTAGGTGATGCAACCTACTTAAAAGCATCTAGGTAACAATTCTAAAGATGTGAAACTAATGGACTTGACGACAGGGACAACTAAAATGAGATGCGATGCGCAAAAATCAGCAACAATGACAGTCGTTACACGAATACTATCGCAAGTTACTCCACAAATTCAGGGCAAACTAATGAGTTAAAAGTTCATAGGAAAAATATCACAATATTGCAGCGACTAGGAGTCTCAACGATTCACCAAACCAAATTAGCAATATCACAGCCCACAGAACTAATAATGATGCGATAGAATTTGGTAAAACGGACGCTCATACCACAACCGGCAAGGAGAGAAAAGGCGCACTTCAGATCTGGCCAAAACGAAGATGGCGAACTGGTCACAGCGGTGTTCCAAGCGGTTCCAAGGGCGCGAGTGAGGACTGGCTGCCTGCGGCGTTGACGGCGGTGAGCGGTGGTCCCTAGGGGTCGTGCGTGAACGGTGCGGTTGGGGGTAGGAGGGCAAAGGGCAGTACGGTGGGGGAATACTGGCGCGTTGGCTGGGGAACGATGGAGGGTGTCGGCGTGAGAACAGGGCTGCGGGGTAGGCGGGGCAAAGGTGGGGTCTAGGGGATGTCGAGGGCGATGTCGACTGGGTGGGAGGAGGCGGCAGGGTGCTGGGGGGTGGGAAATAGGTCGCTGGCGAGGCGGCGCTGGGCGCGGGACAGGGGAGGCGAGGCGCAGGTGGAGCAGAAGGAGGGGCGAGGGCGGCTGGCGAGTAACGGGAGGAGGAGAAAGGCCGGGATAAGCCGGCGAGAGAGAGAGAGGTGAGAGAGAGGGGAGGGGGCGGCGGCGTGAGATGAAGATTAGGGTTCGGGGTGGGAGTAGAAAACACGGGTTTTGGGGAGGGAGAGGGTTGCGGATCCGAGAGAGAGGGAGGGAGAGAGAGAGGGGGGGGGAGAGATAAGTGAGGGAAAAATAAATTGTAATTCGACTTAATTAATCCTAATACAAAGGGGGCCTTTTATAGAGGCTAATCCCCCTAAAATAGCAACCACATTTTGGAAATAAAAATAAAGTAAAGAAATCATGCAGAAAAGAAAAAAACTAAAGGCCTTTTATAATGAGCCTTTTTACATGATTAACTAAAACTTAAAATAAAAATGTCTACTAAAAGGGTGGAGGTGGAATCATGCTGCATCAACTCCCCCTGCTGAAAAGAATCTCGCTCCGTCGAGATGGCATCGTAGAAACTCTGACGTATGTCGGGACGGAGTTGTCGGAGTTCATCCTCGTCAATCCAGGTGCAATCCGTAAAAGGTCGTCCCTTCCATTTGACTAGGTATCGTCGAAAGAGACCACGTCTAGTCATCATATCTCGGATGTCGACAATATCTTCAATCTGATCGGCATCATTCTCGGTTGGTGGTTGGCGCGTGTCATCGGCGGGAACTGCTACTGGGGTGGCATCGGCCTGTTCATCTCCATGATATAAGAAGAGATCTGATACGTTGAATACTGGCGATGTCTGGACGTCTGGCGGCAAGTCGAGTAAATAAGCATTGGGCCCAATCTTCTTGAGGACTCGGAATGGACCAATCTTTCGTTCGCTCAATTTTTGGTGGACTCTTAAAGGAAACCTCTCTTTTTTCAGGTGGACCATCACTAACTCTCCAACTCTGAACTCGCTCTCTCTTCGGTGTAGGTTGGCTTGGGCTTGGTATTTCTGAGTCATGGCTTGGAGTTTGGCTCGGATTTCAGTATGGATGTGGGTTAGGTGTTCGACCAGATCCTCAGCAGCTGCACTACTTCTCCCTTGCATGGTTGTGGGCTTGAGGTCTAAAATTTGGGTAAGTGGAAAGCCGTATACACTCTCAAAGGGTGATTTTTCGGTGGACCTATTAGTGGAACTGTTATACGCGAATTCAGCTTGGGGAAGAATTAGATCCCATTTGGACGGAGAGTCCCCTGCAAGACATCACAATAGACTTCCTAATGATCTGTTAACTACTTCGGTTTGCCCATCTGTTTGTGGATGATAAGCGGTGCTATATTACAAACGAGTACCAAGACGAGACCAAAGCGTGCGCCAAAAATGACTCAAAAATCGAGTATCCCGATCCGAAGTAAAAGAATGAGGAACACCATGAATCGAACGACATCACGAAAAAACAAATCAGCGACATGAGATGCATCTGAGGTTTTTCTACATGCAATGAAATGTGCCATTTTAGAAAATCTGTCCACCACCACGAATATGGAGTCAACTTTTCGTAGCGTGAGGGGTAAGCCTAGCACAAAATCCATGGTGATGTCTTCCCAGGGTCGCAGAGGAATTGGCAGGGGTGTATACAGTCCAGTGTTCTGCCTGTGGCCTTTGAACCTTTGACATGTTTGGCATCTCTGTACGAATTTTGTGACATCCTTTCGCATCTGCGGCCAATAAAATCGCTCTTGGAGGAGAGTCAAAGTCTTGTCCCTTCCAAAGTGTCCAGCTAAACCTCCGTTATGTAGTTCTGAAATTAAATTCTCACGAAGGGATGTGGCAGGGATGCATAGTTGGTGGCCTTTGAACAGGAAACCCTCATGGAGAACATAAGTGGATGTTGGATCATGTCCAGTATCAACACATTCCGCATGAACTTGTCCGAAATCAGGATCAGTGGGGTAAAGGTCCTTGAGTGTGTCAAACCCTGTTGTGCTGATGGTTATTGTGGTCAGGGCATGCGCTCGTCGGCTCAACGCGTCGGCCACGCGGTTCAGGGTTCCAGCTTTGTGTTTGAGATGGAATGTGTATTCTTGGAGGAAACTAACCCACTTGGCATGGCGCTTATTAAGGGTTTTCTGCGAATTCAGATATCTTAAGGCTTCATGATCAGAGTTGAGGACAAATTCACGTTGGATCAGGTAATGCCTCCAATGTTTGAGAGCTTGTACCACGGCATAAAATTCAACATCATAGGTGGAGTATCGCGATCTGGCTTCATTCAATTTCTCGCTGTAGAAGACGACAGGTCGTCCTTTTTGACTTAGGACAGCACCAATCCCGACGTGTGTTGTGAGGCGTCGCAATCAACTACAAAAACCTTGGTGAAGTCGGGAAGTGCCAAAACAGGAGCATGTGTCAATTGATGTTTTAGATTTTGAAAGCTTGTTTCTGCTTCAAGAGTCCAAGCGGGTGCGCCTTTACGCGTGCAATCTACCAACGGAACTGCACAAGTGCTAAAGTTCCGAATGAAACGTCGGTAGAAAGAAGCTGGCCCCAGAAAGCTGCGAATTTCAGTGAGAGTTTTGGGTACGGGCCAGCTCTGAATGGCCTGAATTTTGGAGTGATCAACCTTAAGTCCATCGGCGGTGACAATGTACCCCATGAAGAGGACTGTGTCAGACATGAAGGAGCATTTCTTAAGGTGAACATACAGTTTTTGGGCTCTCAGGGTTTCCAGGACTTGTCGGAGGTGAGACAAGTGGTCTTCTTTAGTCAAGCTGTAGATCAGGATATCATCGAAATACACAACCACAAACTTGCCAATGAAGGGTCGCAATACATGATTCATGATTCGCATGAAGGTGCTTGGGGCATTCGACAAGCCGAAGGGCATGACCGTCCATTCATACATGCCCTCTTTGGTCTTAAAAGCAGTCTTCCACTCGTCTCCAGGTCGGAGGCGAATCTGATGGTAGCCACTGCGGAGATCCATTTTGGAGAACAATTTGGCACCCGATAACATATCAAGCATATCATCAAGGCGTGGAATGGGAAAACGATATTTGATTGTTATCTTGTTGATAGCACGACTGTCCACGCACATTCTCCATGTGTCGTCTTTCTTCGGGGTAAGCAGAGCAGGAACCGCCACGGGGTTCATACTCTCTCGAACATACCCACGTCGCAGCAGATCAGTAACCTGCCAGTTCATATCTTCATGCTCACTTGGGCTCATTCGGTAATGGGGTAGGTCGGGTAGGCTGGCTCCAGGTACTAGATCAATGTGATGTTGAATGTCTCGCAACGGGGGTAGTCCTTCAGGCAACTCTTCAGGCATGATGTCAGCGACTCTTGGATGATGGGCTTTATCTCATGCGGGACTTTAGGTGGAGTTGTCTCTTGATTGTCCGCTTCACGTCCCATTAATGCATAGATGGTGGAGCTCTCCTGCATTTTACGTTGGAATGTTTGGGCTTCCATCAACAACACAGGGCCCGTGGTCACAGTCTTTGACGGTGTAGTTTTATTACCAGTTTGGGCGGTCGCAGTTCGAAGTGTAGCCACTTGGCGAGGGCTAAGGGCTTCACGTTGTGGTCTGAGGGTTACACACACTTTGTCTATGAGAAAGGTGTACGTGTTCAATTTTCCTCGGTGTTCAGTGTCTCGATCGAATTGCCACGGTCTCCCTAGAAGTATGTGACAGACATCCATAGGGGTTACATGGCACCACACCTCGTCCTTATATGAAGGACCAATGGAGAAGTTAACGAGGCTTTGACGGTGGATCGGGAGTTGGGTACCACCACGAAACCATGCCACACTGTACGGTTTCTCGAGTGGTTGAGTTGGCAGACCCAACTTGTCGACCATTTCTTGTGAAACGAAGTTCTCTACGCTTCCTCCATCAATGATCAGCGAACAACGTCGTCCTCCTGAGGTGCAGGTGGTTCGGAAGATGCTGCGTCGCAGCCAGCTATCAGCATCGTGGACAGCGGGGGTGAGCAGAATGTTTGTAGGTGCGCTGTCAGGAGCGATAAAGTTCTCGTGTTCAATTACCAAGAACGAACCGGATTCGTCTCCATCCACTCCTAGAGGCTCATAGTCGTCGGCTCCCATGGTGTCAGCAGTCAAAGCAGTCGGTTCCTCCATAGGTGATTCCTGTGATTCAAGGTCAGGGTCTTCAGGGTCGTCGGTGGTGCATAAGTGGACGGGTCTAGCCTTAGGGTTTGAGCACTCTGCTGCTCGGTGTCCCTTTTGATAGCATCGGAAGCAAGTATCAGGTATCACAATAGGTCGACTTCCCAAGATGCCTGAGCCGGAATTTCCAATAGGGGGTCGGACGACGGCAGGGGTCGATGGTTTGGCTTGGGGTTTACCCGCAACTATGGATGAGGAACCTATCAGTTTGGAGGTCGTCATTGGGGTACTGGTGCGAGGGACGCAGTTCGCAGAGAAAGACATCTTCCTTGTTTGGGCTTTAGCGAGCTTGGTCTCAGCCCGTTCAGCCTGCTTGTAGGCTTCGTCGACATCTCGGCAGTTGTGGAGGTAGAGTTCATCCTGGATGACTTGGCGAAGGCCTTGCATGTAGCGGGTGACTTCCTGAATAGGAGTTTCCTGCAAGCGGTTGCGATGGACTAGGGATTGGAACCCTTCGGTGTATTCCTTCACGCTCATGGTACCTTGCCTCCATGATTGCAGTCGCGCGTACAGATCGCGTCTGTAATCTTCAGGCACGAATTTGATCTTCAATTTAGCATTCATTTTGCTCCAACTGCGGATTTTACTTTTTCCCTTTCGTTTGCGTTCAGACTGCAAACGGTCCCACCATAGCAGAGCATGTCCCTTTAGTTTGATGGTGACAAATTGAACTTTCCGCTCACTAGGCATAGATTTCCACACAAAGAAGTGCTCGACGGCTTGGAGCCAATCCAAGAAGACATCAGGGTCTCATCCTCCGTCAAATTCCGGAACGTCGAGGCGGATGCCTCGATCCCATCCATCATCGGACCTAGGTCCATTTCGGGGCAGGAATTGATATTCGCCAGTAGGTTGTGTAGTGTAGCCGGAGGTGTGTGGATCTTGATTCTTGGGAAAGAAAGGAGTGTAGTCTCTTGATTCTTCTTCTTCACTTTCTTGTGATGGCCAATCGCTAACGTGTCCGTCAGAAGTAGAGGAACTAGAGTCATGGGAAGTGCTATTCCGGGAGTGAGGTTTCCGGCCAGTGCGTCGACCTTTATTGGGGGTTTCATCACTATGGTCTGGTCCTAGCACGCGACTATTCAATGTGGCAATTTGTTCATACGCGATGGCGACTTTACGATCAATTCTGGCGACTTGTGTGCTCAGTTGATTGCCCAGGTGTTGTAATTAGGGGTGTAAACGGACCGAACCTGAGCGAACCTATATTTTTTAGGTTCGGTTCGTTTATTTAATCGAGCCTAAACTTGTGTTCAGGTTCGGTTCGTTTATTTTCGAACCGAATCTGAATCGAACCTCTTTTTAAACGAATCGAACCTAAGCGAATATCGAACTTAAGAATTCTCTAATAAGAGGGAGTGAAAAGAAGAGAAATGGAAATATATAGGTGTATTTATAGTTAGAATAAATATTCATTTAGTTTTTTTCTTTATCTAACTCATCTTCATCTTTAAAAAAAATAGATTAATAAGGATTCGTCTCTTTGAAAAAAGTATAATTATAATATATTTTATATCTATTCAGATGGGGATAAGGAATAAGAATAATGCAGAGATATTCGATAAATATGTTTGTACTAGTTATATCGATTTGAAGATAAAGAAGGGAAAAGTACTAGACCATAGATGATAGATGTTGTAAATACGGTGTGACTATTTATTTTTGGATAGTTTATACCAAGATAAAACCTAGTTATCCCGTAAATATCTAGTTATCTCTAGACAAAATTCACTTACCTTGGGATAAAAACCACTCATCTCAAAATAAGTCCACTTCTACGGATAAGGATTTGTAAATATGTATATATGTATGTTTATCGAGCTTTTAACGAATCGAACCTGAGCGAACCTATGATTTTTAGGTTCGGTTCGTTTATTTAATCGAGCCTAAACTTGTGTTCAGGTTCGGTTCGTTTATTTCCGAATCGAATCTGAATCGAACTTTTAGCGAGCCGAACCTGAGCGAATATCGAACTTGAGAATTTTCTTACACCCCTAGTTGTAATCGGGCAAACAAAGCCTCTAATGTTAATTCAGGGTGTGAAGTATAGGTGGGTTTAGAGGCACTTGGTTTGTCGGCCATGACATCAGGGTCTCGTCCTCCGTCAAATTCCAGAACGTCGAGGCGGATGCCTCGATCCCATCCATCATCGGACCTAGGTCCATTTCGGGGCGGGAATTGATATTCGCCAGTAGGTTGTGCAGTGTAGTCGGAGGTGTGTGGATCTTGATTCGTGTAGTCTCTTGATTCTTCTTCTTCTTCACTTTCTTGTGATGGCCAATCGCTAACGTGTCCGTCAGAAGTAGAGGAACTAGAGTCACGGGAAGTGCTATTCCGGGAGTGAGGTTTCCGGCCAGTGCGTCGACCTTTATTGGGGGTTTCATCACTATGGTCTGGTCCTAGCACACGATTATTCAATGTGGCAATTTGTTCATACGCGATGGCGACTTTACGATCAATTCCGGCGACTTGTGTGCTCAGTTGATTGCCCAGGTGTTGTAATTGGGCAAACAAAGCCTCTAATGTTAATTCAGGGTGTGAAGTATAGGTGGGTTTAGAGGCACTTGGTTTGTCGACCATGGGAATCCTAGGGTTTTTGCTTTCTTTGTTTGGGGATTTTTTTTGTTTTGTTTTTTTTATGCAATTAATAAATGAAATGCAAGTGAGGTGCAAGATCGTGATGCTCTGATACCAAATTGATGCAACCTACTTAAAAGCAACTAGGTAACAATTCTAAAGATGTGAAACTAATGGACTTGACGACAGGGACAACTAAAATGAGATGCGATGCGCAAAAATCAGCAACAATGACAGCCGTTACACGAATACTATCGCAAGTTACTCCACAAATTCAGGGCAAACTAATGAGTTAAAAGTTCCTAGGAAAAATATCACAATATTGCAGCGACTAGGAGTCTCAACGATTCACCAAACCAAATTAGCAATATCACAGCCCACAGAACTAATAATGATGCGATAGAATTTGGTAAAACGGACGCTCATACCACAACCGGCAAGGAGAGAAAAGGCGCGCTTCAGATCTGGCCAAAACGAAGATGGCGAACTGGTCACAGCGGCGTTCCAAGCGGTTCCAAGGGCGCGGATGAGGACTGGCTGCCTGCGGCGTTGACGGCAGTGAGCGGTGGTCACTAGGGGCCGTGCGTGAACGGTGTGGTTGGGGGTAGGAGGGAAAAGGGCAGTACGGTGGGGGAATAATGGCGCGTTGGCTGGGGAACGATGGAGGGAGTCGGCGTGAGAACAGGGCTGCGGGGTAGACGGGGCAAAGGTGGGGTCTAGGGGATGTCGACTGGGTGGGAGGAGGCGGCCGGGTGCTGGGGGGTGGGAAATAGGTCGCTGGCGAGGCGGCGCTGGGCGCGGGATAGGGGAGGCGAGGCGCAGGTGGAGCAGAAGAAGGGGCGAGGGCGGCTGGCGAGTAACGGGAGGAGGAGAAAGGCCGGGATAAGCCGGCGAGAGGGAGAGGTGAGAGAGAGGGGAGGGGGCGGCGGCGTGAGATGAAGATTAGGGTTCGGGGGTGGGAGTAGAAAACACGGGTTTTGGGGAGGGAGAGGGTTGCGGATCCGAGAGAGAGGGAGGGAGAGAGAGAGAGGGGGGGGAGAGATAAGTGAGGGAAAAATAAATTGTAATTCAACTTAATTAATCATAATACAAAGGGGGCCTTTTATAGAGGTTAATCCCCTAAAATAGCAACCACATTTTGGAAATAAAAATAAAGGAAAGAAATCATGCAGAAAAGAAAAAAACTAAAGGCCTTTTATAATGAGCCTTTTTACATGATTAACTAAAACTTAAAATAAAAATGTCTACTAAAAGGGTGGAGGTGGAATCATGCTGCATCACTAGGCGAGTCTAAGGGAGGAATTACAGGCCGAAAGGAGACATGGTGGTGGAGTGAAGGGATGCAAGAGAAGCTTAAAATTAAAAGAGCTTGCTTTAAAGCTATGAATAAGGATAGAATAGAGGAATCTATCACAAATTACAAAATTGCGAAGAAGGAAGCGATGAAGGCCGCAAGTGAATCTAAGTTGAAATTTTATGAAGTTTTGTACAAAAAGCATGACTCGAAGTAGGGCCAGAAGGATATATTCCGATTGGCCAAAGCAAAAGAAAGAAAGATCAAAGATCTTTCTCAAGTAAGATGCATCAAGGATGAGGAAGGGCATGTGCTTGTTACTCAGAGGTAGCCAAAGAGATGTTAGGAGAGTCTAAGGGAGGAGTTATAGGCCAAAAGGAGGCATGGTGGTGGAGTGAAGGGGTGCAAGAGAAGCTTCAAATTAAAGAGCGTGATTTAAAGATATGTATAAGGATAGAATAGAGGAAACTATCACAAACTATAAGATAGCGAAGAAGGAAGCGAAGAAAGCCGTAAGTGATGCTAAGTCGAAAGCTTGTGAAGTTTTGTACAAAAAGCATGACTTGAAGGAGGGCCAGAAGGATATATTCTGATTGGCCAAAGCAAGAGAAAAAAAGATCAAAGATCTTTCTCAAGTAAGATGCATCAAGGATGAGGAAGGACATGTGCTTGTTACTCAGAGGGATATAGAGATTAGATGGAAGCAGTATTTCCATAGGGAAGAGAATAAAGAGATTAGGGAAGGGAATAAAGAGGTTACTTTTGGAGATCTTGCTGGTAGTGAATGTTACCTGAATCGTGTTAGCTATAGACGGGTACAAAGGAAGTAGAGGAGTCTTTAAAGGCTACGAAACCTAGAAAAGGTGTAGGACCGAAGTTTGGAGAGTTCTAGGTTAATGGGGTTTGACTTGGCTCCCAAATTTATTCAATGTTATTTGGCGAAACAAGAAAATATCTGAAGAATGGAGGAGAAGCATTGATGTGCCTCTTTATAAGAATAAAGGAGATATTCAAACTTATTCGAATTAAAGAGCTATCAAACTAATGAGTCATACTATGAAAATTTGGTGTAGCTTAAATAGATGACAAGATGAGAGAAAACCACTTAAGATGGTTTGGCCATTTACAAAGGAGGTCGGTCGATGCACCGGTTAGAAGATGCGGGATTTGGAATGTTGAACCGATTAAGAAAAGACAAGGAAGAAACAAGAAGTGTTGCAATGGGACTATCCGAAGGGATCTTAGTTATTTAGATTTAAGTCCGAAAATGATCCAAAATAGATCTAAATGAAGGCAAAAAAATCATGTAGCTGACCCTACTTAATTGTGGGAAAGACTTTGTTGTTGTTGATGTGGAGGTGGATTTGGATTTGGATTGAGTCGTGAAGTACAAGTACATGTACAATGAGTGGGGATCATGTGCCCATACAAGGTCGGGGCCTTCCAAAATATTGTAGGATGGAAGTATAAAATGAAAATGGGTCAAAGGTTGCCGGTAAGTGATGCATCTTCAATGTAGGTGCATATCCTGTTGTCATTGTTACAATCATTGTTAGAAAATAGGAAGCGGAATCAGAAATAAGGATAAAGAAATTGAAGAACACACGAATTTTTAGTAGAACCCTACTCCCTAAGGAGCGGGATGAAACCACGGGAGAATGCCTCAGAAGGCGTATGTGTTCATCGCATTTTCTCAATGGAGACAGGAGGTCTGGGGCTCCTTATATAGCCTTCACAGAGCCTCCAAGTCGCACCACTGGTAGATGTGGGACTAAATATATGGATGGGGTAAATGGATCCTGGAGGTATCCATTTATCCATCTACAACACAACATGTGCACAACCAAATACTCCAACACCCCCTCAAGCTGGAGCATGCAATGCTTAGCTTGGACAAACAAACACAAAGAAACTAAACTCACGCTACATGACACTACAGACAATATCAACTCAATAAGCACAATTGTCGACTGTTGTCGAGGACGTTGCTTCTCATGACGTGCATGTGAGGAGGACGAACGGGCTGGAGTGTGAGTCAAACAGAGGACTCGAAATCTGACAATCGAGTCTGAAACTGCGCTTGGAGTCTCCTCGTCAGAGAACTAGGTATCTCCCATCTGGCTCAGAGAATGGTACTCTGCTTTGGAGTCCCTGTGATACCACATGAAAACCCTTACCAACATGACGTAGGGAATGGTCATCTACTCTGGAGTCCTTATGGTTCACATGAAAACTTTGGTCGAAACAACAAGAAAAGATGGGGACCACTACAAAAGATGGCAAACATGTGCTCATCTAAAAACTGGAGACTCGGAACCATGATCATCGAGTCTGAACAACTGAGAAACTGTAGAGTCTGACACATTGACTGGCCTGGAATCTAGAGTCTGGAGAATCTGGATCTGATAATGTAGAACAAGACCTGTGACCCTACGCAATACTCCCCCTTTCTCCCATATTGGTCGGAATGACAATCGTCGACCAAGTTGGGAGAAGACAATAAAATAGGGGAAAACATGAAAACTCTTAGCCGATAATTTTTTCGGCTTTCTCATTATTTTTTTTCCGGTTGTTTTACCATTTTTTATAGCCGTAACACTTTTCTTTTTCTTTTTTACAGCTTTATTGTTTTTTAGCTCTCATCTCCCTTTTTTTAACAATTTAAAATAAAACTGAGCCCAAATCTTTTTTTTAAAAAAAATGTCGATCCCCCCTAGGGTTCCCACGGTGGGAACCCTTTTTTTCTCGATCAAGCGTCGCTAGGGGCTCCTGTAGTTGTTGGCACCGCCGCTGGAGACCAAAGAGAGAGAGAGTCACGTAGGGCATCGCGTGGGCTTGAGGGCGGCACCAACGAGCGAAGGGGGAGAAAGCTCTCCTGTGAGTTGAGAATGGAGCATCGCCGCCTTCTTGGAGCATCTCTGCCTGCGGAGCATCGCATGCGAGGCCTAGGGCACCAGGAGCGAGCGCTCAGCCTGGAGTGTCACCCATGCGATGGGTTTTCACCATGATAGCCACCGCTTGCAACATGGAGCGTGCGCGTGGCGTGCGATTTCTGGAGGGTTGTCGACATCATTCAGCATGGGACCCTCGCGCGATTTCTGGAGCGCACACAATTTCTGGAGCTGCATGGGCAATCTTGCGGTTTGCAGCAGAGGAGCCGTTGCTGTGAGATGTGTGCGAAGGTTCAGATCGCGCGATGCCGCCTGGAGTTAATCTGTGGCTTCGGGAGGAGATGCTGTTGGTATTTCTTCGCGCGAGAATAGAGATGCCGCATAGACTTAGGGTTACGTAAAAACCCGGCTCGTGATTTGAGGACTGCGACCATCTGCGACATGGAGATCTTGCGACTGATGCACGCTGCCTACGAGAGGACGGCATCGCCTGGCTGCAGAAGGGGCTTCAAGCCCCTCGAGTTCTGCCTGCAGAATGGGAAGGCTCCGCCTGGGGCTTCGTGGAGGCCAGGGGCTTCATCCGGGGCGGCTAGGGCATGCCTGAGACTGGAGAACCACGCGGCGCAAGATTCTTCTTTTCTTCTTTGAGGGATAGGGTTCCACGTTCCCCTCCTGGGAACCCATAATGCTCCTGGAACTCATAATCGAAACTAGGGTTCAGAAACCCTAGATGCCTTCGGATTTTCAGAAACAGATTTGAATCTCGAACGAATTACAAAAATCTTCAAACACATCTTCAAATTTTACAAACAAATCTTCAAGATAAAACACCAACTTTAAATCTCGAACTAATTACAAAAATAAATCTTCAACATAAATTCCTCGAGAATCGAACTCGCTCTGATACCATGTTAGAAAATAGGAAACGGAAGCGGAATCAGAAATAAAGATAAAGAAATTAAAGAACACAAAAATTTTTACGTGGAACCCTACTCCCTAAGGAGCGGGATGAAACCACGGGAGAATGCCTTAGATTGCGTATGTGTTCATTGCACTTTCTTAATGGATACAGGAGGTTTGGGGCTCCTTATATAGCCTCCACAGAGCCTCCAAGTCCCACCACTGGTAACTGTGGGACTAAACATATGGATGGGGTAAATGGGTCCTGGAGGTATCCATTTACCCATCTACAACACAACAGACGCACAACCAAGTACTCCAACAATCATCTTTATATGATTCCAACTCTATAGCAAGAATGCATCTTTAAATGAATTACATTAATGAGAGGTCATTGGGTTCTCTTATATAGGAGAGGAACCTATTGGGCAAATTACATGAAGAAGACAAAATAAATAGATAATAAGAAAATAGTAAGAAAGATAGCAAATATCTCAAACTTCTCCCTCAAGCTGGAGCACAAATATCGATCAAACTCAGCTTGGAACAACATCTCTGATAAGGCCCTCTGTCTAGGACCTTAGTAAAAACATATTTTGTCTGGTCTCTAGAGCTGACATGCGTAGTGGCGATAAGACCCTTCTGTATCATGTCACGAGTGTAGTGACAATCCACCTCTATGTGCTTGGTTCTATCATGAAAGGTTGGGTTGTTGGCAATGAAAAGAGCAACCTGATTATCACATTGGAGGTGTATGGGGAGAGGCACCTCTATAGTCAGGTGAGTAAACATATCTGACCACATCATCTCTGTGCTAGCATGTGCCTTGGCCTTGTATTCTGACTTGGCGCTCGATCTGGCAACCACGATCTGCTTCTTGCTCTTCCATGAAACCTGGGAATTCCCTATGAACACATTGAAGCCTGAAGTAAACTTCCTATCCTTTGGACACCTAGCATAATCCCCATCTGCACACGCTATAACTGAGAGAGATGTGCGTCTACTTAAAAGAAGTCTCGTACTTGGTGATGTTTTCATATACCTCAGAATCGTATGGACTGTATCAATATGTGCATGTCTGGGCTGCTCCATAAACTGACTCACTTTGTCTACGACAAAGGATATGTCGGGCCTGATAATAGTCATATATAGTAGCTTGCCAACAAGCTCTATGTACCTCCTCTTGTCGACCTCCTCAGTGTCATCATCATAGAACTTCATGCTCGGGTCAACAGGAGTGGTGGCAGGTCTGCAATCTGCCATGTCGGTCTCTGAAAGAAGATATGTAATGTACTTCCTCTGGGTAATCACAAGACCTCGATGGTTCCTGGCAACTCCAATCCAAGGAAGTAACGTAAATTACCAAGGTCCTTGGTAATAAACTATTGACCTAGTAAGTCCTTGGCACCATGAATGCCATGCTCGTCATCCCATGTAATAATAATGTCATCAACGTAAACAAGAATGACAATAGTACCTCTCTGGATCCTGTGCACAAACAAAGAGTGATCTGTAGTCGATCGCACAAACCCTTGTAACTCTATCAAGTCCAAGAGCTTCTGAAACCATGCTCTTGAACTATGCTTAAGGCCATAGATAGCCTTGTGAAGGCTGCAAAACTTCTGAAACTCCCCCTCAGCAGCAAACCCGGGTGGATGTTGCATGTAGACCTCCTCCTATAATCACCGTAGAGGAAGGCATACTTCACATCAAGCTGGTAAAGGGGTCAATCTCGTGTCACATCAACAGAAAGTAGAATACGCAGAGTAGAATACCTGGCAACTAGAGAGAAAGTTTCCTGATAGTCCATCCCATATGTCTGGGTGAACCACAAGTCTCGCCTTATAGCGATCCGCATTGTCATCTGCACGGTGTTTCACAGTGAACACCCATTTGCATCCCACAACGGATGTGTCAACTGGAGCAGAAACAAGACTCTACATACCATGTGACTGTAGCGTGGTCATCTCCTCCTCCATGGCCAACCTCCACTGATTGTCCTGAAGAGCATCCTGATATGCCTGTGGTATCTCCACGGCTCATAGTACCAATGTAAGCCTTCTGAAATCCTATGACAGTCTTCTCAAGGAAACCTGGGCTGCAAGAGGACAAGTAGAACACGTATGTTTTGGCTTTCGTAGAGCAATCGACACACCAAGATCATATACCAGTCTCGAGCCTTTAAGTTCCCTTCTAGAGAGGGCACCTGCTCATCCTTTATGGAATTCTGCTGCACAGATAACTCAGTAGTGCCATCAGTAGAAACAATATGCTCATTACATACCTGAGGCATGTTGGATGATGGGCAAGACCTGTGAGCATGGGGGAACCAAGCGAGACTTGCGAGTAAAAACATGTGGCAAAATTGAGTCACAGTAGGAAGTGGAACCACGGGAGTAGGTGTAGGTGGTGGTGGTGGTGGTGGTGGCTGAGGAGGAGGTGGTACAGCAAGAGTAGAGGGAGGTGGAGGAACGATAGTAGGAGGTGGAGGCATGTAGATATCATTGTCGGAGTCAGATGCGACTAGTCTATCACATGTAGGAGAAAAATGCTTAACGGACTCAAAGAAAGTAACGTCAGCACTGACAAGGTATTTCTGCCCTAGCATATCAAAGCAACGGTACCCCTTTGTGTACGAGAGTAGCCGAAAACGCGCACTTGATAGTTCTGGGATAGAGCTTGTCACGTCTGGGAGAGACATCATGAACAAAAGCAACATATCCGAACATACGAGGTGTAAGGTAGAAAAGATCATTCTCGGAAAACGCAATCGAGAAAGGAATCTTCTCTCCCAATACAGATGAGGGCATGCGGTTCACCAGATACCAAGCAATAAGCACATCATCGCCGCAGTAAGCGTGAGGAGCACGACTCTGTATCATTAAGATTCTGGTCACATCAAGTAAGTGACGGTGTTTGTGCTCGGCAACATCGTTCTGTTGGGAAGTATAAATACATGAGGTCTGGTGAACAATGCCAAGAGATCTAAGAATTTCATAAAGTTGTAAGGTGCAGAATTCTAAGGCATTATTAGAATGAAGGTATTTGACATTGGCAAAAAATATTCTTTATCCCATTAATAAAATATTTGATCACAGATCTAGCCTCGGATTTATTCTTCGATAAAAAGATCCAGGCAAGTCTCCGATGATCAGGAACACGACTCGGACCCCAAATGTCTAAATGAAGGAGCTCAAATAACTGAGAACTGCTCTAACTCTTACGGGATGGAAAGGAGGAACGGTAGTGCTTCCCAAGCTGGCATGCCTCACACTGAAAGGAGGATCTCGTAGAAATCTGATGGGGAACATGACACAGCTTTTGCAGAGGAAGGTGGCCAAAACGAAGGTTCCATAGATATGGAGAGATTGGTCTAGTAGGTATAGTAGAAACGCTAGCATGAGGAGGTTGGACCTGTTTATAGAGCTCCCTCTGCTCACAGCCACATCCAATCACTCTGCCCGTGAGTATGTCTTGAAACACAAGAGATGAAGGATCAAAAATGGCATGAAAATGCATATCCTTAGGGTGTGTTTGGTACGCGGGTTAGGGTGGGTTAAACTGGGGGAGGGTAAACCGTTTTTGTGTTCTGGTGTTTGGATAGAGGGTTAAACTGGGGGTGGGTTTGTTGTGATGTGATTGTATTGAAGTTTGAAAAAGTGAGTAGTTATTGTGATGTGATTGTATTAAAGTTTGAAAAAGTGAGTAGAAGTGGAGTAGTTTATAATTTTTATATGATATGATGGTATAATATATTATTTTTTGATGGAATTGATGAAAGAGAATTGATTTATTTTATGTCTTAAGAAAGAGAAAGAGTAGGGCCCCACGTGGGAGAGAGAAAGAATGGGCTAAGGGGGGTAAACCCCCCTTTGGGGGGGGGGGGGGGTTAACCCCCTAGCCGAACGACACCTTAGTAATCTGACTAATGGAAAGTAAATCCATCTGACAATCATGAGCATATAAAACATTCTGAAGGCGTATGAATGGCTTCAAATGCAACTCCCCCTATCCTGTAAGAGGTAAGTGGTCGCCATTAGCAATGACAAACCATCTGTCAGGTGGTATGATCCTATAGGACCTCAGTTGCACTCTATCTCCACACAGGTGATGAGAAGCACCAGAATCCATAATCCACTCTGTCATGTCTGCACCAGTACTACCAGTAAAAGCATAGGCGATACTTGAGGAGCTCGAAAAGCTCCGGTTGCGGCTACAGTATCTGTAGTTGTGGTGTCAGCAACAGGAGTTATGATCTCTCAAATACGAGAGACAATATCATCCAGGCGAGGATCAGCCTGGGAAGCTGGAGTCTCTGAAGGCGCAATTTGTTCTGCGATGCGACCAGAAGCATGATATTCATGCTTCTTATAGCATGTATCCTTTGCATATCCAGGAAAATGACAGTAAGTGCAAAGGTCACGCTGGCGTCCACCGCCACTGCCACAGGGGGTGTGTCCTCTGGACTGGATCGTCCCTCGACCACAAGAAGCGGCCATCGCTGAAGAGGGCAGAGAAGTGTTTGTAGAAGGCGTGATAATCCATCTGAGATGGCTATAGGCCACGTCTATGTGAGGTATGGTAGCTCCGGTAAGAAGCTGAGTGTGCGCAACATCATACTCTATATCAAGTCCAGCCATGAAGACTCCAGCCAGTGGAGTTCCTATACATCTCCTGTTGCTCAATAGATATCATAATAGGCATGTAGTTATGAAGCTTCTCGAACATGCCACGGAGCGAAGAGTAGTACACGTGCAGAGGACGGTCGATTCTCCTTGGTATTGTAGATATCGAACTATAGCTGAAGAATCTTGGCTTCATTCTTCGCTTGAGCATAGGTGGATGCCAAAGTGTCCCACATCGCCTTGGCAGTGGGTTGATTCAAAATATCATTGGCTATCTCTGTGGTGAGGGTCCCACAAAGCCAAACGCGTGCATACATATCATCTTGCTTCCAAAAAGCATTTGCCCTAGTTTTATCCATTGGCTATGGATCTGTCAGGATGTACTCCTTGTTGTTGCACTGCATGAGGGTGAGAAATTGCATGAACCCAAGTCATAGTTGGTCCCATCCATCTTAACAATGGGAGCCGGGCCTTTGAAGGCTACAAATGAAAAAATATCACCCTTGTTCTCTGACATGATGGAAAAACGATCGAACAACGGAACTCAACTGGGAGTAGACTGATATGAACAAGTTTACACGATCATACGGAAGATTGGCTGTACGTGTAGACTCATACAACCATCCTCATCAATCTCCGCTGCTCTTTAGGGCCGGAAAACACGATTTATCGGTCTGAAATCGTGTTTTCCGATCAAAATCAGATCAGATCAAACTACAGATCGAGCTGCAGAGGATCGACAGCGACCTGGGAGAGCTGAGGGGCCTGTGCGATCTGGGGACTGCCTGTGCGGCGGCGGCCTGGAGAGTCGACGACGGCACGGCGACGGTGCGGGGAGGGGGCAGCTATGGTTAGGATTAGTGTGGGATATGGGAACTCCGGACTAGGACCGTCGCTCCCACATCATGTAGAGGGAAAAGAACGAATTGCATTAATGAGAGACCTTTGGGTTCTCTTATATAAGAGAGGAACCTATTGGGCAAATTACATGAAGAAGTCAAAATAAATATATAATAAAAAAAACGGTAAGAAAGATAGCAAATATCTCAACAATCACCTTCCCACATGTTAGTTTAAGGTAGTTTTGCTTGCTTATGTTGTGCTCATGAATGTCCCGCTGCCTGTTATCTTGAAGAATGTGTCCTTGTAGGGAATTTCGACATGTGAAGGTGAGTCCTTTCTTCCCAGTCACCAGAAGTGATGTGGAAGGGAATTCTATGGGGATGACATTGAGAAACTGATGCTTGCTTCACCCATAGCATCCTATCTATTAATGTTTCAATTCCCTGCTGTTGTCGTAGTTTCTCTTGCAATCCTATTGCGTAAATGTGTATTAGTATGAGGAACAGCCATATAAAATGACCAGGAGAAAGGCAGCGGAATTAGTGGATAAAAGTGACGTGCAGGGGCAGCTGCATCCCGACTTTCCAGTTCACTGATGCTTTATATAACATTATTTACCATATTATGTAATTTCATCGTCTTCCTCTAGGTTCTTCTCTCATCAATAATTTTTTTATTTTTTTACTATATAAGTTTGCCTTTTATCTAGATTTTGGCTATTTGATTGGAATAAAGAAAAATATTAAGGCCATTAATGACAACACTTCAACACCTGAACGTGGAAAAATTTAAGAATGTGAGAGTGTGTCATAAGAGGTGGAGGCTACTGCGTGACAACTTTGTCATAAACATTTATGGTGCTTGTGATAGGTTTTACTTGGATTCAAGCTGAACAAGTTGTCAATATCATCCCTTGGTAGTGACTTGAGTCTGGGACTCGGATCATTGCAGATGGTGTGAAGGAGAATTCTTTTATTGTGGAAAGTCTAGTTTTGGGAATGGAGCCATTCCTGTTAAGAGTTGGGAGGAAATTCTTATCCAAAAACACAAATATGTCAAATTAGAGTGAGTTATTATCACATCAAGAACATTGCAATTATAATTGGAGGAGATTATAGCGTTATGGCACCTCAAGGATAGTTGTACGTGAAAAACTTATGAAATGTTTGAGTTACACTAAATGGGGACTCTACTTGGTAACTTAAACTTATCATTTTGGCGGTTTCCATTGGATCTAGGTGAACTTAATCCCAATAAATTGTTAATGTTAGTTTATCTTTCTCCATAAAGAAGAGTGAAGGGGAGGGAGCCTGATTGGAGGAGATTATGCCATTATGGCACATCAAGTTAAGTTGTACATGAAAAACTTACGAAATGTGAGTTACACTAAATGGAGAGTCTGCTTGGTAACTTGAACTTAAGCGTTGAGCGTTTTGGTGGTTTCCATTGGATCTATGTGAGCCTAACTCGAATAAGTTGTCAGTGTTATTTTTTTCTTTCTCCATAAAAAAGACTGGAGGGGTACGAAAGGAAGATAGGTCAGTGCCAGTGGACATGATTGACTGTTAAAAGGATCAAGGCATGGTATCTGATCTCTGATAGACAAGGAAATTCCTCCACAGGGAAAGGGACTAGCGTAGCCAAATTGATTCAGGGTGTGGATTCTTTTTCCACCAATGGTGGTCCTTCCTTCGCCCATCATAGATTATGCTTGTCTGATTTCTTTTAGGATTACATTTGCATGTTTTTAGCTTGCCTCTCTGAATACTCAGTTGAATATTGCTTAGCATTTCCTCAACTCACACCTTTTCCTTGATAGTGGTGAATGTTGCTTAGCATCTCCACAGCTTACACCTTTCCCCGATAGTCGCTCGGGTTAACCTCATATTACTAACTTGAACCATGGTATAGGGTCTTAGTTGAATACATACATGATCAAGAATTTGAAATAGCAGAGACGAGAATGATTGGAAGGTAAATTGTAAAGGGTGTTATGATGTTTATCCTTAGAAGAAATCATAACACCATTTCAATTTTTTTGTGGCATCAGATGAGATGGATCATCATGCAAATCATAGGCCAGTTGATCCTCTGCTTTTAGGGATCGTAAACTATTGTTAAGCTATGGGCTTCTTGTATGATTATAAGTGGATATCAGAGTTAAAATCGTTGTGGATTGGGTTGTGAGCTTTGTGCGTCTAGGAATTTGAGAGTTGTTTGCATTCTATCTTTAGATAAAACTTATAAATGGAGGTGTCTTTCTGTTGAAGATCACTCTATTGTGTCTATAAGGAAGTAAAATGCAAAAAAAGTTTTTATGCATTAAAGTGGTTAATTGATCATAGAATTTGTGTCTGAGTTATAGTTAAACTGTGTTTAAATGATATGTGACCTGACAGTACGCTGACCAAGAAATTGCGCAGTATACATTTTTTTGTGAAATTGGTAAATCTCGTTATTAAATTTAGTGATTTGCATACCCATTGCATGCATTTTACTCAATTTTCTGTGGCTTCATAATCACAGTTCATGTAAGAATAACTTACCTGTCAGGAAGAGTAGACATAGTTACCTCCTAATGTGGAATATGTACGATTTTCTTCCTCTTTCCTGCTGTTATGCATATATTTCCTGAAAAAAATGCAAAACCTATGATACATTCTCTTATGTCTCACAACTTAATGTTAAGTGAAACATATATAACCTGTCATTTAGTATATAGTCTCTCTGACATTGATCCAATCAATGCAGAACTCACAAAAACCTCGAAGTGGAAAATATAGAAGTCTATTGTATGGGGATGTTTCACCATAGTATGTCTTGCTAATGGATTGTCCAGACATGCCGTAGATTGTGCCCACACATTTTTGCCAGGATTGTGTCCTCACACTTTTGCACACAGCGACAAGTTTTTTCTGCAGAAACCATTTAAAGTAAAATTATAGCTATGGACTCCTTTCCCAGAATGCATGAAGAGAGGGAACAACTTGCTCTTCCTTCTCCTTCCAACAATGATGGGAGCACTGATCCTCCAAAAAGGCGATATAGACGAAGAATGAGCTTTTACAGTGATTTTGATCAGGAGCGTTGCTGCACAGAGCTTGCTAAGATGATAATTATGCATGAATATCCTCTAGATATGGTTAAGCATGCTGGCTTTATTTCGTTTGTCCAAAGTATCCAGCCTCAGTTTAAGGTGCCAGATAGCAATGCTGTTGAAAATTTAATTATGGCAGTATATCAGAGAGAGAAGCAAAATCTCACTAATATCATGGGGAAGATTCCTGGTAAGATCTGCCTGACAATAGGCTTGTGGACTACCAGCCAGACTCTCGGATACGTGGCTCTAAAAGGCCATTTCATTGATAGCGATTGGAAGTTACATAAGCTTATGCTCAATGTTATTATGGTTTCCTCTCCTCATTCTGAAAATGCTCTTAGTGATGCCATTGGGTTTAGCCTCTCTGATTGGAAGATGAAAAGTAAGCTGTTCACCATTACTTTGGACAACAACTGTTCTTCTCATGATATCTACAGTGCAAATCTGAGAGATCATCTATCTAACAAGAATATGCTCACTCTCAAAGGTCAGCTGTTTGTTGTGCGATGCTATGCCAATGTTTTGAACATGGTAGCTCAAGATGTTATAGCATCAATTCATGGCATTGTCTACAATGTCAGGGAAAGTGTGAAGTATGTAAAAGCCTATCGGATGCGGGAGGAGAAATTCATGGAGATGTCTAAACAACTCGAAATACCAAGCACGAAGAGGCTATCCCTTGATGTACAGAACCAATGGAACACCACATACCTGATGCTCACTGCTGCACTGCACTTCCGCTCCGCATTTACTTGCCTGGAAACATATGATCCTAATTATAACGAAGCACCCACAGCCGATGACTGGAGGAGCATTGAACTTATTTGCAAGTATTTAAAACTTCTACATGACTCAGCCAATGTAATCATGAATGCAGCTCAACCCACATCTAATATTTACTTCCACGAAGCATTAAAAATCCTACTAGAGCTGGCAAATGCATCTTTGAATGAAGATGGTGCTGTTAGCAGCATTGTGAACGATATGCATGAAAAGTTTGACAAGTATTGGAAGGACTGCAGCCTTGTTATGGCAATTGCTGTTATCATGGATCCTCGTTTCAAGATGAAGCTTGTAGAGTTCAGTTACAATAAGATATATGGACAGGATGCTCAGAGGTACATCAAAGTTGTCAAGGATGCTGTACATGACCTATATTCAGAGTATAGTTTCCAGTCTCTTACTCAATCCCCAGCTTCTACAGAGATCGACGGACAGGGCCGCAATACTGATGCAAATAATAATGATGCAAACAGTACTTCAGTTTCTATAGATGCCAGCAAGATCAACATTCCCAATGGTGAACCAACTGATACAAATACAAGTGCAAATGACAATGCATGCATAGAGAAAAACACTGGCAGCGACAATGGTAGCCACAGAGCTGGAGGTGCCCTGAGCATCCCAACACTGTCGTCTGGAGATGGTCTTCTTGACTTTGATACTTTCATCTCAGAAACGGCCGGTCCTCAGCAGACAAAGCCTGAATTGGAGCAATATCTGGAAGAGGCTTTGGTGCCACGGATTCAGGAGTTTGACATATTGTATTGGTGGAAGCTCAACACGTTGAAGTACCCTACTCTTTCAAAGATGGCTCGCGATGTCCTGTCTATTCCCATGTCAATGACGTTCCCTGGGACCATGTTCAGTTCTTCTGGTGGAAGCAGGATGCTTGATGACCACAAAAGCTCTTTGCGACGTGAGATTGTGGAGGCAATTTTCTGTGCTAAAGATTGGCTTCAGTATTCAGCAACGACAACAACAGAGGCTCCCTCATCTGCTACTGATAAGATGGAATGCTAGATGAGATAACATGGTGTAATCACGTAAGTTGGGTCCTCATGCATTGCTGGTTTTTCACCACAATTATGATCGTAAATCTTTTCTTAAATTCTCTTTCGATTTGACTATCCGGGGGAAGCTTCGGATGATGAGGATGTCCTGAAAATATGGATACAGAAACAGCAACTCTTAATGCGGATCGGAATGAATTATTTGCCTTTGATGTTCTTTTTTTCTGTATAATGTATCATGTATCATGCAACTTTGTGACCAGAGTATTCGTTGTTACATCCATTTATCTGGTCAGTTATCTGGAGAAGCTCACATCTTACTAATCTTTTGGAACTGTCATGCAGATATAGTCAACTCATTACTGTTTTACTTTGCTTAAAGAGGAAACGCAAGTCATTAGTCTTGACTTTGCATTCAGTTTGCCAAAATTTTTGTTTGTTCTTACTATTGTATTATCAATGGGACTGAAGGTTAATTGTCGCTATTCTCCTTAAATTTGTCACCATTTGAAACAAACCCTAACAAGGCTCATTAAGCTACAGATTGCCTAGTCAGGTGCGGTGAAGATCGAAGAGATCACGCATCGGTGGGTGGAAAGTTCGCCGACATAGGACAGGTATGGTTTGAAGTTGCGTTCCTCAAGTCTTTTTCGTAACAGCATGTTGGGTTTTTAAAAGATATATATTATTCTGCAAACAAGTAGGCCAGAATATTATTTTACACCAAATCGGTGGTCACTTGTTGAGTGGCATTTTCGCAGATTATTAAAAATGGAGGTATGATATGATTGGATCAGCTACGTTGAATATTCCAGTTGAGATGGAGGATGCGAATGGTTGTTGGTATATTCCAATTAACTTCAAGAGTTGAAATGGTTGATTGAGACTCACTTCTATGAGCAAATAAACTGGACGTCCCTCGAACATATCTGATCAAGATTTGGAAAACAACGTTTAAAAAAAAAAGGTGTAATAGCATGATCTTTGTTTGTGTGTTCTGCAAAATTATGAGATACCTGGATTTACTCTGTTCCTTCTTCTCATGTCTGCAAGTTAAACTTAAACTTCGAAAATACTTAGTATGTCACAAGCAGCAAATTTATAAATTATGGGGTTGATAGTTGCCATTTAGATGTGAAAATATGATTAAAGAACATAATTATGTAAAAGATCCTGCAATGATGACATACTTAAGAAACAGATGAAGGTCTCGCCATCAGACGTCGATGTAGTTTACAGATATACATCCCTATCAGCACCATTATATCATGGAAAGGAACGGCGCCTTTTTTTTTTGTTATTTGCTCACACGCACGTCTTTCCAACTGTATTTCTTGCAAATTGGATTACATGTATATTTATGATTGAAAATTTAATTATTTTCGCCATCTTTGTTTAATATCAGGGACGGACACAAGGGGACGGAGGGGTTTTGGCCTCCCAAGTCTCCTAATATATTAATTTTGCTACAGTAAAAAATGTCCACTTAATTACTAATATACGAAGAACTATCATGAAAATAATTATCAAATTCTACAATATGAAGGGTAAATACACTCCACAAAATGCCAATATCGAGGTATAAACAGTAGGATATGGACAAAGATATAAGTGTTGCAATATCCTATACGTAATAAACATATACAGATTTGATGGATACGATATGCTTAAAATGGATGTTGATATAATATGGATACATGTTGAATATATATAATAGCATAAATGCATTATAGAGTAATATTAATATTTGTGCATTTAATGAATTATCATTATATGAACATATTAGAAATGTTGATTTCATACAATTTATATCAAGTATGGTGAAAATAGTATGAAATATTGCTATATGTAGTTTCGAATAAATCTACAAAGTAGATATACAGTATTACAACAAAATTGATGATAAATGTATAGCAATGAGTGTTATTCATTGCAAAACCATCTTTTATTTTTATAACTCGCAGTGGATGCCTATTTTGTTATACATAACTATCTTTTATTTGTAACTTCTAACAAGTACACATAACTATCATGATATTGTGTTCATTAAGCAATAACTAGAGGAATAAGCCAACTGATACCAATTGTTATTCATAACAAATGTATTATTTGTTGTTATAATATCAGCAATATTTATTCATTGTATTTCTCTTTTAAATTTGCACTAGTTGTCGCTAATAGGCAACGATTATAAGAAAAAATTGTGAAAATATTAATAGATAATCATTACTATAAAACTCATCAGAAATTGTAAAATGAAATATTGCTTGCGGATGTCAATGTATATTATATATTTTTGCAACAAATAATATTTGTTGTTGTTGACGTAACAATTAGTGCGAAGAATAAATCAAAGAAACAATCACTGCAGGACAAATTTTCCGTAGAGTACACTTCCAATATAGGGGAAACTAAACGAAGACAGATTTTGCGTGGAGTAAACTTCCAACCCGCTCCATTTAAAAATCCAAAGGTGACCCATTTATTTTCTAACGAATTCGAATTCAAAACTTACTATCCCTTAGGGATTCGAGATTGAGAAGCTCAAGTCAAAGAAATGGACTCAGAGATCTATGAACTCACTCGATTTCCTCATAGATGTCCAAATCCAAAAATCAGGTACTTATTCGATACATGGGTAGCTGTTATTTGAGCAGTGACTTTATAAATGGTACAGAGTTAAGAAATCCGACTGTTCAACATCCCTAAGTAGGACGTTGCATTTTCAAGAAGAAGACCAAGTTTTCATAGGGTAATCGGGCAATCGGATCTGATCCAACCTGGTAATCCAACTAACCTAGTAGGCCAACTTTGGCAGTGCTGCCGTTGGAATGGTTGCTTTGCATGGATGTGACATATAACCTGTGGGTTTGTCCACACAGCTCATCTCCCCGACAGGACATGTTCCCTTGGAGTTGGATCCCATCCTATTAAAAACAAAGATGCATGGCTTCTCTACTTGCTCCACTTGTCGAGGTTTGGTAGTTTTATAATTCACATCATCCCATCTCTTGCCCTTAGACTAAGCACAATATCATGGTGGACCTTATCCTTCACTATCTATTTTATGGGCATGTTTGGTAGGCGAATAAAATCGGAATAAGTTCTTATTTCTCTCTTCCTTTATTCCTTAATATCCACTCCCTTATTTACATTCTCTTATTCCTCTCCTCCCTTACTCCTCTTTATCCATACTCTTATTCCCTTTCCCATGTTCCCTTATTTCTCCTTACCCACTAACTTATAACCTTTATTCCTTATCCCTTAGGGCACGTTCGGTTCGGGAATAAGCAGGAATAAGGATGAGGAATAAGGAGAATAAGGGTCTATTCTCTATTCGGTTGGAGGATAGGAATAAGGAGAATAAGGTGCAATAAAGGTAGGTAAGGTGGGATAAAGATAGGAATAAGAGTAATATAAGATGGAATAATGGGGAATGATCGTACCACTTGGAATCGTGTCGGGAGGAGAATTGGCCCTTTATTCCAAGGCTTATTCTCCTACCTAACAGGGCCTTATGTGCTAATCAAAAGGAGAATAGCATTTACATACCCTTATTCCATCTTATTCATATCCTTCCAGCCGAACAGGAATGGTGCTTATTCCAGCTTATTCACTATCCTTGTTCATGTTTATTCTGGGACTAAACAACTCCTAGAGGAATAAGGAAATGGGATAAAAAGGGATAAGGATGGATAAGACATTATTTCCATTCCATAGGAAGGAAAGGATAAGGAGGAATAAGGAGGGATGGGAGGTAGTTATTTGTTAATGTTTGTTCGGTAAGAGGGAGAGGTAAGGAGGGAAATGGGGTTATGTCAGATAAAATTGCTAGATAAGTGGTAGTTATCTGCATTTTTTGACAGGAGAGGTCTATGATGGAGGAATAGTGAGAGAAATATTATTCATAATTTTGACGGTTTATGATGGAGGAATAGTGAGAGAAATATTATTCATCATTTTGACTTCAGGATCAAAATGTTGACTGTATATGTAGGGAAAGGAAGAAGAAGGGATATCCCTCCTTATTCCTCAAACGAGCAACCCCTAAGAATGAACCAACACATTTCTTCTCTTTCTTTTCCTTTCAATATTCTTCTCATCTCATTTCTTGACCTTGAGGATCTGGATAACTAGCACTGAAAACCGTCTTTACATCGGATGGTTTGGTGTTTTGATGATCCCTACCTTATTGAACACAATTTCTGTATTTATTATCGCCTTCATTGCTGCTCCTCCAGTAGATATTGATGGTATTCGTGAACATATTTTTGGGCCTCTACTTTACTTAAACAATATTATCTCTTGTGCGATTGTTCCTACTTCTGCAGTTATAGGTTTGCATTTTTACCTAATATGGGAAGCAGCATCCATCGATGAATAGATATACAATGGTGGTCCTTATGAGATAATTGTTCACTTTTATATCTTTCCACTCGTATCAACAATGTCAAGTTTCTTAAGGATGACTTAATCCATTAGAGTTTCGAGCCTCGTAGAGTCGTAGGGTCACTTTTAAGGAAATTATATAAGCATATGTCAGGTGGCCAATCTGTGTCAATCATAATTAGACCTAGCCAAAGTACAGGTCGGGCGGGCTATGGATCGGATCGAACGGGCCGATGTTTTAAAATCTCCTATCCAGGACCCACGTCGGGAAAGCCCATGGGCCGACGTAAAGTATTTTTTCTCATTTTTAATCTAAATTATAGAGATAAATAAGTTTTTTGAGCATCATCTAATCATTTCAAATCAAAGTTACCATAATATGTGTTACTATACATGTAAACCATAAAAAACAATGTAATATTGATAATGTAAAATAAAAAATGAAGTATATTATATCAGATGTTATAAATTGTACTTTTAAAATATACATTTTTTATATTTGCAGGCCAGACCGTGTTGGGTTTTATGGCATATGTCCATGGCCCGCCCATTTGACAGGTGGGCCAAAGAGCGGGATGGGTCGGGCCAGCCCATTCATGAAATCTCTTGGCCCAAGCCCGACCCACGAGCGGGCCGAGGGAGGACCTCTGCCCATTAGCCATGTCTAATTGTCATCACATGCATATTGACAGATATCACAAGCATAAAGCAAGAGTCACCATTAGAAAATTCAGATCTAATAAAGATGATCGTCCTCGCAACCTTCTCTTTAGTACCATACTATGTTCTCGCAAACATTGCTTGTGAGGAAGTTCCTTATAGTGATGTAAGACGCTAGATAGCTTGCCGTTGATGTTTTTGGGAGAAGTGGTCATCGTAAAATTCTCACGTTTTGATTATGATGTTGCTATGATCCAACCATTGACATCTCTTCCTCGCCAATTTGATTGTGATGCCATTGCTCATGAAATCAATATCTCATGCATCAAAAATCTTGACTACATCCATGATAGTGAGTGACATCGTGTATATACCGAACATTTACACATGTGGTCTGATAAGTAAGGCAAGATGCAGTAAACCGATGAGCATTATGATAGAGTATAGGCCAGAAGAAGTCATCTTGGATAATTTTGCAGTAGTCCGCCTCCCTGAATGGTGTCCTCTATCTCAGAGGCTTGGGAGTAGGCAATGACTATACTTATTTCATTTTGAAGGATGCTTCATCTCCAAATCAAACCTACCATTTTTCGAACACTTAATATTAAATTATTTTTCTTAATGTTGTGGTAATCAGATGGTGGCCAAAAACTTTACTACATCATCATACTAAAGTAGTTGATTAATTCTTCAATTAGACTCCCCAAGGAAATGGCTTGAAATGGAAATGGTGCTAGAATCAGAGAAAGATATTGGTGGAGCATTGGAGGATGAGATTTTAGGAAGTTCTCTTATAACATATTCGATTCATGCTTTGAATTTACTTTCTATGTCATATTCTTGGATAATGATGAGATCGACCGATCAAACTGGTGATGATATCAACAGTTCACAAAAATGAAAGAAAAAACAAACCATTGTATCGTGGGTTTCGTTCGTGTTGTCCCCCGGCTTGAACTAAGTTAGACCGGTACTTCATACAAATAAATGTGAGTAATGCTACCTCATATATTTAAATAGTATTTACATGTGTGCTCTTCCAAGTTTTTCTAAGGAAACTTATACCTTTATTTTTTTACAATTACATGTGTGCCCCATATGTTTTTACATATTGGCCTTTTATTAGTACTCGCATGCTCCTATATTATACTAACATAAGGGCAATATTGTGAATTTTGTAAGAGTATAAGACCATAAAGAAGTTAGCTATGTAGATGCTATTAGAGAAACTTGAAAGAAAATAGTCAATATATTGTGTAAAATTCGTATAGATACATATATGTGATGTTTAAAAAATTAACTGTTTTAGAACTATAGAGTATTTGATGACCTTATTTCTCATAGTGTGATTATGACAATTTCTTCTTTATGTGGAGGCATCGTTTATTGGTGTTGGAAGAAGACAATATTATGCACAGTGTAAGAAGAGAGAGTGATGCTCACAATGGAGGAAGAGAAAGGCAATATGGGTCATTTGCATGCATTTTATTGAAGTCAAAAGGACATGATCATTTAAATAAAAGTTCAAGGGGTTGAGACTTACCTATAGAAAAATATGAAAAGGAGAGGGGATAAATGAGTTCCATACTAGGGGTCAGAAGAAAATTGGATTATAAGGTTTCTAAGAATATATATTTTATTAAATAATTATAAATGTTTGTAAAAAATGGATGGTTGGTCGAATCGAAAATTTTGTCCAATTAGTTCAACAGGCTCAAGTGGATGATGAACAGAGATTTTTGATCTACTGCTTTAAAAGAAGAAGTTGTCGTTGTGGCGATCGAATATATTACACATAAAAATAAATGTGGTGTTCTTTTTATTTTTATTTAAAACTCCTCAACTAATGTGTAATACTTTCAACTAAGTATTATACACATACTGCTTAGTGTATAAAGGATTTTTTTAAAATCTTTATGGATTTTTAATGGATTTCTATTTTTAATAAATTTATAAATGTTTATATATTTCTATTTTCTATTTGATTTCATTTTTGCAAAGTTTTATGTATTTTTAATTTTCAAATCAATTTATGAATAACGAGTATACAAAAAGTGATAAAAAATCATTGTTAGATTTTTCAAATATAAGAAATAAAGTCAAAAATAATGAAATAAAAATATTTTTATTTGTATATTTCCTCTATTTTTATGATTTTATTGTGTATTTTTATATTATTATGGATTTGATATTAATTTAAAGCAGAAAACAAAAGGAAAATTAGCTAGTATTTTTGGTATTTTAAAATAGAAAGCAAACCCAAACTTTCTAAAAAATTTTTATATTCGAGTATTTTTATTAAGCTTTAAATGAAGACCAGAAACATATTTTTTATGAAATTTCCATGATTTTATATGATTTTTATAAGTTTTTTAAAATATACATATTTTTAAGATTTTGTAATTATACTTTAGTTTGATTTTTATATATATGATAAAATATAGTAAAAGTAATATAGGAGAAGTTTTTAGAATTTTTCAAAAAAACGATTTTTTATGAATTTTCTAAGTGCAAGCAGTGAAAAAATATGATGTTTTTATTTAAAAAAAAATAGAATATGAAGTTAACTTTTTAAAACAAAAATTGATGTCTATAAGTCTAATTATTAGACAATTATCCTAATTTTTATGGAAATTTTGGATAATAGGAACTAATTAATCTAAGCAATATAAAGAACAAAATAAAAAGCAACAGTTGAGGGACTTGTATGTAAATTAAATGAAAACTTCTGAGTTTTCTTCAAAAACTAAAGAGTTCAAGAGAAAATGTGCAAACAAACTACAACACACATGAATTTCCACATGAGCACAACTAATAATGGCTTAATAACATTTAAACAAAACTTCTAGATCATTTATTAACACAAATAAAGTTTCGGGATAGATTTTGCAAATTGACCCACAAGTCACATGTAGATACACGTTATTACAGTTCAAGTGGACTAAAAAGAAAATAAGAAAACTCACAGGGAAAACAATGCAATTATTTTAGGGATTTTTACCCGGCAGACCCTATAAACTTTTTAAATTACCTCTACGACCTTTTGCAAAACATAATTACCCCATCGACCCTAAAAATTACACCAATAACCCCCACGACTTCAAACAGATTACCCGGAGGGTTTATGGGGTAAGAGTTGGCAAGTTTACAGGATCGAGGGAGGAATTAGGTTGTTTCATAGGTCGTAGAGGCAATTGGTAAAGTTTATGGGGTTTACCGGGTAAAAATCCCATTATTTTAAGATTTTATACATAGAAGAACTTAAATGGAAATAATAGAAATAAAAGGAGAACCATGCAATGTCACCATGAGAAACGTGTGGAGCATGTGAGGCATCTAAGGCAGTGGATGGCTCTGATTAATCGACTCAGATTTGATCGGGCAGTCAAATTTTTGGCATGATCGTGCAGCTTGGATTGAATCTGGGGGAACTCCTGCTTGATCGAACATCTCTTGGAAGGCATGGAAGAACACCGGAAGAAGGTGGTTCCTTTTGACCTTCAATCGAACTGATCCAACTCGATCTGCAACTGATCTGAATTATGGAGTGTTCAGCAAGCTCCTGCTTTGCCTCTGTGTCGATCCGGTATGGTAGCAATGTACAGATATCGTTGATCAAAGATCTATAAGGAGAGATGGTCCTGGCCTGCCATAAATATGCTTTGACGATGCTTGAAATAGCTCAGAGTGATGCTCCTCAATACCTACAAGCAGTGGCGGACCCAGGATTATAGAGTAGGAGGGTACATCGATAAATAATAAAAAACAAGATTGTAATATAAAAAATAAATCACTAGACATACATATGCATGGAGAGAGAGATAAATAAAGACATGTTTTTATATATAAAATAAATTTAAAAAATACATACCTACACTCAGGGATGCACCCAGGATTACAGACTAAGCGGAGAAATACATAATATTTCATGTGCACCATAAATCTAAAATAGATACAAAATCGTATCCTGGAGTGGATCTTTTGCTTTCAAAACTGTAATATGGTAACTTACTATGCTCATCTAGAAATTATGGTTCACATCGAATCGTATCCTTTGCTACAGATTCAATTAAATAGAATCACTTTATCTAAAATAATACTTAGAAAATACAGATGATCAAGGGCTACAACTATAGAGATTATAATTTTCCACATATGGGATCAAATTTCGATGAAATTCGGCCGAGTTTTAGTCAAATTTCGATTTCGACGGGTGACCAAAATTCAGCTGAAATGGACTATATCGACCAAAATATGGGGCCCAGTTCAATAACCGACCAAAATGACCGAACTTTCATTTGGTCACTCACGAAATAGAACCGAAATCGTTGAATCTTGATAACATATCCATATATGAAATTATACACATAGTATCATATATCATATGTTGCACCTAAATACAACGGTTGGATTATGTGTCTTACATACAACACATATTAAATCTAAAAATTAGATGTATTACATGATCTAATATATTAAATCCTAATGTAATCTAGGATCTATATTGATAATATCTAGAATCGACAATATAAATAAGTCCATGATAATAAATATAATGTATTTTATAATATTAATCCATAAAATCATACTTACCTAGTGCAACCGGTGCAGAGGGTCCACGAGTGCACACAACACGTCCTAAAGAGAGGCAAAGGCCGGGGCACGATGTCGCCAAGTAGGAGAGAGGACTTAAGGGAGGCACAACAACCTAGAGACTAGAGAGAATGTCAAGGAGCCGAATCAAGAGGGATGGAGGGCGCAAGCTTGATGAAGGCGACGGCTCTGATGGTTAACTCTCGGTAAACGAGGGGCAAAACATCACAAACATGGGATTTTTTTAGTTCTTAATGAGGCAAAATAAACGGAAATTGAGAGGTTAGGGGGGGCACGTGCCCCCCACATCAAATATGTAGGCCCGCCACTGCCTACAAGTGTTTTTGTATGGATCGAAGTCTTGTAGACCTCGGCCAAGTGTTATTCAGCACAAAAAAGGTGGTGAATGGGTGGATCAAGTCTTCCGTGTGTGAGGGATTGAGACCCAAGGTTTCAGATCTGATATGATGATTAGGTTAGGAAAGAAGGTATGAAGAAGCAGAATGGATCTGGAGGTGAGGTGGTGAGTCGATCTAGGGTCTGAATAAAATGGGTATGGCCTCTGATCAAGCATATCGGAGGTATGATGTACAACTACTCTTATTGATACGAAAATGAATGAAAAACAAAGGAAAGTGCAGGAGAACTAATCTAAAAATTACCTAAGGTGCACGAAGATTGAGTGAGGATTGTCCTTGCCTAGATACAACTGTGAATTGGCTGTAGAAACTCGATTACGATGGAGCTCTGATGAAGCTCGATGTTGGAAGGTGGATCTCACCTTAGATATCCTCTTCTCATGCTCCCACTCGCTGGGAATGCTTCTTGTCACGAAGCTCTCGCTTAAGGGATCGAGCTCTGGGAGAAAATGTGGCCAAATGCAGATCAAGAGAAGGAGGAGGCTCCAGGAGAGGGTTTTATAGACAAAGAAAAGTCGAAAGATCAGATAATAGGCATGAAATGAAAGCTCGAATCGAGTCTAACATAGTCAAGTGGGGATCACGTGTTGAAGGTAAATAATCGGGCAAATAATTTGGGTGGAATGGAGGTCAAAGCCTAGAGAAAGAATTGGTAGAAGGAGGTGAGTCGACGTCTGGAAACGGGCTGAAGGAGGAAGGGGGAGTTGACCACATGTTAACAACCCGAATCCAATCAATCGGAGGCCCGCCCGAATATGGAAAAAGGGAATAAGACAAACTGATAAAAATAAATTGCTAGTGATTATAAATTGAAAAATTATTAAAATAAAAAATGGTTATAAATTAATAAATAATTTTATGGTGATTTTTAATAAATTAAATCATATAATTTATAAATTAAAATAATTAAAATACTTGTATTTACAAGTATAAATTACCTATATACAAAATATACATATTTTTTAGTTGTTTATTTTTACAAATATAGACAGTGTTTTATATTTTATATATTTAAATAATAATTTAAGGGCTATAAATACATTTTTTATTTATTGTTATACATTAATTTATTGGCGGAAATAAATATAAGTGTATAGAATTTTATTATTATATTTACCTTTTGTTATTTTTATTTTTATTTTATATAAATAATATAAATTATTTACAACAAACTAAAACTATAATATGTACAAAATACAAAGAACAAAATAAATACAAGTGATATACAATTGTATAGGTACAATAATACCCCCAAAAAGTCGACTTTCTCATCTTAACTCCAAATTTTATAAAAAAAATCTTTCATTATAAAGATATTTTTATTCTGAGTACAATGAAAGTGTGTTTGAGTTCATGTGGAGAAGATATTAAGCTTTTAATTCTTATTTTACGGCTTTTCTGAGTGGTGTACCTTTTATTTCTGTACACGATTTATTTTTGCAGACATCTTTATTATTTAATATACATTTTTATGTACAAGTTTCACGAAGAAAATATTTTTATTTGAGGTTAATTTAATGACAAATAAAATATTAACATATGAATATGATGAATATATACAATGTGAACTTGGTTTTCTAAGATTTTTATAAGTTAATGACCCTATCTCCCCCTACTTTATTCCTTGTCGATTAGGTCAGCACCTGACCTACTATCGGGGTCAGGATCAGTTTATATCTATCGTAAATATATACATCCTTATTTTCTTTCTTTTTCTTTTCTTCTTTATTCATTTATTTTGGGTTAAAATAATGTTACTAATGCAATACTAACAGATGATGTTAGTTTGATAAGAAATGAAAGTTAGTGATATTTACATGTGTTTTATAAGGGATTTTAAGCCAAAATGAAGGAATAAAGATAATAAATTGTCGATTCATCTGCAATCCAAACAAGTTTTGATCGATTTAGAAATGTTTTTATTTTTTTAAGTAAAAATCAATTGATTGGATCGTTTTTCCTTTGCTACTTTGTAAACCACTTGAACTGGCTTGTTCAGTCACTTTTTAAAATCTTGGTTGCAATACTAGGGCTTTGATTACAACCCACATCAAGACCTCAAAATGGGCCATAAAATTTCTTTTAAGATTAGAAAAATATTGGTTCTCTTCCAATAATTGTGTGAGGGGAGAGCAACTTTTGAGAAATCTTTTACGAAAAATTTGTAAAATCTAATCTTCCTCAGGAATGATCTGAAACCTTTAACATAGGTAGGGGAGGATGGCGGTTATTATTTTGATCTTAGAGGGATCCAACTCTACTCAATATTGATCGACACTATCCAGTGCCTAACCATGATTTTCCTATGATAAAATCGGATTGACCTCTATGCAATTTTAATAATTCTTTCTGAATATCTATGAGTTACCTCAAATGAAATCCTACAAATTAAAAAGATTATCCATAAAGACTTTGATGAAGACTTCAATCATGTATGAGAAAAGGACCAACATCTATCTCTCAAATGTTGTCGGTGCATTACAAACTCCATCACACATTTATCTGGAAGTAAAGAGTCTAAACATACACGTAAATGTGGAGGGTTTATAATACGTAGCATCCCATATCTAGATTTGATCCCTTATTGGGAAAAACTGACCGTGATAACTTGTTGGGTTTGAGTTTAATTATACTCGTTGACAACCATTAAAAATGCTTAAGTTCAAATCAAGTAGTAATTGATCACTCTTGTACACAACGCTCATACTTTCTGAGTTTTAGATGTGGGACTCTTTGGGTTGTTCCAACCTCCCTCACCTATATCCACAACATCATCATTGCCATAAGACCTGTTACTTATTCCCAAGTAGTAGCAGTTGTTAAATGTTGAGTAGCCTCTTATCTCATAAGCCTCAAGTATATCTTCTCTCAGAAGGAACTGATAATGAGACGAAGATGATGGTTGGGGTTTTTGTTGAACTATGACCTTTCCATTGACTATCATCCAGTAAAGGCGGATGTAGTTGTCGATGCTATAAGCAGAAAATATGAAGGGAAGCTTGCAAGTACCAAATTACAATGGCAATTAATGAAAGCCTTGGATGAATGGAACCCTTTTTTAAAAGTAAGACTAGAGTTCTTATAGATGGAATGAAGATCCACTCGGTGTTGGTAGGGAAGGTTATCCTGGCTTAAAAGGATGATAACGACCTTCGAAAATTGATAATCGTGTCTCAAAAGGAAGGATCTGATTTCTCAATTGGAGTAGATGAAGCATTAAGATTCCATAAAAAATTACAGGTTCTAGATAATATTGAATTAATGTAGGAGATTCTTGAAGAGGATCACAGGTATGTACACCAATCATCCCAGTACAACAAAAATGTACAAAGACTTGTAACAAATTTTTTGGTGGCCAAAGATGAAGGACATTGCAAAATTTGTATCCATATGTCTTCTTTATCAGCAATTAAAGATTGAGTATCAGAAGCATGCATGTCCTTTGCAATCGCTAGGGATCTCTGAATAAAAATGGGAGCATATCACTATGGATTTTGTTACCGGGTTGCCAAAGACAAAGAAGGGTAGCTTTGACACTATTTAGTGTGATTGTTGATCAATTGAAAAGTCAGTACATTTCTTACCCATTTCATTAGACAAATCTATAGAGAGACTTGTTGAATTATATGTAAACAAGATACTAAAATTGCTTGGTGTTCCGGTATTGATCGTGTCAAATAGAGACATGAGATATACCTCCCAGACATGGAAAAGCATGCAGAATGCTTTGGGTACAAGTTTGAAGTTCAACACATCATTTCATTCACAGACCGATGGGCAGTCCAAAAGAACAATCCATACGTTAGAAGACATGTTGAGAAATTGTGTCCTAGACTTTGTTGGAAATTGGAATCGACATTTACCTTTGGTTGAATTTGCATATAACAATAGCTACCATGCGAGAATTAAGATGGCTCCTTCTAAAGCCTTATATGGCCAACCCTATAGATCACCATTATGCTGGAGAAACATAGGTGAAAATACATATAGGACCTAAATTAGTTCAAACATGCACGAAGGTTGTAGAGGTTATTCGAAAGATACTATTAACAGTCCATAGTAGACAAAAGTATCATGTTAACCATCGAAGGCGAGAATTGAATTTTAATGTAGCTACCATGTGTTCCTAAAAATTTCTCCTACCAAGGGAGTAGGGTGATTCAACCAAAAAGGAAATTTGAGTACTAGATATATGGGACATTTCAAGATTATAAAGAAAGTTGGAGACGTGGTGTATTAGATTGCCCTCATTATTTGAAGCTACACGATATTTTCCATGCATCAATGTTATGGAAGTACAATCCTGTCCCATCACACGTAATTGAACATGAAGTTCTTGATATTCAACTGAATTTAACGTATGAAGAAAGACAGTACGCATCTTCGATCTTAGAGAGCATCAGTTGCATCGCTGCCTAGTCCCGATGGTCAAAACACTTTGGCAGTACCATCAGAGGGAAAAGGCGACTTGGGAGTTAGAGGATGAAATGCGACAATATCATCCACATCTCTTTAGTAAGTCTTCTTTTTTCAGTAAAAATTTCTAGGAAGAAATTTCTTTAAGGAGGGTAGATTGTAACAAATAGGACAAAAAGGGAAAAAACAATTTCATGAAAGAAAAAAGGTGGGATAACTAATAAGGTTTCTAGAAAAACCATCCAACAAATTAACTAATCAGTTACTCCATTTATTCTCATATTTCCTATTTAATCCATATATTTAATTTTGATAGAAATTACTATTTTATGAATGTCTTTAAATACGCACAAGGCACCACTAAAAACCTCAATTTTTACTTATACGAGAGAGAGAGGAAGAGAGAGAGATTGGGCGATGTAAACCTCTCCATCGTTGTCGATTTTGATCCAGAAAGGTGCGGTAAGGTGGGAGGATCGTCAACATGGGTGGCAATGAGTTGGATAGGCACAATCAAAGCATCTTCACGGGTAGATTCTCGTACCGTCGAGGTATGTGTCGAACCTTTCATGCTCGTATCATGTGAAAACAACTTCATATAGGGAACTAATCATAAAGACTGCTATCGAAATTGTTAATGTTGTGACCATAGATCTCGTAACCATTGATTAAGTTCGTGCATAAATCTATGAATTTTAGGTGAGAACTTTGCATCATTAACCGAAGTTGAGAATTTCTATATCGAATTCAGGAGAAACGCAATAGGAGCGGATACCGATCAATATCATGGATCTTCTTATTGGTGATTTTTTTTGAAATTCAATCAAAGAGCGGAGGTTTGATTTTTCATAGACAATTTCTCATGATTGTGTTTGCTATTTCGAATGGGGTCACTCATATAGATGTTACAAACCATATAGATATTGTATAGATCCTTTACATGTTAAACAACCTACCCGAGTACTGGAGTATGTATCACTGATTTAGGTTTCCAAGAAATCATAGTACTTGTGATCCACCATGGGATACCTTTTTACTACGGTCCTTAATAATGATTTTCATTGCACCCCCTTTAATCACATTTAAATTTGATAATAGGTACGTACATAAACTAAATATTCTTAAAGAAGGCACATATGTGATTCTATCTATTATGACAAAATCAATACACGTCAACTTAGCACAATGTTGTAATATATATTGCCCGTTATCCATCTATTCCAGTGCTTGGATTACAACATTTATCCATCGCTTTTGGCTTATGATACCATGGAATCGTTTGTTTATTTATATACATATCTTGGGAGTGAATATCTTATGTTTTGTAGCAATCATTATACATGCCCAATATGGATATGAATAATCAACAAGAGAAAGAAGCTAGCAGATAAAGTAAAATGGTTGGTATGAATAACAAACAAATAAGTTAAATTTCTAAGTTTCTAAAATGACGTTACAATATATTGGCACTAACTAGAACTAAGGGGTTGTAACTCGAAAGGGTTTAAGGGCCAATGCCTTTCGAGGATGTGAAGTAAAAGATAAGTCATCTACATATGTAGTTATGATGTCATGTTATGTTATGTTTATGGATCGCTTGTGCCACCGGTAAAGGCATCAAAGCCACCTAAGAATCTAACAATCAAAACAATCCTAAACACTGAAAATGTTATGGGCATATGTGCAATTATGTTAATACTATGAACATATATGCAATTACATTAATACTATGGGCCTATTTGAAAATACGGCTAACCTTAAGGGCATATACAAAACTATATTATGCGATGCATGGATACGAAAAGACTATCCTCTTTATGCATAATTAAGTTCATTAATGATTTGTATGATGATATTGCATGTGTCAAGTCAAATATTTTATGCAACAATTGTAAGGGTGTAAAGTGAATATTATAAGTTTTCTTATGGGAATGATTACCCTTATGTCATAGACGAAATAGTTAGTTGTGACTTGATTTCTATGCTAGCCAGTTTGATTCCATCTCGACACATACTAAGTGTTAGGCTCATAACTTGTATTGTTACTTTTTCAGGAGGAATGTGAGGATTAAGTTATTTACAGTTCAAGGATAATTCACCATCTTGAAGAAGTGGAACCGATATGGGACTACCGTTGGATTAATTTGGAAGGGTATATTTACGCCCATTAGAATAAGGAATTATGGAGATGATTTCATCTAGTTTATTTCCTTTTGTATTAATTTATGAACTCTTAGACTTTTCTCCTTATTATTAGTATGAAAGTGTTTTTTTAAGTTGGTGCTTTACTGCTCTTTTATGTTGCAATTGATGCTATGAGCATAATGATCCCGAAATGTATGTTGAATTCTCGCTTCCGCATCATTTTCGGATGATTAGGTTCATTACAAAATGGTATCAGAGTAAATTCCTTCTGATAGTGGAAATGGCCATCAGAAGGGACCTAAGCCCAGGGCGTTACAATGATATCAGAGCCAAGTTCCTTCTAATAGTGGAAATGACTACCCGGGAGGTGGAGCCACCCCTATAAAGAGATAGGGAAAAATGCTACCCAGAGCATGCAACCATCACTGTCACTGGGAATAATTGATGAGTCATGTCACGACGAAGACATTGCAAATATAAATGAGGGAGGTTGTAACACCCCAATCTCCAAACATAGTCTCACATCTAAAACTCACAAAATGTGAGTGGGTTGTAAGCCATGGGGATTATTATTTGATAACTTGGGCTTTATCATTTTGGGTGGTTGTCAACGGGTCCAATTGGACCCGAAGCCAACAAGTTATCTTGGTCAGTTTTCCTTGATAACAGACTTATGACTTTAGTCCAGGACGTTACATTTATAGGGGTGGCTCCACCTCTCGGGCAGCTCTTTTCATTATTGGAGGGAAAAATCCTTGATACCGTTTGTAACATCTTAGGCCTAGATCACAATTTTTGTTGAGGAAAACAAGCATTTTACAACTTGTTGAGCTCAAATTCAACTTATCCCGTTGACAACCACTCAAATTGCTTTGGCATAAGTTGACAAATAGTAATCTCCACCACATATAACTCACTCTTAAATTTTGTGAGTATTATATGTAATATTATATTTATGAGACATTACGACAACCCCCACGTATATCAGCAACGCCAACGTTGCAATGTGATCCATCACTTAGTCTCAGTACCAGTGATGCTTGTATGCTCCAAATAGCCTTTTCATTCTATCATTTTGTATGAGTAGATTCATCTCTTGAGTATTCCTTTGCACTATAAGAGTACTCACATTCTGATTCCATTTATAATGTCTCGATCCTATCTCGGAGACGTTATCGAGGAAAATTGAATCCGACAACTTATTTGGCTTGGGTTTATTAGATCCGTTGACAACCACTTAAAATACTTAAGCCCAAGTTGTTAAGTATTAATCTCTCAATCTTATAACGGACTCTCAAACATATGCTCGAAGTGTTACATAACCATGATAGTTCCTTGAAAATCTAGTTGACAAATGGGGAAAAAGGTGTTTCATAGTTGCCTTGTTCAATTTTAGTAGTGTACACATACTCAAAACGATGTCTTAGTGTGTAGGTTGGGATATATTCCATGTGGTCGTTCTTAACCAAATTGAGGCAAACCTTTTTAACTATAACATGAAGTAGGCAGCTAACCCACTTGTTATAGTATGACGAAAATCATCCATTTGCAAATTTCATATGTGATTGAATATTAGGATTTAGATCTCTCTACATTTCGTGATAGGTTTTAGCATCTTTCTATGATTAGATTTGAAGTGTACAATATGACATGTTTGTCTTTCTAAGAAAAAAATCGTCGAGTTGATCGTCAAGGAATTCGTTTTGATCACTTCCAATAGTTTTTATTTTTATTGTTTAATAAATTATGTGTTTATTATCGCAACTATGGTCTCTTCAAGTCCAAGGAAGGTATATTTGAGGTCTTTAGTAGCTACTCGAGTTTTACTTGGGAAATAGCTTTGTTGGGTTCATTGTTGAAGTTATCAAGAGATAATTTAAGGAATAAAAAAAGGTATAGAATTATATACTCCAAGCAAAAGTATGCTTTAGTTTTGTTGGGTTCATTGTTGAAATGCCTAACACAGATTTAGGTATTTCAACTAGAGCCATATCAATTATCTTAAAAGAAGAAGTATGCTTTATTATGTCCAAGCTCTACGGGTTATCGGAAAAAAATGCTGCTTGGGCATTTCATTGTGTGACGAATGACTGAACTGGGAAAAATAAGTCGTCTTGGGCTATTGCGCAAAATCAAGCTTGTTATTGTACTTATACGCGCTGCTTCTGTTTAAAACAAAAGAAATATTTCTTATTTTTTATAACCATTCATGAATATTAATTTTTGATAATTATCACATTTATTAACATGATTTATACATTTTATTTACAAACTAAAATAAAGTAGGTTATATGTTGTTTTGGTTTATTTTGAATTTTTTAACCACGATCAAAAAACTCGATTTGAGTTTGATAAAATCAAATTATGGGGTGTATTTTTATGAATTTTATGAGTTAAGACACATTTTTTGACATGTTTCTATGAAATTATAATATGCATAGTAGTATGCTCATGTTTGGTACCAATCAAAGGAAGTTTTATACATGAATAGGCATGAGTATTGAGCTCAAATTCGATTGAATTTCATCTAGATTTGAATGCAACTTTATAATAAATACGAGATTCATCACGAGGAGGTAATCAATTTGAGTGAGTCAGAGTTACATGTTCTTGAGAGAAAATTGAGATGGTTCTCTTAGCACCATAATGAAATCAACTTTGTAAGGTCAGTTCTTGCTAAATACATCGAGGACATATACTCACTTTAACTTCTTCACGTATTTTATTTATTAAGCAGTTAGTGTCCTTCATTGCTTTATAACAGACCCATCGTTTCTCTTCGACATGTTCTTCCTGCCATTTAGATCAATTCTTGAAGAACACTCGAGAAGAAATTTCAACACCAAACTCCCAAACTCCATGGACTTACTCACAAAAATAAGGGTGAATTACATATTATTTCTCCAACTAAGTCATGATAAAAAATGAGCCATCATATTTAAAAGAGCAATAAAGTCTCATAATTATTAAAAATGTATCAGTTACCGGTGCAGAGACAGGGGGCGGGAGGGGGCTTGGTCCCCCAAGTCTCCAAGAACTCTATAAAATACATATACGTATTATTGAAATATATATTGTGAATATTTAATTTTGACAATTCTTGAAATAAGTTTACTTCAAACATGATTCACAAGGCAAGGATTAATAAAATAATGGCCAAAATTAGAATATAGAGGAAAATTTAGAGATGCAAACAAATGGATACATATATAAATATAGGTGTCACCATATCAGTATCAGTTTTAAAATCTAGATACTGATGCAGAAGCAGATATATTGTGGAATTGAAAACTGCAAATCATATCCTTAGATATGTATACGTGTATGAAAATAAATAATCACGATTCAAACACCAATATTTAAGAAATGGAAACAGATTATCCTGCGGATAAAAATATCTTCTAACGCTTTCATTCAATAGGACTGTTGTTGTAATTGATTAAAAATGAATAAACTACATTAACAATAAAATAAAGTATTATACTAAATTTAATAACTTGTATAATCAATGATTAAATAATATAAAAATATATATATTTCTTCTAACGTTTAAAAATGATTCCAGATGCAGTATATTGTCAGGATTCTTATAAAATATTTGGAGATACATACATATGTTAATGTAGGTATATACAAAATTTACATATAGATTTAATAATACAGATATCCATGTGCATATTTGCTAAAAAACTATGTAACCATATCTATATCCATATCCTAAAAAAATCAAAACAATACCTTTATCCTTAACCCACAACAGAAAAACCCATATCTATATCTATATCTGTATCTGTCAAAATAAAAAAAATTATATCCATATCTGCTTAAAAATGGATATGATGATAGATGGATAGAAATATATTTGTATCAGAATGCATATCTAGGACAACTACATCTGTAAGATAGCAAAACAATGATGTAAATTTGTTGGGTTACGGATAAGGTTATACATTTTACCAAACTAAAAGATGCAATCCGATACAAATATATATATCTGATTCACTATCTTATTCGTATTTAAGAGGATACATATACGCTATTCTAATTTGGATGGATATGGTTCAGATAAGATTCTTTTTTTTTTATTTTTTTTGCAACTATGAGTATAGATACAACTGCTTTCTTTGTTTAGAGTAGATACATATACTTTTTGTGGATATGGATATTTATATTACTAATACATATGTTTATTGTATAGACATATATTAGTGTATATTGACATATAAAATATATGATTTTTATCAGTTGTGCCCCTCCGAGGTATTGCAATATCAGTTATTCCCCTCTCTTTTTGGGAATATCAGTTGTGCCCCAAACTTCTTGTCGTTCTATCGGTTGTGCCCCTCTGTTACGCTGACTATCAATAAGTTGAACTTAACCATGATTTAATCAAACCATGGTGTTGTTAGAGGGGTATATTTGGAAAAAAAAGCCCACACCTCCACGTGATGAAATTGCACTACTTCGTCAAGCACTGACATTCCCGTCGACGAGGATGGCGCCGTGAAGGTCGAGCTCGGGGACGTCGATGATGACAAGGATGAGAACGAGGGCCGGGGAGGTCGCTACCCATGCGCGCAGCAAAGCCGAACTAACTCGGAAGGATCGTGTGGATGCCAAGGCAGGGAGGAGGGTATTGGCCAGTGGAAGAGGAGGACATGAGGGAGGAGGGTGTCGACCAATGGAGGAGGATGAAGAAGGGAGAGGGCAGACATGGAAGGAGGGACGAGGAGGATGGGGTGGAGGAGGTGGTGGTGGGGAGGAGGAAGAAACAGGGAGAGGACGGGAAGGGGGAGGAGGCTGGGGGCAGAGGACGTGGTGAGGAGGAGGCGGAGGATGCAAGGACGGGGGCGGAAGAGGTGGTGGGGAGGAGAAGGAAGAAGCACATGAATAGGAGGCTGGGGGCGGCGGGGGCAGGGGGCGACCTGGGGGGTGGGTGTGGAAGGAGGAGGCAGGGCAGGGGGAGGCAGGGGGGTGACCTGGGGGTGGGGGGGAGGAGGCAGGGCAGGGGGAGGCATAGGGGTGGCGAGGGCAGGGGGTGACCAGGGGGCAGGTGGAGGAGACAGGGCAGGGGGAGCCGCGAGGGTGCCGGGGGCAGGGGCGACATGGGGGCGGGGGGAGGGATGGGGGTGGCGAGGGAAGAAGCTCGGGGCAAGGGGGCCGACCTGAGGGCGGGGGTGGGGGGGAGGGGGAGGCACGGGGTTGGCGGGGGCAGGTGGAGAGGAGACGACGCGAGGGTGGGGGAAGGAGCTCGGGGCGGAGGGCGCAACTGGGGGTGGGGGAGGAGGTGGTAGAGGAGCAGGAGGAGGAAGAGAAGGGGAAGAAGAGAAAGAGGATGGGGAAGGAGGAAGAAAAGATGAGAAAATGACATTTCATTTTTTATTTTAATTTAATTCCTGTTATATCCCATAGTTAACGTCCGTCTTCATTGGAAATGAACGGCAACTAATTCGAGGGGCTTAAGTGATAGAAAGGCAAGAAGTTTGAGGGCACAACTGATATTCCTAAAAAGGGAGAGGCATAACTAAAATTGCAATACCTCAGAGGGGCACAACTGATAAAAACCCTAAAATATATTACATGATTACTCATAGTATTTTGCACTTTGGAATCATTATTTTCGAACACAGGAGGAAAAAATATTTTTATGCTATATCGTTACATGTTCTACATGTTATCTAATGTAGGAATATACTTTTCTTAATATTTAATTGTAACGTAGTTTTTGTAATTTTTATTTTTCTGTATTACTTTCCATTTTACTAAAATATTTGTCTTTTTTTAAGTATAAGGATGCATTTATTATCATTAAGATAATTTGTACTATTTCTTTAATGTTCATATTCGAATAAAGATTACTTGTTTCCTTATCTATATTCATATTTAAGGATCTTTTTAAGATTTTTATATTGTAAGGTATCTGGATTTTAAAATGAATGAGGACATGATAACACCTAAATCTATATCTATGTCCATCCCATCGTGTACCCGCTTACCATATCTTTATTAGTTTAATTTAATACAGATGCAGGTACAGATCTTGACAGATAAAAATCTTACCATGTCATTGAAATGGCTATGGATATATACGAGCCAAGTACAAATAATAACAGAAATGCTTCATACATTAACTTATTTATTTTTTGAATTAATTATCATTACAAAATATACTAAACGTGCTTATTTCAATAGAAGTTATATCGCACATAATGAGAAATGCTAGAACTTTGTAACATAGAGTTACAAACAAATTTACAACTATATATTAAAAACAGAGAATAAACATAGATATAAATATCTAAGCTTATGAAATTATATATATATATATATATGTCAATATTATATATAAAAATGATCCAGTTGGAAACTGGATACAATACATCTATTTGTATCCCTATACACAAAGATCTATATGATATTACTTATTTAGAAATGTTAAATTTGACAATATTAATTAACATCACATTGATGAAAGTGTATTTCTTTAAAACGAAGAATTTTGTAAGGATGTTTTGATAAATTATACTATTTTTTAGATGTATATTAATGTAAAATTATAACTTTACAAAGTATATTTTTGTAAAAATTCTTTATGAATATTAATGAAAAATATGTTAGAATCATTTGTCTTACATTATGCAAGTAAAAAAATTCAACAAACATTAACAACTAAAATAACAGATATACCCCCCGTCCCCCCCAAGAAGAAATTTCTAACTTCGTCCCTGTCGGTTACACCGTTCTACAGCTAGTCGTGAGAGATGCATTACTAATATATTGACTCTAGATTTAACAAAATCAAAATACGACAAACTTATTACTTTCTAAAGATGTGTGTACATAAATATAATGATCAGAGTTAGCAGGCAAACTATAATTGGATTGAGGGTTAAAGGAATTTGTTTGGATCGCGGTTAAACTTAAGAAGAATAAAAGTTAAAATTGATAAAAATATAGACAAACAGTTAATTCGTAAGTTATTTTAAGAATGAATATAATTGGATTAGGATAGTGGAGTTTTATTTGCAGTAAAATAGTACCGATGTCTTATTCAATAGATTACGATGAATGAAAATGCACTATCAATTGGGAAACGATAAGATACGTTAAATGATCTTATTGTTGTCTAAATTACCTGTCTTTGAAAGAAAGCATGATGTGACATCCTATTGATAGAAAGTAGTTGAAGTATAATAAAAATAGAGTAGTTAATACATATGAATTAGATTGGAAATTGACGTATTCCTATCATACTAAGTTATTTATTGGTTTTTCTTTAGAAGAATTAACATGTAATCCCATACAAATCGAGATCAAAGTAGCAACAGGATCAACACACCTTCACTCATGACCAGGGGCAGAATCATAAATTTTATCAAGGAGGGGCTGAATACACATCTATCACGTATGTTTAAAAAGGAGAAAAGAATGGTATATTTTCAAGTGTTTTTTTTAAATATAGTGAGTATACTTAATTGGACTTTTTATTTTGTGAGAAACTAGCAATTTAAATCTTATATAAATCTATTCGTAAAGTAGATCTTCAAATAAATTATTATTTCTATGTAGATTTTTAATGGTAATAATTCTAATAACCATCCAAATACATTCTTACGGCTAAATTGTCAAGCATTTTTTAAACAAATCATGATTAGAATGGAGTAAACAAATTTATTGTAACTGTAAATAGAGTTAGAGATAATTTGATAAATAAATAAGCATGAACTCATTTTACACTAAGTTAGTTTGATTTTAAAAAACACTTAAAAAATACAATAATAAGATTCGAACCTTAGATCTTAAGAATGCCCACCAGCAGACTTCCCAAGGTTCCACCAAACCATTCCACTTGTGTCACCACTACATTAATATTCTTATTATAGGAAGGGCCACTCTTAAAACAAATAACATTAGATAAGGAGACTACAATAATTAAGGAGGGGCCATGGCCCCTCCATAATCAATACTGGTTCCAACCCTGCTCATGACCTTCACCTCTCCCAAGCAAAATAACACACCACACTCCTCACATTCTTTGGCCCTGTTCGTTTGAAGAATAATGCCTATAATAAGGGGTCAATTTTCTTCACGGTTCTCAATAATACGTCTATATTCCCATCCACATTCTATTATTTTTATTATTCAACTCTTATTCCTATCTCTATTCTACCTTACCTACCCTTATTTCACCTTATTCTCCTTATTCTTATCTTTCCAATTGAACATATAATAGATATTTATTCTCCTTATTCCTGCTTATTCCGGAATCGAATGCTCCCTTAGAGCTCAGGACCCTGCTTGAACGAACTCCGTTGGGCCTTGCAAATATTTTTTAGTTCCTTTAGTTCTTCAGACTTGTAAGCATATTGCTCCTCCTCACCGAGGGGTTTTGTTGGTAGTTTGATTATTGCCTACGGATCTTTTTTTTTTTTAAAGCAGGGCAGCTTATAGACCATTATATGTAGATTAACACAAGTTCATATTCTATATTTAAAAAAATAAAAATAAAAATTAACACACCGAACCTAAATCTCCGCGGTCCTCTCCACCACTTCACCGGTCCGCTCGTTTCAAGTCACAGGGGCATCTCCTTCTCGTGGACCCCATTCCCCCGCACCCCCCTCCATCCAAACGCCTCTCCCTTCGCACGTGACCTCTCCTCCTTTCCCTCCATTACCCCCCTCTTCCGCTCTGCCTCTACAACACCTCCCTTCCTTCCGTCCCGTCCCTCCCCCCCCCCCTCCCCAATGGCCCTTTGAGATCGAGAGCGCGACTCCGAAGAAAAACAACCGGAAAAAAAACTAGGGTTTCCTCTCTTTCTCTCTTCCATGGCGCCTTCTCTCGACGATCTCCTCGCCTCCGCCAGTCGCTTCTGCTGCAGCCCCCTCGCCGTATTCATCCAGATCCAGGTCCCTTTTGATCCATTTATTTCTCTTACGTGTTTGTTTGAACATCTTGCCCGCACCGCACACTTGATGAATCGTGTTTAAGCTGCAAAGCCGTTAGATTTTGCAACTATTAAGTTTGGATACTAAACAAATTGGAGGAGATGCTCGCAAGAGATGCTTTTAATCTGCGAATTATTTACACAACTGCCTGGCTAATATGAAACGAAAGTTTGGGGGTGGTTGCGGTTTCAATAAGAATCGAGCAGCAGGACTCATGTGCCCTGGGAGTTGCTTATAAGCCATGGGAGTTAAGTGCCTAACCAGAAAGAAGATGCCCAAAGATGTGGGCTGAAGGTCGAGTTTCCCCATCCGCTAGAGAAAACCACAGCTTATGCAAAGTTGTGCTTTAACCCACCATTGCATAGTTATAACCCGCATTGATTCCTGACTTTGACATGAAAGATCCGTGTTTGAGTCTCTACGACTCCGTTACCTCGGTTGCTAGCATATGATTCTTGGGGGACTGGAAGAAAAGTTGTGTTTTGGCATGTTAATTACGGATAAGAAGGGTGATTTTAAATGTGACAAGTGTTTGAAGAGTTGATATTCTTCTTTTTTTGTTTGCAGGGGTGCGTGATCTGCCTGACACTTGCTTTAGGGTGGTGGCTCGCTTCTCGTGTGAGGTAGGATTTTTGAATGATTTCTTTGGAAGGGTATGTGTTTGTGTAAGGGAGAATAAGTGTCTTTGTTTTTAATGGTGTGGTTGGTGATTGTATCAGGAGTGGAGCGATTCGGAAGATCAAGCAGAATTTGAAGGCTGGGAATAGCTTTGCATTTCTTTGTGATGATATCAGCCAGCTGGAGCATTCTGCGCAAATGAGACTGCCAAAGGTGTCTGTGGTTATGCCATTGAAGGGTTTTGGGGAGCACAATATGCAAAACTGGAGGAGTCAGGTATGGCGAATTTTCTTTTTTTTTGCAACAAGGGGTGGAAATTGTTTAAGAGGTGCCCTGTTGTTTTTTAACATGAAAGGCCTTCAATTGATGTTAGCCTGTTCTTTTAAATCCAATGCTAGCGAATACTTTTAAAAAATAAGCAGAATATGTCTTGATTTTGCAATTGCAGATAACTTCTCTCTATGGGGGTCCATTGGAGTTCCTTTTTGTAGTTGAGAGTGTTGAAGATCCAGCTTACAGTGCGGTGTCCTTATTGATATCCGAGTTCAAGGTAATTCAAAATTTTCATTTTAAAAGGTGTCTCTTTGCTCTATTTTTTTAATTTGTTGCATGTATTAACATATTACCTTATCGTGGTTAATGTCTTTATCATTTATTTCTGCTGTTCCTGTTGTAACACTGATAGGAAGACTTGAGAATGAGTCTTCAAGGGTTAGTTTATTTTTCAACCTGCTTAGAGGATTTTTTATTCTATTCTCTATTGTTTGATTTCCAAGTTGTTATCGTTTTCGAAAAAGAGAGTGATCACCTTCCAGGCACATCCATAAAACGTCCTTTAATCACATTATCAAAGATACATGTGCTACAATTCAGATATAGTCTTAGTGCGAACGACAAAAATACATGTGCTGCAATTCAGATATAGTCTTAGCGCGAAAGAGTGTATTTCTGTATAAAAAGTTCTCCTTTAAACACCAAAGGCGTTCCTGGTGTACCAAACTACCCTGATGATTGCGATAGGTTTACCTCACCTTTAAATGTCCTCGGCCCATGCACAAGAGCAGAACAATTGATTGACTCTTCGAGATTAGACTCACAAAGTGTACACACATCATTGTGCGAAGATACAAAACATGCCTTGGAAACCTTAGTCATAACCTAAGCTCTCCGAAGAAACCATAAGAAGATCGTGATACAACGGTATGTTATATCCCAAAATAGCATGTAATCATATGGTTGGAAGTTAGATAAATCCTTGCATACTTTTTACCTTTTCCTGTCACAGGGCCTTCAACATCACTCAAACTTCTGAAAGTTTAAGAAATCCATGAATGCTTTGATAAGAGGAGATTGTATGAAATTGCTGTCTAATTTCCAACCTTATACTGCTAGTGCATTTTGATCAGAGGCTAAAGCAAAAAGCCTTGAAGAATGCTAAACAAGTGCTCCAACCTGAAAGCAAACATCATTTTTGAATTGAAAGGAACTCCCATCACCCAGAATGGGTCTCGACAGAGGAATATCTTAAAAAATGATGAAACATATACCTATCCAGAACATTGAAGGAGCTTGCACATGTGATGCGATGGGGAGAAATCATAAATGCCTCTAATCAAATTGTAGACTGTCTCCTCCACAACCCCCATATGAGAACTACTTTCTTTAAGCTCAAGAACGTCAAGATCACCCTCCGTAGTGGGTGCATGACCAAATCACAGTCATCCAAACAAACCCTTGTTTTTTCGTCAATGCGTTATTAAAAAAGATTTTCCTCATAAGACTCTCCAATCAATTTCAAACCCCATTCAGAGTCTACGTGCCAAGAGATAGAAACATGCATCTGCCGAAAGGATCGAATTCAATCGATTAAGGCTCCTCCCATGGAAATACATTTTACCTTCCAACTAATCAATTTATGCTCCATCATTTCTAGCGAATGATGCCAATTTGAACAGAACAAATCTCCTCCCAAGGAAAGGTCATTTGTCTCTCACCAAATAAATTTCTCTGTATCTTTTCAAACAAAGGATGTTAATCCGATTGCCTAAGGATGCTAAATTTTGCCTTAGCGTCTAATAAGGCGACCCATGTTGCTGACTATTGGGAGAATGGGAATTGGATGTCCTCTTTTGTTGTGAATTTTCCCGATCATCGTCTGGATAACTTTTTGTCTCTCTTGGACTCTCTCACCCTCATCCAGGGTGGGGGAGATCACTGGATATGGAAAATCAGAGACTTTTATATCATACGAGCGTATAGGGAATTAACTATTCTAGCACCTCCTTCTGTCGACTCGTTTGCTCGTGATTGTAGATTTATATGGAGTCTGAAACTCCCTATATCCATATTGATGTTTTTCTCTGGCTCTTACAGAGATGGCCTATCCTTACCAGAGACCGTTGCTATAGACTGTTCCTCGGGACGTCTCGACTTTGCCTCTATGTAACGACGAGGTGGAGGCTATCGATCACCTTTTCTTCCAGTGCGAGAAGACTTTGGTAGTTTGGCACACTGAAGCATCCCTTGGCCAAATTTGCAGAAACATCAGGGCTTTGGAGGTTAACTAATTTGGAATAAGGATAGACCAAGTTTGGACTTGCTTTTTCCACTGTCTATGGTCTGGGCGATCTGTTTAGCTAGAAATGGTGTATTCTTTGCATCCGATTATTTTTATGGGGAGCATGTAATTTTTCATGCCAAAACTCTCCTCGAGTCTTGGCTGTTGTAAGTTCCTTTTTCTATGTTAATATAGTTTAATTGGGGCAGGCACCAGTGCGTGTTTTCCCTCTTTTGACTTCAAAAAAAAATCCCATCCGATCTAAGCGAACCATCAAAATAAGCTGGCAAATGCCTTTCCAAAGTCCATTAATAGAAAACTCATGCACAAAAGATCCGATTGTTTCTTGTTATTTTTCTAGCCATCTTCTTCGACCATCTCCACCCAAGATCCTATTGCACCTAGAGAATCATTAAAGTGTTTCACAATTGTATTGCCTATATGTTTTTTTCCTGAACTTGATTACCTGCAACCTTGGTGGAGGGAATGAAGTTTGTTTTCCTTATGCTATTAGCTATTGCTTAGTAAATTATCATATTGACATCCCCCTCCCTCATCATGTTTGGCCTAGATTTTTGTCGCCATTCAATCTTGTGTTTATGCTCCTTTGTAGTCATGATATTTGTTTCTCTAGCGGTTCTCCCTCTCGTCACCTTCCAGGGGTTTGCATTGCTCCATCTTATCTGTTCTATCACATCGCTCTAAGCCACCCTCCTATTTAGCTCCGAGCATCTCAATTTGTCTATGGAACTCCTTGAGGTTCCTTATAAGTTTCAAAAGCTTAGATAGATTCGAAACATAGTCTAACCTGCTGCTCACATCCATCATATCTGACACTCTGTTACCTATTCTTTGAAACCTGTCTCAATCAACCAAGTCTTCTTAAACTTGAGAAAAGTTGAAGGACTTAAGCTCTCACTAGAGTCCCAAGTAAGGGGCGTGTGTCCCAACCTAGAAGGAGACATCCTTCTGACCAAGGACACATGAAAACCTCAGAGCATTTACGTGAAGACTATGAGTTTATCGAACCACAATCCAGACAATCATTTTCTCTATGTAAATTTGAAATAGGAGGCACCCATAATCTCCAATTATAGTTCACCAACTAGATTCCAAAAGTCTTCCATCTCCAAGTCCCAGCCCCTATTTTCCCTAAGTTGATTAGTATAAAACACGTGCAATTGAAATGCCCCCCACCCACCAGGGTCACAACTGAAAACATAAGCATACCTCTCACATATCTGACCATAGGCCGCCGTACTCTGTATCCATCATCAACATGTATACAATTGAGAGTGCCAACTTACAATCATCTAAAACCCTTATGAGCATGTGCTTCAATAAAGCCCACCTTTTCACTTCTCTCATTTCCGTCCCGAACCTCGGTCTCAATTTCTTTTGTCCACGTTTTAACACAAAGCTGTTTCCTCCAAAGTCATCCTCACATATCAATGTGTCTGTCATCACATAACATACCCTCTTTATCGAAAACCCGTCCAAGCTATGCCTATTTTGGGCAAATACCAACCCCATGTAACCATCCCCTCCTTAACGAGGATCGACCCCCAACTCCTTTGAAGCCCCTTTAGAAATGTCTCGCCACAGCCATCCATCTTGGATCGAAACAACCATCACATGAAACGTGTTCGCTTGGCCTTGCCAGAGAGGGAATCATTCAGATGCATACAAGCAACCCACACATTCTCTGGCAAGGGGTATAAATTGGGCTGTACACCGTCCATCGTCAAACTCATTTTGTGACATGCAAGACAGACCCGTCATAGTTCCCCTCCCAATGATTGATTGGAAATGGGAAGCTACACTTGACTTCGAAGCTTTAATCACAAGATCTAATTTGAACAGATTTGAAATAGTCAGACTCGAGTTAGACTTAGACCTACCTAAAACCAAAGTTAGATTCCTTGCTAGGCTGCAACTTAAGCAACATAATAGCACTCACTGTCAAAACATAAAAGAGAGGAGGGCAAAGATGTAAAGTCCTTAAAATGTCATTGAGAGATTTATGTTGTTCTTTTTGTTTATTTATTTTTTTCTGTTCTTATTATGTAATTTACCCATTGGAGTTTCTCACATATATATAAGAGGACCTTAGGGCACCCTTGATGAATAAGAAGAAACTCTTCGCCTCTTTCCACATGGTATAAAAGCGATGGTCCTAGACTACCCTGTGCCCTAAAATCCCATCCCCACCCGCTAGTCTCCTCGCTCTCAAGGGCCTGAGACAATTGTAGAAGCCACTAGGGGCTTCCAACAGCAACTCTAGCAACTGCCAGGGGCCACCAGGTGCATTGGCGGCATCGTAACAACCGCCGCAACCAGCGGCGGCAACCAACATTGCACGGACAGCCACCAACGGCAACCAATAGCGCACCAACAATCGCTAGCAGCACTTGGGCGGCACCCTGCAGCAACCAACACTACTTCAGGGGTCAAGCGACACTCCAGTAGCCGTCGAAACCCTAGGTGGCACCCCAGCAACACCATGTCTTCCAAAGAAGCCTATGGTTTTGTGAGGTCCTTCTGTTTTCTCCATTGTGCGCGTGCATCGTCTTTGGACTTCTTTACAGTCTGATTTTGGGTTGAGAATGTTGAGTTTAGATTGATAAAACATTCTTCCGGCCCTACTATGCAAGAAATTTGAATGGGAATGGTTGTGGTTTGAGTCTATACCCACAACCACTCCCGATATGATCGTTTAGACACATTATTCTCAGCCTACAATCTCAGTTATTGTTCAATTCCGGCACCATGTCAGAAAATAGAGTTGATATCGCATCCTCTGTTAAAATGGATGAGACAAACTACGAGTTGTGTGCTATGCAGTTTATGAGCCTCATGTAAAGCATATTCTGACAACGGAAGAGTCTACTGATAAAATTGGAACTTATGCCTCATGGGATGCGAATGATGTGTATGCGCGCGTGTGGCATTCTGGTACTGTGTCTGTTGAGATAGTCAGTGACATCTTGAGTCAGCCCACTGCCAATGCGATACGGGATATCCTTGCGTCAACCTATTTTCATGCGAGGAACGAGTCGGAGATATTACAACGATATATTCACGACCAAGCATGGTGGTCACCCCGTTCATACCCTATACACATCACTTAGGGGTATGTTCGAGAGACTTCATAGCTACATACCTCTGATAGCCACATCGGAGCAGTTGAAGCATACCGAGATTCTGTTATGACCGGGGTACCCTAGATTTGGAGTACGATACAACACAGTCGTAGATACTCACTGATGCCACCATACCTCCTATGGAGGAGGCCTATTGCAGACTCAGCAAGCTTATCATTCCTGATGTCACACTTACTTTGAGTTCGTCAGCTATGGCAGCGTCCCGTTGTAGAGGTGGACCGTCCCAGTTTAGGGGATGTATCACTCGAGGAAGGGTGGTTCTTGTCCAATCATGGACCTATTGCCATCAATCATGCCATTAAGAGGACACATGCTATTCAAAGCACGACATTCCACCCTCCGCATGTGTTGCTGAGCAAGTTTAGAATACTGTCGATTCGGTTGCTTTTACGGATCATGCATTTGATGAGTTCGTTGCCCGCCTGCGAGAGATCATGCCTCCTGCTGCCGGATCACCGATTGTCTCGTAAGGACCATCTGGTGTTGCTTCTTCTGCTTCTGCTTCCACTAGTGTCTCAGGTACGACTTATACACTTACTAGTTGCTCCAGGACATGCCTTTCAGAATGATAATGGACTTTGGTACTTCTCATCATCTCTGTGGAGATCGATTTCAGTTCCACTCATACAATCCTGTATAATCTGGTGGGTCAGTGGTTATTGCTGATGCACACTCTCCCATCACTGGACAGGGGGATGTTTGCTTGACTCCCTCCATGAATTTGCAGAATGTTCTCCATACATCAGAATTCTCTATAAATCTCTTATCTATTTGTCAGATTAGAAAAGATTTGCATTGTCATGCCGTATTTGATCTCACTTCCCTTATTTTTAAGATATACTTACTGCTAGGGTGATTGGATGTGGTCGTGAGCATGGAGGGCTTTACAGATTGATCTAGTCCCCATATGCAACAACTTCTTCCATCTATTCTGGATCCGTCTCTCCATATATGCGGCACTTGCATTTTGGTCATCTCCTGTTGCAGAAGATATGAAGACTCATTCCTCAGATCTCTCTCAAGTCTACATTCTAGTGTGAGGCTTGTCAGTTGCGAAAGCATCACCGCTCTAGCTTTCCGAGTTGTCAGGGTCGTAGTAGTCAGTCTTTTTGAGCCTGTCCACTTTGATATTTGGGGTCCGAGTCATGTTCCTAACCATCAGGAACACGTGTATTATCTTGCCACTTTGGATGACTATTCTAGATTATCTTGGGTGTTTTTATTAAAGAATAAGTTTGAAGATGGTTTTATGATTCAAACCTTTGTGAATGAAATAAAGAATATCTTTTCTGCCACTATAAAGTATATTCATTCAGATAATGCCTTGGAATTTTCTACGACTCAGAAATTAGCGAGGTTTCTTGGGAGGATGAGGGGTGGGGAGAGAGTGAAGGGGGGAGAGAGAATGGCTACGGAGGAGAGAGCATCTTCGTCTAGAGGCAAGACGGGGAAGGGAGCATCTCCGCTGAGAGGTGAAGAGGGGGTTCTTGTCTTGTAAGTTGACTGTCGGAGTTGGAGAAAAAGAGTGCTCGAGGCTACCATTAAGGGAGATGAGAGGAAGGAGGAGGAATGGATGGTTGTTTCGCATCGCAAGCGAGGCAAGCATTGCAACCGCTGTGGTTCTATGATCATTTGGCTTTAGGGTGCTCCCTTGCTCATAGGTGCTTCTCCTATGGAGATGTTGGTCATCGTCAGTCTGTTTGTCGTCGGAAGTTGGAAGAAGGGTGCTTCGAGCCCATCTTGGTTTGTTCTATGAGGGACGCCTTGACGTCGGGGATCATCATAGATCCCATGCATCAACGGTGGTGGAGGGTTCCAGTAAAGAGAAGAGTGGTGAGGATTTCACTATTGCAAGGGAGGCGTTTCTAATTGGTTACAAATAGAAGGGTTTTTTTGGATGTAGCCTTGGTCCGTGACCAAGTTTGACTGTTGCTAGGTTCGTTTTTCATGGGAGACATGGCACTGGATGCAAGTCACTAGTGTGTAGAGGTTTGTCGATGTCAGAGGCATCGATTCTTCTAAATGAAAGTGCAAAGGTATAGTTTTGTTGGCGGGTTCCCTGTTTTGCAGATGGCGAAGGAGGGAAGGGTTTCTTGTGCGTGGCCCGTATTTATGGCGTGCCTTTCCTATCCCGTATTTTGGAGGTTCTTCAGCCGGCTTTGAGGAAACTGGGAAGGGTGACGAAGATTTTGTCTAATGGTCGACGGTCGGGTTCCGACCCAAACTTTATGTTCGTGGCTCCAAGTGTTTTTGACTGCTTGTGTTCCGTTCGGGTAGGCTGTGCCACCTTCAGCATGGTGGTCGAGGCTGTGGTGCCAATGCCACCGACGTCGCCACCGCCACCACCACTGCCTCCACCACCGCTTCCACCTCCGTCGTCCAGCTACATATGCCTTTCCTCTTCTCCAAAAATCACGCTTGAGCATTCATTGCGCCTGAATCCTGTCGTTTCAATTCAGACACTTTTGGGAGGTTTTTAAAAAAAGCACGTTTTCTGGGGATCATATAGCTAAGTTGAGTAATGCGGAGGTAGGCGACGTACCTTTCAGTTGCGTGTCATCTCGCTTTCCATCTCTGGAGATTGGAGCGTGTCCTTCGCGTGATTTGCTGTGTCAGGATGCGACGCCCTCAGGAGAGTCCACTTCGAAGAGCGCTAGGAACCTTAACATTGTTTTCGAGCCTGATGGTTCTCCTTTGAACACGATATTCTCTTCTCGGGTGGAGACTTCGTATCCGCTATCCGTGTGTGCAAGCGGTCGATTGGCCCTTTCGGATCCGATTGTTGGTAGTGCTCCTTCGGGTCTGGTTGAGAAAAGTTGCTCGAGCTGTAGCGGGCCAAACCTTCACCTGCATGTGTCTTGTCGGGCCCTTGATAGGTCCGAACATGTTGCTGCAACGAGCTTTCTACAGGGTGGCTCTTTCGAGCCTCCTTCTGTGGAGGTGGCATTGTTTGCCGGGGTATGCTCTTTCGAGAAGATGTTGATTTCTGTTCCTTTTGCCCAGGAAGAAGCTCCCTTTTCCCTTGAGAAATCGTCTGCTACTATCTTCGACCCAAGAGAGGCATGCCCCAAGGGGTCGGATCCTCAATCTTTGTCGGTTTCATCACAGTTCTGAGATTGGAGTATGAACCTTAGCCAGGTGGTTCAATCGCTGGCAAGCGTGGTTGGAGAGTGCAATGTCTAGCCAACAACCTCATCCATTTCAAACTCGATGCCCCCATATTGGGTTTTGAGAGAAGACAAAAGTGCTATAGACCTAGGAAGCAACAAAATAAAAGTGGGGTGGTGACAAACAATCTTTGATGACACGACAAAGGTGGCGTCTGCAGTAGGAGTGGTGCAGGCTTCAGGAGGCAATCATGTGTCTCAATGAAAGTACCGACTTGGAATGTGAGGGGTCTAGTGACCCGGAGAATTGACGACTTTGGGTGGCCGCTTTGCTGAATGGGGTTGTGACATTGTCTTCTTGCAGGAGACAAAGCTCTCATCTTGACCTAGAGTGATATGGAATTCTTTGGGGGCTGGCATGGTGTCTGGTTACTATGCTCTTGATTCTGATGGATCGACAGGAGGTTTGATTGTGACCTGGAAAGATTCACTTTTCTCTGTGCACGCGGAAATCTAGGCGGGGCACATAGTTACTATGAAAACAACTCTTCGGGATCGCAGTTGGTGGTGTCTTGTGTCTACGGGTCCTGCTTGCTTTCTTCGAGGGATGATCTTTGGGCTGACATTCATGATGCCAGAGCAACCTTACCTGGGAAGGCTTGGCTTTTGGGACTTGGGAGGCGACTTCAACGCCACTCTCCTCTCCTCCGATCACCTGAGGTTTTGGGGGATCAAGACCCAAGATCTCTGGATTGATGATCTTGAGCTTGAAGTGATGGATGCATGTGATACCAGATACACTTGGAGGAACTCCGGCTCACGATCTCGTATCGACCAGTTCTTGGCTTCTCACAAGCTTCTGTGTGACTTCCCTCTATCTTTTTGCACCGCTAAACCACGTACGAGATCAGATCATACTCCTCTGCTGTGGGGCTCCGGAAGTGGTTTGGGTCATCGGGGGTTCTTTCGCTTTGAGTGTGCCTGGCTGCAGGAGGATTCCTTCAGAAACCAAGTTCATAATTTTTGGACCTCTATTGTTGTTTCTAGGTCGGCAACCTCCCGTTTGGCCTAGAAACTCATTTTATTCCGCAAGCATCTTTGCGCCTTTAAGAAGGAGGTCAGAGAAGCTAGACTGGTTAGTTGCCTTGCAACGGAGGCATAAGTGCACAGATTTGATGATTTGGACGATGTCAAGGAGTTGGTGGCTAAGGAACTGGCCGCTAGGTGTGCGGCTCAGAAAACTATTGGAGCTGAAGATAGGAAGCGGGTGAATGAATGGAAGCAACGTTTTAGGCAGTGTTGGCTCAAGGATGGTGACACTAACACTGCCTATTTTCACCGGGTGGCTAGCAGTCGCCATCGTCATAATGTGTTTCGATTTGTGGCGGTGAATGACACCAGGTGGCGTGATCTTGAGATGGGCAGGGCTATTGCTGATCATTTTCATGAGTTCTCGCAGAGGTAGGGGGCGAGGTAGTGAAGGCAGACTTGTGCGGAGGCAGCTCACATCTCCGATGCTCACGCAATCCGCCTCGAATAGAGCTTTACGTCGGAGGAGGTGAAAAGTACGGTATGGAACTTGAACTCTGACAATGCTCCTGGCCCTGATGGATTCGCTATTCTCGTCTTCCGTGAGTTCTGGCATTTGGTGGGCCTAATGGTAGTTGAGGTTGTTGATGAATTTGCTGTTGGTAATACAATGTTTGAGAGGCTTAACAAAGCTCTCATTTTTCTGCTCCCAAAGAAGGATGTTGCTGAAAGAGTGGAGGATTTTAGGCCGATTGCACTCTTTAACACAATTTACCTCATCGTTGCAAAGGTGCTTACCATTCATCTGAGTTGGGTCATAGACCATATCATCTCCCCTTTGCAGTATGCTTTCATCTCTTCGAGGCAAATTACGGATAGCATAGCCATGGCAACTGAGATTGTCGCTGATTGGAAGCGTAGAAAAGTAAAGGGTATTCTTTGGAAGGTTGACTTCTCAAAGGCATATGACATGGTGGACTGCCGTTTTCTCCCGGCGATGCTGAGCAATTGGGGTTTCCCTGCTTGGTGGATCAACTGGATGAAGCGTTGTGTAAATACTGTCTCATATGCGGTGTTGGTCAATGGCCGTCCTGAGGGAAGTTTCTTTCAGCCACATAGAGGGGTTTGTCAGGGTTGTCCTCTTGCGTCAATGTTGTTCACCATAACAACTGGTGTTCTATCATGTATGGTGAGCCGGGTTGTTAGCAACGATTTAACCACTGGTTATTCTAATGGGGATATCTCTATTCCCCTCCTTCAGTATGCGGGCGATATTATCTTCTTCGTGGAGGGAGGCAAGGATGAGCTAAAAGGAATTGAAACAACCTTGGAGATTCACAACGAGATATCCGGGCTTGTTCTCAACCATGGGAAATCTACTTTTGTCCCTTTTGGGCTTTCTGAGGATGCTGCAAGGGATTGCTCAACAATTCTAGGAACTAGTCGTGGTTCTCTACGGATATGTTACTCTGGGGCTCCTCTTACTCACGGGAGAATTAAAATTTCGGATTGGCTACCATTGATTGAGAAAATGGAGAGGAAGTTATTAGGCTGGAAATCAGCTATGTTATCAAGAGGGGGAAGACGTGTGCTTGTCAAAGCGGTCTTCTCCTCCATCCTGGTGTTTTTTATATCTTCTCGTCTTTTGCCAGGTGGTTTTAGGACCAGACTTGAAAAGATAATGCGTATATTTCTGTTGGGGAAGTTCGGGCATGATGCGGTCGGGATTCATTTGGTGGATTAGGAGACCGTTTGCTTACCAACGATGGACGATGGTCTTTGCATCAGGAATTTGGAGACCATGAATAAGGCATTGTTGCTGAAGTGGGTGAGCCGGTTGCAGGGCAAGGGTAATGACATATGTTGTCGACTTTTTCGTAGGATCTATAGTATTGGGGGTCCCATCAACATGCCTCAGCATCAACATGTTCACTCCTATGTTTTTTGGAAGGGAATCAAGTCAGTGCTGCCTCGATTTCAGGAGCTTTTTCATGCGGTACTTGGGGATGGCCACTCCTCTTTCCGGAAGGACAACTGGATTGGTGAGGGGACGTTTTCTTCTAGATTCCCATGGCTCTTCGCTCTGTCTGCTGACCATGATGCGCTGGTCTCGAATCGCTGGATTGATGGGAACTGGATGCCTACATTTTTAGCAGAATTCTCGGACCATCGGCTTGAAGATTTCCTTCTTTTACTCGAATATCTGGGACTCAATGGTAGACCTTTTACGGGCATCGATCAATAGGTATGGTTGGATAACTCCTTAGTGTCAAGAGGGCCTATCGGGCACTTTCCAGGCCCCCTCCTCCTAGAACAGACTCTTTGATTCGTGATTGCAATCTCATCTGGGAGCTTCGTCTACCGATTAAAAAAGGTTTTTTATGTGTCTATTAAGGAGAAGACGTATTATGACTAAGGACAGTTGTGCAAGACTTTTCTAGACATTTCAAAATGTTGTCCTCTTTGTGAGACAAATATTGAAATAATGGATCTCCTCTTCTTCAAGTGTGCTAAGACTGTGCAATCTAGGAGGAAGCAAATATGAGCTGGCTGAACATTCATGACCTGAACTTCTTTTGGGAGTTGTTGTTCCTTCAAGGAATCGTATTAGGGCAGATATCCTTCGTCTATTGGCAACAATCTGGGCTATTTGGCTGGACAGAAATGATTTTCTTTTTTTTTTCAATGAGTGCTTTTTTTACGAAAATGCTATTTTTCATTCTAGGTCTCTCATTGAGTCCTGGTCACTATAAGTCTTTCTGTAACTTCTCCGATTTGAAATAAACTGGGGCGGACACCATAGCGTGTTTCCCCCTTTTTTGGTTTCAATTTTTTTGTACGACTCAATTATATCATTTTTGAGATCCCATGGTTCATCAGACTTCGTGTGCATACACTTCTCAGTAGAACGGTGTTGCTGAACGCAAACACCATCACCTCCTTGACATTACCAGGACTCTCCTTATTTAGAACCGGACTCCCCACTCCTTCTGGGGTGATGTAGTCCTAACTGCATGCTATCTGGTCAATCTGATGCCATCCTCGTTCTGGGAGAGAAAGTTCCGTTTTCGATAGGGTTTCCCCAAAAAGGATCTTTTCTCCCTTACTCCGCGTGTTTTTGGATGTGTGGCATTTGTTCATCTTCTGAATCCTGGGTGTGACAAGCTCGCTCCTTGAGCTGTCAAGTGCATTTTTGTGGACTATTCTCGTACCTAAAAGGGTTTTCGTTGTTTTGATCCTATTAAGAAGAAATATTATGTGAGTACTGATGTCACTTACTTTGAGTCCATTATATACCACACTCCTACAGGTGACAGATTGACTCCATCTGAGTCTAGGACAAGGTCCATCTTCCACCTCCTCATACTCTTGCCCCCTCTGCTTTGATGCCTTTCCCATCATCCAACACACCCTAGGTAAATTCTTTTAACTTGGTTTTTACAGATGGCACTAGTGGTTTTGATGATCAACATGAAACTATACATGCTGAACATGAAATACCCCAGGAGGATACTATACAGGATGATGATCTGGGTTGGCCTATTGCTCTATTTAAGGGGAAACACAGTTGTGCCAAATACCCACTTGCTAGATATGTCTCACTGGGATGGTTGTCATAGGAATACATGGGGTTTGTTGTGGGATTGTCGGCAGTTGACATTCCACACACGTACCAGGATGCCTTGAAAGATAGCCGCTGGTGTCTTGCCATGGAGGAGGAGATTGCAACATTACAATCTTGAATTACATGGGCTCTAATTACTCCTCCAGAAGGTGCATTTGTAGTCATCTACAAATGGGTCTTCATATTGAAGTACATGGCAATTGACACTGCCGAACAATACAAGGCACATTTGGTAGTTGGAGGATTTACTCAGATAGATGGCGTTGATTATATGTACACTTTTTCTTCAGTGGCTCGACATTCTACACTACGGATCCTCCTGTCAGTTGACGTGTCACGTCATTGGTCGCTCTCAAAGCTTGATATTAAAAATATATTTTTGTATGTCGATCTACATGAAGAGGTACATTTAGCAACCACCTGGGTTTGTTGCTGCGGGGGATTCTCACAGGGTATGCAGACTTCACAAGGCTATTTATGGATTTAAGCAGAGTCCCTGAGCTTGGTTCTAGAATCTCTCAGATCTGATACAACAGATGGTTTTATGCGCTTGACTGCAGAATATTCCCTTTTCTTTTGGAGGACTCATTGTCATTTTGTTTTATGTTGATAATATTGTTGTCACTGAGATGACACTCAGGGCATTAGTGCGACCAAGAGCTTTCTGGGACAACAGTTTGTCACCAATGATCTGGGTGAGTTGCGGTAGTTTCTGGGTCTTGAATTCGTAAGGAATCAGCATGGTCTTGTGATGACCCAAAGGAAATATGTTACGTACATTTTTTTAGAGGCATGAATGATAGATTGTAAATTGGCCTCCACTCCTATAGATTCAAGCACGAAGTTACATGATCAGGCTAATGAGGAGGTAGGTAAATGAGGGTACATGGAACTGGTAGGGGAGCTTTTCTATGTTACAATCACCATGCCGGTTATATCGTTTGCCACAAAAAAGTCAACCAATTTATGGAGCAACGATAGGTGCACATGGATGCAATGTATATCCTGAGATATCTGAAGGTTTCTCCTGGTACATGCCTATTGTTTTGAAAACACACTCTCTTGTTGTCACAACATGTGCATATGCAAATTACACTGGTTGTCCTAAGGGTAAAAAGTCTACCTCAAGCTTCACCATATTTCTAGGAAGCTCATTAGTTTCATGGAAGAGCAAGTAACAGACAGTAATCGCGCAGAATGCCAAGTCCGAATATAGAGTTATGACACAAGGCAACACTGAGATGATGTACTTAAGATCAGTCCTGACTAACCTTGGTGTTGATGTACCTCTTCTTATGCATCTACAGTGCAATAATCATGCATCTCTATTTATTGCCAACAATCCATTCTTCCCTGAAATGACTAAAAGTATTGAGATAGAATGCCATTACACACGTGATATGATACAGAAAGGTTTCATCCTCACGTCCCATGTTAGTGCAGGGGGTCAGACGTCTGACGTATTCACCAAGGTTCTAGTCAGGGGGCCATTCTAGAGATGTTGTTCCAAGCTGAGCATGATAGATATCTGTGTTCTATCTTGAGGGGGGGAGGTGTTGAGAGATATATGTTGTTCTTTTCTGTTTATTTATTTTTTATCTGTACTATGTAATTTACCCATTATGGGTTCTCATCTCTATATAAGAGGATCCTGGGGCACCTTTGATGAATAAGAAGAAACTCTTCGCCTCTTTCCCCCAAACGCAAAATAACTCGCTTCATTCAAAGTTGATAATTGAGCATAACAACCAAAACACGGGGGCAAAAATGTTGCCAAAATATCCTATCTTGCTTGATGTTGTCCCCCTTCCACATGTAATAATCATTCGACGTCCTATATTGATAGATGTCGATCCCTAAGCTCTCTTCGAGCATCTCATGAATATGAGAAAGGCTTCCCTTCAGGCTCGACAACATCAGAGGGTGATATTAACTAAGCGCTATAGCTTGTTACCAATACTCAACGACTTGATCAAACTAAGACCATAGTTCTAGGATTGCCCTGTTGAATGGCATGTTCTCCTCGGTCTGAATATGTAATTAAATTCCTTTCTTTAGAATCGTATTTAACATTTTGCTTGCTCAGTAATCAACTCTTTTGATATCCCATTTCAATTTATAACCTATCTAATTGAATTTTATCTTTTATTTTTGGGTTAGCTCTGAATCCCCTGCACTCGAAGCAAGTCATTGGGTCTCGACACTTGCCATCCATGTGCCCCGAACATCGCAATAGACCAACCCCCATTTGAAGCCTTTCTTACAGACCTCCTCTATATCTTCTCCGCTGAACAACCTTTACCCATAGACATGCTCCCCTCTCCCCCTTCTCTGTTTCCTTGTCCCTCATATCGCTCCCTTCCATATCCTTTCTTCCTCACCCACCCCTCAACTCTTCTCAAATCCTAACTTTCTCCCTCTCAAACTTAGAAAGTAATATACATAACTAAGCCGATAGTATGCGGGGATGTAAATAATGTATTAATTAGGGTAATTTAAAATTCGGGTCCCCATCTATGGGTTCGATCTCAGAATGGGTCCCCATCTTTAATTCATAACAAACAGGGTCCAAGACCGTTTAGAAAACGACAAAACAAATAGCCGTTAGAAACGAAGGACCTTTTGACGAAAAAGCCCTGGAACGGGATGTTTTTCAAAAACCGTTTTCTCCTTAAGGCGATTCATTAGGGCGAACAATCTAGCTGATTGGGGCATAATTCATGGTGGAATACACTACTATTGCTTGATCCTTGGTGATGGTTGAGGTTGCGAGAGTTTGATTGGGGGATCCGCAACGTTGTCGATGGTTTGGAGATGCGATTTTGGCATGGTGCGATCTCGAACGAGATTGGCAAGGTGTGATGGTGTCGGCCTCGGAAAGGAGTCCCATAATTGCTACCCTGTGTTCGACCTTGGTATCTTGCCAAGAATGATCTTGGTCTCAAAAAAGATCCCACAGCCACGATCTTCGGCCTTGACAACCATGACCTGCTCGCCACCTACAGGGACTCTTCCTCCATCACCCCATTGCCTTCTTTATTACGTCCTCCAACCTCCAGGGAGGAGTAGGCCTGTGCAACCACTATTGAGAAGTCGCCTCAAGCGTGAAGCTTTACGTCTATATTCCACATGAGGTAGTCGCCAACGGTGCTCCATCGACCGAAGCAACGCTTGAGCGGCTAGAAAAATGGCCGCAACATCATTGTCGGAATTTGTGGGAGGATGACAAGAGTCAAACAAGATTGAAGAGGAGAGATGAACGCCAAACGCGTCGTAATTGCGCGCTCCCTTCCATCTCAGGTGGGTGCCTAGGTTTAGAGAGAAAGAAGGTGGGGTCGGATATGGTAGGAGAGATAAAGAGGGAGAAACGGTTTTGAAAAAAAAACATTTTGTTCTAAGGGCTTTTTCGTCAAAAGGTCATTCGTTTCCAACGACACATTGTTTTACCGTTTTCTAAACGGTCTTGGGACCTTGTTCATTACGAATTAATGATGGGACTCATTTTGAGATCGGACCCATAGATGGGGACCCAAATTGTAAAATCTTACCTAATTAATTATTCACGAGGTCCTAAGACTCTCTTATAAAGGGAGGAGAAATCTTGTTGGGCAAAATTACATGATAGAGATAATACGAAAAGAAAATGCATAAATAGACAGATAAATATATCTCTCAACATTCCTCCTTAGGATGGAGTATAGATATCAATCATGCTCAGCTTGGAACAACATGTTTGAAATGACCCTCTGGCTAGAGCTTTGGTGATAACATATGTTGTCTGTTCCCCGGAGTTGGCGTGAGAAGTAGAGATAAAGCCCTTCTAGATCATATCACGTGTATAATGACAATCTACCTCAATGTGCTTGGTCCTCTCATGGAAGGCAGGGTTGTTGGTAATGAAAATAGTGACTTGGTTGTCGCATTCTAAATTCATGGGAAGATGCGTGTCAATAGCTAGGTCAGTCAAAACTGATCTGACCCATACCATCTTAGTGCTCCCCCGTGTCATGGCTCTATGTTCTGACTCATCATTAGATATGTACCACAATTTATTTCTTGCTCTTCCATGACACGAGGGAGCTCCCTATGAACATTGCAAAATCGGAGGTAGATTTGCTTTCCTTGTAGCATCATGCTTAGTTTGCATCTACATATGTCGTGATGGCATGAAATGTCCCTCTGCTAAAGAGCAATCCAGTACATGGAGAGGATTTCAGATACCTTAGAATCATGTGAACTGCATCTATATGTGCCTGTATCGGCTGCTCCATAAACTGGCTAATTTTGCTCACAACAAAGGAGAGATGTCTGGCCTGGTAATGGTCGCATAGAGGAACTTCTCAACAAGCTTCATGTATCTCCTCTTGTCCACTTCCTCTATATCATCATCATATAGCTTTATGCTGGGATCAGTTGAAGTAGTGACATGTTTGCAATATGCCATGTTTGTCTCTAAGAGAAGATCAGTAACATGCTTCCTATGGATCATCATAAGACCTCACTAGTTTCTAGCAAACTCAAGCCTTAGGAAGTATCGTAAATCACTAAGGTCTTTGGTGATAAATTGCTGTCCAAGGAACTCCTTAGCCGCACTAATGCCTTTCACACCATCTTCTGTAACAATGATATCATCAACATAGACCAATATAACAATGATACCTCATTGAGTCCTTCAAATAAAAGTGAATGATGTGCTGTCAATCTCGTGAATCTTTGCTGCTCTATCAAGTTTAAGAGCTTCTGGAACCATGTTTTGGGACTCTGTTGAAGGCCATAGATACCCTTATGATATTTGCAAACCTCTCGACACCCCCCTCAACAATGGACCCAAGTGGTTGCTGCATGTAGACTTCCTTATATAGATCACCATATAGAAAAGCATTCTTCACATCTAGCTAGGACATGGGCCAGTCTCGTACCATTGCAATAGAAAGAGGGATCTGAGGGATAGAATGCCACAACACATGAGAGAATGTATCATGATAGTCCACCCCATCAGTTTGGGTAAACCCACGAGCCACAAGCTTAGCCTTGTAGCGATCAACGCTGCCATCTGCATGGTGCTTCACTATAAACACCTATTTGTAGCCAACCACAGAACACCTGTAGGACCAATGGCCAAGCTCCGTGTGCAACGTCACTATAGTGCGATCATCTTTTCCTTCGTAGCAAGACGCCACTGACTGTCTCACATAGTAACCTGATATGTTCGCGGGATCTCCACAACTGATAGACCCAAGGTTGTAAAAAGCGGTACGTAGTATTCAATTAGTAGGGTCACTAATTACTGATTAAATGGTGTGCAAGAGTTTAAACATAAATTAAACGGGTTACGCGGTTTTGCATTTTTTATTAATAAAAAATATTAGATATATAATTAATAAAAAAGTATAAATAAATTATAAAAATATAATCACATATTCACAATAATATTGTCAAATTCAAGGATTTTATCATCCAAATGTCAAAGTAGATAGCTTATCCAAATGTCGAAGTAGATAGCATAAACAAGTAGAACCCATAGTCAAGTGTTGAAATAGACAGCATAAACAAGTAGAATCCATAGCCAACTGTCAAAATAGACAACATAAAATAATTACAAACTACAATGTATAGCATGGTTCCAGAAAAGTCATGAATAACACAAAAAGGCATGGCATTCATTCATCCAAAGTATAATGAAACCAATGCCATTCTTTATCAGACTTGTCATTAAGCAACATTCCCTCATTACTAGGTTCCTCATGCAAAGTTTGCCCAGATGAACTTGAAACTCTCAAATGTACGTTCACTTCTCCTTGGCTGAAGTATGTTTTCATCTTTGCATGCCTCTGCAACTGAACCCCATGTAAATCCTGTGCCAGGAAATGCTTCCTCTTCTTCGCAAGCTACATTTGAAATCAATGCCCCTTGCATACTGGTGATCCTTTGAAGAAAGTGGATCCCTCCTCTTACTTTCACTGCGATCCTTAATCAATTAATTGAATCTAACAAATACTAAATCATTCACCCTCTTGGGATTCAATTTAGCTCTATTCTGCGTATGAACCTAAAACACACACACACACACACATATGTTATACACTAAAAAGTCAATGTATAATGGATGTTAATGTACGAACATAAAATCCATTACCACTCCAAAAACGCTCTTCTCTCGCATCCAGATGATGACGAGGTCAAATTCAGAATTCTCATTGCCATTGCTTGCAAATTAGGGGTTTCACCTCCATGTAACAACCACCAATGATCTGTTTCATGTTTAACATTAATTAGATGCCATCAATATGAACTATAAAATCATATTGAAAAACTTGAGAGGGATTCACTTGGATTAAAATGGCCATCATTTACTGATCTTTGCTTAATTTCTCATGGCTTCCCAAACGATCCTTGTTTGTAAATAACCAACTCCTTTCTTGTAATGATGTCTTATTGATCTAAATCTGGATATAACTTCTCAATTCATTCAAGAAGGCCTTTTTTCACAACAACATCATTCTCAATATGATCATTGTAATAGAAGTAGGAGTTCAAATAATACATTGCAAAATGGAGGGGAGAATCAAGCCATCCTTTTGTCTTCAAATTGATGGCATCAATGAAATGCTTATAGGATAACTCGTTTCCATTAAAGGAATCAATTATTTCTTTCTTTACTTCCACTAATCCTCCATACACAAATCCCATAGATGGATTCACATCAGAACCAACAACGCGTAGAACATGAACTAATGGAGAAAAAGCCCTCAATTCAAGATTATCTTGATTCCAAAATGTTGGACTCAAGGCAATGGATGTTGCTGCCTCTCCTTTCCTAGTCTTCGACCATCTACAATCTCTTTACTCAAGAGAACACGAGCCTCAACTTTTCTTTCTTCTCAAGAACACTTTGTAATGTAAGAAATGCGGTAGTAAATCTAGTTTGCCCAGGTCCAACGATGCATTTTTTGTGTAAATTTACGCATCATACTTAAAGTCTTCATGTGGCTATAAATGAAGACCATAAGCATCCTTGCCTTGGAGATTGCACTTTTCACCTTTGATTCTTTCCCCGTCTCGTCTAACACCAAATCAAGACAATGGGCATCGCATGAGCTCCAAAATTTTTTTGGATACTTAACCTCCATCACCCACCCTGCAATCATGAAAGGCCGTATCGATATCGATATCGTTTCTGTCCGCCCGGAAATGGATATATCGGGATATATCGACGATATATCGACGATATCGGTGAAAATGTCGAAAATAGCTCGAAAAAGCCAATTTTTTTGGCATTTTTTCAGAAATTAAGATCATCCAAGATATTAGAACAATAAATAACCTACAAATACACACTTATATCACACATATCGGTCATTTATAGACCATATATCGCACATATCGGTCATCATATCGAACATATCAGTGTTAATGTTTATTCCTGACCTTTAGATATTGGAAATGGATTCCATTCAAGTTCTTATAACATTAAATAACTTACAAATATACACGTAGATGACATATATAGATCATTTGTGAAGATTATGATCCTTATATTGCACATATCGATCATATCGAAATATCGTTGGTACTGTTAGTTGTTGACCTATATATATTGAAAATGGAGTTCATCCAAGTTCTTAGATCACTAAATAGCTTACAAATATACTCTTAGATCACACATGTCGATCAATCTATGAAGCTTTTATCACATATATCGATCATTTTGAACATATCGATAGTAATGTTTGATTCTTGACTTATAGATATTTTATTTTTGAAGAATTGACTTATAGATATTGAAAATCGATTTCGTTCAAGTCTTACAACATGAATAACTTGTAAACATACACCAAGTTGAAGAACCATTGTATGCACCCTCCTGTCGCACCATACCTTACCAGTACGGGGGTCTCGCTACCCGGTCAACGAGCATGGGGGGGCTAGGGGGGCCCAAGTTGCCCCCCCCCTTGCGGGGGTGCGGGGGCAGCGCCCTCGACCTTAAACAAAAAATATATAAACCATTTTGTGTTTTAATACTAGGTGTAGCTAGATATATGTGTTTTAATACTAGGTGTTGAATCAATCTTCTATGAATAATAACATTGGTATATAGAGATATCGGTGAAATATCGACGATATCGATCGATATCCGGGATTTTTTCTACTGAAATCGGTCATTTTTGACCGATATGAGCCGATATGGCGGCGATATATCGCCGATATCCTTGTAAAAGGAGATAGTGGGTAATATCGAAACCCCTACCCTGTCGAAACCGATATATCGGCGATATATCGCCGATACAGCCTTCCATGCCTGCAACCATATTTGCATATGCATTATCTGTAACAACCTAGACAACTTCAATTCCAACCTCTTGGATGCATTCATCTACCAAGTTGAAAATTTATTCATCGGTATTTGGCTCATCAGAAGAGTCTAAAGACCTCAAAAAACTTGTACCTAGTGAACAATTCACACATAAGTTCATAATACTTCTACCACGGATATTAGTCCATGAATAAGTCATGATAGAACTTCCCATACTTATCCACATATCTCTATGTAGTGCTCAGACATCATTGACATCCTTACCTGCTTTATTCAATTGTAGAATGGACATCTAGTAACGAGCGGGTGGTTTGAATCCTGGACCATATTGCCCAATCGCTTCAAATGCTTTATGGCAATCGTTCATTTGAAATACACTGAATGGAATGTTTGCTTTGTAAGCCCGATGACATACATATGCGATGGTCTTCTCCCTTTGATTCTTACAAAATGCATCCTTGATTGTCGTCTGCTGTTGATGAACTATCTCATTCATTGACTCAGACATGCGAGGCTCTTTTGCTGAGCCCGTTGTTGGTACATCACCTCCCATGACATCAACATCATTCCTCAGATCATCGATTTCCTTCATCGTTTTAGCTTTTCTCTTTAATATTCCACCCAAATATTCCTTCATTTCTTTCTCTTCATTAACCTTGGGACAAGAAGAGACTTGTCCACGAATATGAGCCAAATGTTGCTTGAGTCTATAAATTCCACATTTGATGGTTTTGTTACAAAGTTTACAGACAATTGTATTATGGTCATCCTTTGTAAGCATATAACCATACTTTCATCTTGGATCTGTAGATCCTTGTGGAATAAAATGCATGGCATCTATCCTCGTTCCACTACTTGTCACAGGATCAGAAGACGGAGTGTCCATCTCTTACTCAAGGACCATACCTATA
>JAZKJV010003105.1:0-54332 GCA_037367405.1 Ottelia alismoides | reverse complement strand
TCTAACTTATCGAGTTTGTCTAAAACCCGATCTAAACGTTTTTCCAATTTGGTAAATTGCTCAGACATGTAAACATTGGTGACGTAATGAGTCGCTAAATCCGTTCGTAAATTGGCAATATCTTCTCGGGTGGCAAAATAACCAGATTCACCATCCCCACAAATACAACCGAGACCAACCCAGTTAACCCATAATGGATGAGATGTTCTTTGAGTGATACATCAATCATGAGTTATTCCGAAACCGATAAAAACGGGTATCGCTGGGTAACAATGGCTGGCAAAACAGATTGAATGATATTCAAAATATTCGCTAAAGGCGTTTGAACATCTTCACTGGGAATTTCAACCACTTGACTAATCAAAGGGTTTCCTGTGAGTTGTTCATTGTCATAGCCTTTTAATTCGACCCGGATCACCGGATGATTTTTTTGATAACTAATCGCAGCAATATCAATATAAAGCTCTGAAAAAGCCTCATCCAATTCAAATAAAATAGGACTCATGGGATTCTCCTAAAGTTTAATAACGTAATGCAGTGCCAACCACGGCTGGGTATTACTATGGCTACCACCCTCTCCAGCGGCCCCAGTTTGCGTTGTACCCCCAGGAACCCCACCATCAAGAGCTGCATAGAGGGCACCTGTACCCGACTGAGGACGTGCAATGTTTCCATTGGAACCATTGGCATGTGTATGTGCTGGGATTTCTGAAAGCAGTAATGTGTGGGTTTCAGCCCCTCCTGCTCCACCCAATGTATCTGCATTCGCCCCATTCAGAGAGGCACTGGTGATGCGATTAGCGGCACCATCAACCCCGATAAGAACACGTCCTCTCAAGTCAGGGATCGCAATAGTTTTGGAGCCATTAAAATCAGCGAGCGCAGAAGCGCCACGTCCGCCAGAGACAAGGGCATGAGCATCGGCAAAATGCGTCCACAATAAAATAAATAAGGCTTGCGTATCTGCATTCGCACGAGATGTCCCAGCGGAAGTCGCATTACCAATCGTTCGACCATCACAAACCAACCAGCCCAATGGTGCAATGGGCGCAATATAGGCCATCGTCATCCCCGTCGGAAAAACCCCTTGCACCCCACCTTGAAATGTTTGTAAGGCCGTAAACGTATTGGGCTTGCGATTTATTTGCATACGCCAATTCCACGGCATTAATGGCTTGCGCCAACGTCGCATCATTATTATACAGATCAATAAAATTGGCTTCGACCGGTTGCGCATCGTTGGGCGTCCCGTTCTGAAGCGTTCGAGTTTTAGGGGTGACTGAAACCATGATTCATTCCTATTGTTGTGTTAAAAATTCCACTTCAAAATCCAGACTCAACACCTCAATGGGCTGGTTTAAGCCACTCTGAGTCAGGGTAAAGGCAATATTGCGAACGTCCCTTGCGGAAAAAATCGACGTTTTTGTAAACTGGTTTTTCCCCATTGATACGAATTCGCTTGAGTCGTCCAATTTCCACCCAGCCAACGGTAAATACCCGACTGGAAATTCAGTGTGTGTTGACTACCCAAGACACGCCCGTCATCCAATTGACAGGAGAGCCCTAAATTGTATTCCCCCTGAACTTGAGCCGTGATGGAAGCCGAAACGATTCGTTTGAGATAATGTGGCTCAAAAAAATCAAATCGCACCAGTTTGAAACGTGGCAATAATCGGTTGATCATCATAGCGGTAAAATGTAGGTCCATGCTGATAAAGCCGTCCCTGACTGTCGCCATGATAGACGGTGCCATCCGTATCCACAAAAAAACCGCACACAGTTCAAACCCCGTTTGCCGACTCCAACCCCCATTGAGAATATCATAGGCCCAGATTTGTCGAGGTTCCACGCCAACACTGTCACTCAAGGCAAAACACAGGCGATTTTGTTTCCAGTCAAACCAGCCTATGGCATTTTCCATCGCCGCAGGATGAATCTCGAGAAATTGATTTTGAATCGTTTGCGTTAAAAAATAGGACTGTAAATTATTCGCCGGTTGATGATTGATGTACGTGTTCACGCCAAAGGGCGTCAGATAAGCAATGGCTTGGCCATACTGGACAATCTGCTGCCAACCCGGAATCCCAAAATCAAACGTGATTTTGACAAATCGAAACGGATCGACCTCCGTCCCATCGCCGACAATTAAACCACACTGCGTTCTTTGCCGACTACCAAAACCGGTTCTAATTCACCCGGAATAAAATAAGCGGCTAAGGCGGTAATCTTCTGCCCATCACTCTCATCACAGGAAATAAAATTAGTGGCATAACCGGCTTCAATTTGATCTGGGTTGGAATAAAACACGACACTCGGATCGGTCGTGCGTGAAAACAACCACAGCCGATTCTTATAAAAAACCGTTTGGCGCGTTCCAGGAGGCGGGTTCCCTCCCAAGGGCGTAATACTCGTTCCATTATATTTAAACGGTTGTTGTTGGCCGTCGGCAATAATACACCATTGATCGGTATTGGTAAATTGCAAGCGACGATTCAACGTCAGTTCTGAAAATACAACTTGTGGTGTCTGCGTATCCAAGCGAAAAAGTTCTGTGCCACACCTGCTAAAAACTGTGGATTCCCACCCACCGGTAAATACCGATGAATCCCCGTAATTTTATTCGTGCCTAATGTCCATTTCCGCTCAAATCCGTGAACCGTCGAAAAGCCTTCCCGAAAATTTAGCTTAAGATTATCGCATTGCCGACACTCTAAACGACTTTGACTCAAGCCTGCACTGGTCAAGGACTCAACCGATAAAGTTGACTGGGATCGGCCATCGTATTGACGCCCGCTCGAATATTCGACAAGCGAAAGCGTTTGATTACTGGTTTCGACATCAGAATCTCACTTAAAAATTAGCGGGTAACTGTTGCGGCAAGGCCGTATCATTTTTAGCGGTTCGCAAAAGCGGTAGCGTTTTTTGGAAAATTAATTGCAAGGCTTCTTGCATCGACCATTTTCCAATCCGTACGCCGAGCAAGGACACCATATTTTCAACCAACACATCTTGATCCGCATCCGGAATAAACACTGTTTGTTGTTGCAGGGTCACCATCGGTAAATCCCGATAGTGATACACCATCAGTTGATAATCTCTATCTGGACTGACATTCAACTCAAGAACGCCCGCATATTTCGACCAATACTGCGGCATGCCAGCAGCAATACTGCCCGTCGTTCGGGTCATGCGTTGAAAGAGCTGATAATTTAGAGCAATCAGTTCACCCGAAAACCCCGATGCTTGACGCCGAATATAACGAATGCGTTGGGGATCGATGCCAAGCGTTTCGAGATCATACTGCGATTGATTGGCCTGAAAGGCAAGCAATGTTCGCTGTTCCATAAACCACAGATTGCCCATGCGATTCATTTCTGCAATCACATCATTGAGAACATCAAGTGCAATATTTTGTGGAAACTCTTGGGTGTTATTAAGACTCGTCAGCGGTAATAAATTGTGCTTGCGATACGCCGCATTTAATAAATCCAAAGCCTGTAAGGTCATTGCAAGGGGACTCCTGTTTTAAAATCGACCAATGCAGTGCGCCCGATCCGGTTGAGGGGCTGGCATAAATTGTCGCTGTTCGGGACATTGCATTAAAAATTCATAGACCGATTGCGGCACACGATTGCGTCCCGGAACCAAATCCCAGCGAACGCCGTTAATCGTTACGCATTCCGACACTCGGGTGACTGTCCCATCAGCATGGACCACGGCATAATCTCGGGCATCATCCGGCTCAAAAAAGAGTTCGGCCATCGGCTCTTTTTCAAATTTTTCAAGCGTTTGCGCCATCACCGTATCAGTTTGAATCAATCGCCGAAAAGGCGGTAACGTCACTCGACATTGTTTTGCTGCCATGGATTCATCTGATCCTCTCCTGTTGAGAACTGCCCCCTAAAACAAGGGCGACCAAAATATTGGCCGCCCTTGTCACCATCACACGTTATACCCATTGGCTCAAACGTGGATAGCAGAGGTTACGACCACTAAGCGGTAACACCCGTTTCAATCCGAACCATAAAATTATTGTTCAAGATTCTGGGCAGTTGGAAAGATTTCCAGCCAATCGTCGCCCGTTGCTCGAGGGGATCGGCCGAACCTGCCGAACCAAGAGGTTTGACGATGGTTTGGAAACGTCCCGAACCCGCGACATTGACGACGCCAAAAGCATCCTTGCCCAACACCAACGCTCCGAAAACATCGGCAGCAGGTGTACCGGCACCAGTCCCCGCAAACAAGGGTGCGCGCGTGGTCTTGACCCATGCGACGCCACCGAGTTGTGGTAATTTCATCGTATACAATTTATCGGGATCCGAATACACAAAAGTATTTAAGACGGGCGTATCGCCCACCAAATCAAACCATTGACGAGGATGAATAAACCCAAGATACAAACCACCTTGACCATTATCTTCATCTCGATCGCCGTAAAAAGGCCGAGCGTCATTGGCTTCGAGTGTCCGCACGGCACGACGGACATGCGCTAAGGTAATGGGAGCCGCAGCACTTTGCAGGTTCCGATTGGTTCCCGTCCCAAAAATCACTGACGTCCCCGTGACCAACTCGGCCCGAATCACATCTTCAATCAAGAGTGCTGCGTTTTCAGAAAGCACTTCGGTGGCTTCGCGAATAATGGGATCAATGCCCATCATCGACAACGCATCCGAGACGGTGACAAAGTTACCATATTGCGCGACGGTTCCCGTCACTTCGGTAACCGTAATCGAGGCTCCTGCAGGTGTTGTCCCTTCCGTCAAGGCGGTGGTGGCAGCCGCCAAAGAATTGATTCGGCGGTAAGAAACCTGATTGCCTGCGTTTTCAGGAATGTTTCGAGCTTGCCCCGATTTATAATATCCCAAAACCGGCAAGGCACGGCTGAGTAATAGGCGATCATAATATTGTTTGGCTTGTGGGGTTAACCCGCCTAAGGTATTCACTGACATTCAAACAAACTCCCTTCTTAATTAAATACGATATTGGTTGATACGGGCAGCCAATTGGCGATCATATTCTTCGAACTCTTGCGGCGACATCTTCCAGACATCCACCTCTTTGGGAGAGGGTTTCGCTGAAGACTGAACATCCAGACGCATCAACGCTCGTGGTGAATATGCAGGCTCGGATGGCTTTTCAGCTTCTTTTTTCTGCGCATTCAAATGCGGTAATAAATCGTCAATCTTGTCTAAAAATCGATGCGTGGCCATTTCCAGAATCTTTTTTTCATCCTGTGGCGCATTGACTTCTTGCTGGATGGTGTCGCATTCGAGATCAATATAAGCTTGAAACGGCTTTAAAATGGGGTATTGCTCGTGAAACTGCTGAATGATGTTTGACGACTTTTCAGAGGGCTTGGAAAGATTTTCAGAAAGCGTCATCATGGGAAAAGTGGGTTGTTTATTTTCCGCAGGAAATAGTTTCCCAATCAAATTTTGATAGGCCGCTTCTAATTCCTGAATTTGTTGTTGCACATCTTGCATGGCCAACTGTGATTGTTGCATCAACTGCGCATTAGCAGCAGGTGATGGCATCATTGACGAACGATTCAATGACATGGATGGTGGACTCCTTTATAAACTAACGAATGGATGAATCGGAATGCGCTTCCGGTTCGGAGGAAACTTGTTGTTTGATTTCGTTGAGAATGTCTTGAATATTACGAATCCCTTGCAGTTCACCAATTTTACGAATAATCGATTCGCCCATTAAAATGGCTTGTGGGGATTGGCTGACTAATTCGAGTAATTGCATTAACCCTGCAACTTGGGCTTGCTTTGATTGGCTGGGATTGACGCCCACCAATTCAATTGTAAAATCACCTGATTTCAGCAAGCCCAAATCAATGGTTTTAAAGGTCGTCCCTTCTTTGGGAGATTCGACTCGCACAGTCATGGGCTGCGTCAGGAGATCGGCGCACAAAATCATCAAGCGATCCAAAATGCGTTGAATGCCCATCACCGAGACATGCTCAATAATTTCACGCATCACGCTAATGCTATTTTCTTGGAGAATCTGCAACTCGGTTGCGGTCTTTTTGAAATCGACAGATGCCGCGCCTTGAAAGGGATTTGCGATCCACTGGTGATCTGCGCTTCGGCTTTAATCGTGCCAATGAGATCGGCAATCATGCGTGGTTCAGCATAATCACCCGTCATCGATTCAATTTCACCGCCAGGTGGCATAATTGCCACCCCGCCCGCCACGCCAAACAGATTGGTAAGATCCACGCCTTCAGTGGCTTTAAAGCGATTCCCAATACGAGCCAGCAGCTCAATCATGTAGTTGTATAAAATATTAATGAGTCGCTGAAGCTCTTTAATATCTTCGACGGGGCCTGTGCCGTAAGGCGTATCCACGTCAGGCATCCAATTGCAAAACACCACGGGATTCAGACCCTTGGGAAAAATATTGGGATGAAAGCGAATCAATTGCTGCTCGCCCGCAATCCCGATGAGCATATTGCGATAGGTTCTGACTGAGGTTTCAAAATACGGGAAATAATAGAGATCGTAATCCAGATGTTGCTGAATCTGATTTGACATTGGTTGTAAGGCATTCACGGCATCAAAATCGACAATCCGATTGGGACGTTGACCCACGGAGGATTTAGACACAAATCGCTCCAAGCCTTCTTTGTTAAAATAGAGCTGGGAATCGAGAATTTCTTGGAGTTTCTTGCTGGTAAAATACCCCCAACTGGCTTTTTCGAGATCTCGTTCTGCTGGATCAATATAAAATTGAATGGGATTCAGGACTTCCACATCCGGCATCAGGGGCAGTTCTTTTTGAACCGCCACATACGCTTGCGTCTGCGGATCAAACGTCCATTCCCACACCACTTCATCCCGAATGATTGGCAGCGCGGCGGCATTCCCCGCCCACACCAAGTTGTATAAAAAGGCACCAAGCTTTTCACTCAGCAAACTATTTTGAAAAATATTTTTCAGTGCCTCGGTTAAGGCTTCTTCAAAGCGTGCGGCTTCGGGTGTTTTTCCTTTGACTCGGAAAAAAATCCGCATCATTGGGGAAAATCACCAATTTTAAATAGGAATAGATCTGCTTCACCTGTGGACGCACCAACGGGATAAACACCTTGGGGCGATTGGTCTGGGCATCCCGCTCAGCACCTCGGGTCACTGGTACAGGCAGGAGATCACCACCCACAAAATGCCCTTTGGTATAGGCATAACAGGTTTGCAAGGTTTGCTTTTTTTCCGAGGCCGTTTCAATCGCATTGCGCTTAAACTGCTGGCAAAGGCGAACAATTTCACCAGCTTCTTCAACGGTGACCGTTAGATTTGGAAATGAGACATCCATTACATCACTTTCCATCATCATGCTTTCCCCGCCATTCGAGCTCCAAGCGCCGCTGCCATCGCAATATCTGAAACAATACTCCCTTGTGGTACGATAGGAATTTAGCCTGCTCTTGTTGTAATCCTGATAAACTCGATTGAAAAACGATTGCACGCTCCCCAATCGAACTTAAATTTCCCATCAGTTGACTTTGATCATTGCGCAATCCTTGCAAGATATTTAATCTCGAATCCAGACTGCGCAGAAAATTATCGGCTGAGGTTTGTCGGGCTTGACTTTCTGCTGATTGAAACAATTGTTGATAACGCCTGTCCAATAAGTCTTCTTGCAATGCCCCAAAGGCATTTCGAGTCTGATTCAAAGCACTCAGACGATTGGATAACTCCCGCCGATCCGTTTCTTGTTGGGCTTGAATCGGATTACGCAATAGCGTACGAGTGCTTTGATAAAACGGATTATCAAATAAATTCTTCAGCGCTCATTCTTGTGGGAAGCCCACCAATGAGATCGCTGATTTTTTGATTGGATTGTAAATACTGATCCACCGACCGGTTTGCATCAACCGGCGTTACACGGATAGTCTTTTGTCTCGAATCAACATCAACCCGTCCAAACGGATCGGAGTAGTTATAAGGGCGAAGAGCTTCTTCCACCCGTCGATTATTTCGCTTACGTGCAAAACCCATCAAAAACCTCTTTTCTGATTAATCCGATAAAAATATTTTTAAGATTAGGAAGTCAATAAATAACCACTGACACCAGGTTGCGAATGAAAGCCTAGGTGCTCTAACTGTTTTCGCAAAGATTGCTGAGAACGCATGAGAAAAACGTGAAGTGGAATCCATCCACGTTTCTGGCACGTGGCTAATAGCCACTCCCAACCGTAATGAGAAGAAAATAATCGCAACATTCTAGGATGGACTAATAGGTGCGGCCAGAAGACTTGCTCCGCGTACTCAATATAAAATAGTCCTATTTCTTTTTCGTCCCAATCAATCCAAAAGAGTCGATTTTCTTGCAAAGCCTGTAACACATTTTGCCAATCAGGCATTTCTAGCGGAGTCGCATATCGTGGAAACAATGGCACAATCCATCGTTCACACACATCCTGCCAGTCATCGTCTAAAACGGGGCGGAGAACAAAGACCATGGCGATAAAAATCCACTGGTTTGAATTTGCAACTGTTGCTTGGGATACGTTTTTGGTTGAATAAAGGCATCATACCGGCACACAAAATAACTGGCGGCATCAAACGGATGCTTGGTATATTTTAAGCGGTCGCTCTGATCCTCTAATATTTGTCGATACGAGGGTTCCCAGATGGTTGATGAACCCGTCACATACCGCAGTGTCTCGCAATTTTCAATGAGTCGCTGGCATTTGGGATCGACAAAGATGCGTTGCACACCGGCACTATTCTCAAGTAATGCATTCCATGCATGCACGCGATTCTGAACACTGGGATTGGCTTTGGGGAGATCGATCTGACTATCAGAAAATCCCGATTCCATGAGTACTTTTTGAATAACGGTATATTGATTATCCCTTTGTGTTTGCAAGGCAACCGATCGTTGCTGCCCTGAAGCGTCTCCAGTTAAAGTGATCCCCGCAGGATGACCACCATAGCGTTGGACAAACTCTTGTGCGGCTTGAATAGTGGTACAGGTTGGTAAACAAATTTCATCAATAAAATGATAATTTCCGTCGATTCGCTGGGCAATCACCCAACACATTGGGTCAATATTAAAATCACACGTTAAATAGAGGCGATGATTCGGATCATAGGTCAAGGCTTGAACATGTTTATCGGCTTGCCATGCATAACAAACCCGATTCCCCATCAATTTCGTATCCTGCCCATCAATCCACATCCGCACTTGATTGACATGAAATACCCGCTCTAATTGCGTAACATACTCTGCTGGTAACGCTTTATTTTCACGAGTAGAGGCAATTACCCGACGATATCGAATTTTTGTATTATCGTTTGGTGGGGCTTTATAAAAATAGTGTTGCATCCACCCATCAGCCTGCTCTTGCGGATTGGTTGTGCCAAAAAAGCGATAAGGTTTTTGATTTTCTTGCCGCAGACGAGACAACAACATCAAAAAATCAGATTCCGTGATTTGGCTCATTTCTTCACAATGAATCCAAGAGAGGTTCAGCGACTTAAGTTTTCCCGGCGATTGCAGATGCCGAAATAAAATTTCACTCCCACCCCACTGTGGAAAAATCAGTTTTGCCTGAGACGCTCGCCAAATATAATCTGGCCCTTCTCTCAATTGACATCGCTCCAGATGCTCAAAATAGGTTTCTAGCGTCGTATCTCGCAACAGTGGAAACGTTTTGGCAACCACAAGTCCGCGACTCCCTGGACGACGCCAACTGATCAGCAAGCCCAATAGCGAGCCAATAAATGTTTTTCCACTGCCATAGCCGCCTTGATAGCAGGCAATATCATATTCGAGATTTTCGGCATCACAGGCAATTAAAGCCCGTTGTGCTGGCCAAAGCTGCTTATACGGTTTTTGGATCAACATCAGGCGGCAACTGGATAAAATCCGGTGTTTTGTGAACAGTAGCGGTTTGTTCGTTTGGCCAAAGCAGTTTTACAATGGCTCGAAGCAAGGGCATTTCTTCTGCGGGGAGCAAGCGATTGAGATAATCTTCAATGACATGATGAGCCAGTAACAAAATCTTTTTTTGAAGGAATGCGAGGCTCAGCTTTTGTGGTTTGGGGTACAGTTTTTTTCGAAGGATATTCCAACCCTCTGAAATAATTTTTTGTCTTAAATCATGTGGGGAAACATCATACACCTTGAGAATTTGATGGACAGTTTGCCCGTAGTGCAAATAGCGAACTTGAATCTCTTCCCAATCCACAGGACGTTTTTTCAAAATGGATGACCTCCAAGGTTTATCGAGCGAAAAGAAAAAACCAAGCTTTGCGAAAATAAGCGTCCCGCAAAGCTCGGCGGGGAAGAGAGAGCACATGGAGGGTTATGAAAGAAACATCGTCGTCGTTTGCTGGGGGATATCCGTTGGCGTCTGATCGCAGGTGTTCGTCCCTGAAAACCCATACACACAAACAAAACCACAGACCTCAGGATATTTTAAATATTGGTTTTGATAACACGGCGGCGGGGGAATAAAGGGAATGGGCTTTCCGGCGGTGCGAAGATGTCGTTTGTTCATGACGCCACCTGAAACCGATTTAACAACGATTCCAACTGATTGGCTGGATCTTGAGCAATCAGGCGGGTGTAATCACTGACCAACAAGCGATTTTTAGAGAAGGCTGCATCCATCCAAATCCCACGATGCAAGAGATCGTACTCAATTTTATTTTTGGGATCGATGCGTTGTAACCATTTTTGATGATCACGCTGTTTGATTAAAAAAAGCTCTGTCTTGGGTTGGCGAGATTCACCATAGCCTTGCCAAGCCATCAACATTTGATTACACTTGGGGCAAATGGTCATGCTGAGCACTTGATAGGCAAATTGATCGAGCCGACTTTTTAAGACATAACTGTTTTTAGCAGCAATCACTCTTGCTTTTCCACAATGTAAAATTTGCACGGCAAAGCCTCCTGATGGTGTGGCACTGCTTCAGATTCACATCTTAGTCAATGGGTGTTCCGAACCGATAATTAATAACTAACAAATTTTTTAGAGCGTGTAAATATTTTTTAAACAAACCCAAAACTCGAATATTCTCCATTTCAGTATTTTCGTAATCTTCTCTTTTTTGATTTTTCACTTTATGATTCTTCCAAGGGATCCTCAATCTGGCTCAGTAGCTTGAGTGAGTGAATTGGGCAAATTTTTCGGTTTTTTGCATTTTTATAAATAATCACATTTTAAATAGGGATATTGTTTCGGTTTTTATAAGTTTTACGCTTGTTTACGAACGCAAAATATTCGGCTTAAAGAGACTACAATACGCATGATTGTCCCAAACCGTTGATGAGGTGCACTGAGCATGGCGCTTCTTCCCACGCCCGCAATGATGGTGGAAACCCCGTTGTTTCACACCATCGATTCCTTACTCAAAACCGTTCCAGAGCCTGTGTTTCGACTTTGGTTGGCGCAAAAAATACGAACCAATCCCAAACTAGAAATATTTTTAGCGCATGCCATGCAACGCCGCGTGAAGTAAAAAAGCTATTCGGTTTCTTTTTCTTGAATTTTGCGAGCCAACGCTTGCGCGTTCTGAAACGTTTCAATCCCATAATGCTGAATCATCCACAAAATCGCCTGATCCTGCTCGTCCGGAAAATGCCCCAGCAATGCCTCCAAAGCGGCTGGCACGGTTTCATACTGAGATTTAATTCCCTGTGATAATCTCTTGCTCGGAATACTCTTCCATCATTTTCCAAGCTCGCAGCGTCTCATAATCAAGATTTAAATCTGGCAGTGCCGCCAGTTTTCGCATGACTTCCTCTGAGGCCGGACGACGACCTTTCTCAATGCTCACCAAATTGGATGCCGCAATGCCCGTCTCTTTGGCGATGCGATAAATCGTCACCGACTGAGACTCCCGCCATTGCTTCAACTTTTCCCCGAAGTACAAGCTCATAATTGCATATCATAATTGGATAAATATCATTATCCTAGTATTTCATACGCTGATATATTTATCAATATTTGACAAACAAGCCATTTTTCAACTATAGTAATCATAACCATTTCTGGGAACCCACACAGGATAAGAGAGGAAAATTGGCGTGAGTGCCTTACATCAATCTGGCCCATCTTCGATCAACAACTATCGGATTACGACGGGGGATCTGGCAAGGGAGTTGAAACCATTTTTCCCCCATACCACCTCACAGCAAATTTTATATTTGATCGACAAGGGCGAGCTGCAAGCTTACCCCGCGCTTGCTAAGCGGGGGTGGCGATTGCTGGTGCCACAAAGTGTCAGGCAGTTTTTAGAAAATCGACTTTCTCGAACCGATGCAGACAAGGTTTCTCACCGTCTTTGCCATTAACGATTCAATGCTATTTAGACGACTCTCTAATTCCATATCAGACCTTACTTGCCCGCAAATAATATTTCTTTGGTTGTTTCGTCTTTATACGTCACACGCACCTTAGGGGTATTCCCAATCGGCACCAGTGTCATGGTTTCTATTGCACCCCCCACTGCAATCGGCCCAGAGACTAAATTATTGTTATACAGTAATAACGCATTACGAATTTTTGAGTTCTTACCGGAATTCACCAAAGCGGATAGTCCCGCTCCAATCCCACCCGTCGCAATTCCCCAACCTAAAGCACGACCCGACGTATTCTTTTTACTCATCTCAAAACCCTTGCAAGCTGTTTATACCATTGGTAATATCTGCGTTGAGGATATTCACCGGGTGAGGTCCCGCATTGGTCACCACCACTTTATATCCTGCTATTTTTTTGCGCATTTCTTCAACGTCGAATGTTTGCGGGGTGATGTCGATCTGAAGCTCAGATGATTTGACCGTTGTTTGTTGCGCAAACCCCGAATTCTGAAGCCCGCTCAAGACAAGCAGTACGAGAACCATCCGTTTAATAGAAGACAAGGCAATGCTCGGTTTAGAGAAAGTCATTGTTCACGTCCATTCATTTTGTAATGCGAATAAGAGACGTTATTGTTCAGCGTATCTAAAAAATAAAGTCAAAACGAGACAGGCTTACGCCTGTTTTAATGAGGGGCTTCGCCCCTGCGCCAAACGCAAGACTTTTCCTCAAAGTTTGAACACTTTCCCCAAGGCGTTTGGCTACCCCATGGTAAGAAGACAAGCAGGCTGATGCCTGTTCCAATGTTGAGCTTTTCCCAAATACTCAGTGTTTCTCCAAGCGGGGTAGCAATGCGGTTTATGGAGAAGTCTCGGATCGGGGAAATCTTTCACGCATTGCGTAGGGGCGGCAGCCCCTAGATCTGGGGACACGAACGTGTCCGTATGGGCTGCAAGCCCCTGCATTAAAAGACGTGTAAGCGTCCGGAAGTGACACAGGCTTACGCCTGTTTTAATGTGGGCTTTTCCCAAAATACTAAGCGTCTTTCCCAAGCGGGGTAGGCAAGCGTGCTTGGGAAAAGTGCTCAAAATCGGGACAATGTTTCACGCTTGCCGAAGGGGCGACAGCCCCTCAGTAAAAGACGTGTAAGCGTCCGGAAGTGACAGGAGTCGAACCTGCTACGCCCCACAAACTCCGCTTCGCTTCGTTTGCGGGGACCCCAATAATTTATCTCTATCGGGGTTGCAGGTTCGACCCCGCTACTCCCCCAGTTAGTATGAATACAACCGGAAGTGACAGGAGTCGAACCTGCAACCCCTTGCGGGGCGACCGCTTTCGAGGCGGCTTCCTCACCATTCGGATCACTTCCAGGACAACGTTTTTTTAAAGAGGAGGGGAGGGGCTAAAATTAACCGTGGATAGACTTGACGACGGCATCTTCGATGATGATTTCAGCACCACGGAGACGCTCATAAATATTATCACCGACGGCAACATCCACATAGTTTTCCAAGACACCGGTGACGACCATCTCCCCGTCTGGGACTTTGTCGAGGTTGGCCAGGTTCGTGGTGACTTGCATTTTAACATTGGCGAGCTGGCTACGACGATCTTGGACTTCGAGGTTGAGCTGCTCGAGTTGCTTGCTAACGTTTTGGCCTTGCTTGGCCAAGGTTTCGAGTTGCTTAAGGGTGACTTGGTATTGGGTTTCAAGTTGTTCGGCCTGAGCTTCAATCAGCTTAAGTTCTTCGGAAAGGTCTTCACGCGCCCGATCCCGAAAACTGGGGGTCACAATACTTTTCACAGTCACCTGACGCTTCAGGCGGATGGAGGAGGGTTGTTCGCTCATACGGGGTCAATCCATTGCATTGAAAATATTGATTCAATCGTAACACAGAGATTCCATCATCCAGAGGAGTAAGACAACTGTAAAACATCGTAAGCTGATTTCTAAATAGAGAGTACGAACGGGGTCAATATCCATGGATTTAGCAACCATTGCGGGTTTATTGCTGGGTGGGTTTATTATCTTAACCACATTGTTGGCTGGCGGCGTGCCAGTACAAACGTTGTTTCAGCCGGAAGCCTTGTTGATTGTCGTCGGCGGAACGTTTACAGCGGTGCTGATTCAGTTTTCATTTGCTCGAATTATTGAAGCGATCAATGCCATTCCCAAGGTGTTTCGAGATGAGACGATTGCGCCCGCCGAGGTGGTAACGTATCTGTGTGATGCCGCCAACTATATTCGCTTAAAAGGCTTGCTGGCGGTTCAGCCGCTCTTGCAAGAGATCCCGCTGCCATTTTTGCGAGAAGGCTTGCAGATGGTGATTGACAACCAACCGACGGAGCATATTCGGGCACAGTTGACTACGAAACTCGAAGTGGCGTTTCAGAATCAGTTGAGCTTGGCACGGGTGTTTGAGTCTGCCGGTGGGTTTTCACCCACGATGGGGATTATCGGTGCGGTCATTGGCTTGATTCAGGTGATGACCTTATTTAAGACGCCCGATCAACTCAGCCACGGGGTTGGAACCGCCTTTGTTGCCACGTTGTATGGGGTGGGCCTCTCCAATCTGATTTTGCTGCCCATTGCCGGAAAGCTCAAGCAGCGGGCCAAAGACGAATGGTTCCTCCAAGCCATTATGTTGCAAGGGATTATCGCCCTACGAGATGGTGAAAATCCGGTCCTCATTCGAGAAAAATTAGGCGCCTTCTTACACACCGAAGAGCCAGAAGCGGTCGAAGAAGACTTTGTACCGGAGTTGTCGACTCGTCGTCCCAATCGTGCGGCACAAGAAGCCATTGAGGCCGATGATTCGCTGGAGTTCTTGAACCGATGAAACAAGGCTTACCGCAACTCTCGATGCATCCCTTGCGCTTGATGGATGAGCTGGAACAGATCTCGGATGCGCAGTCTGGATACACCGGCAGCAGCCGCTGGATGATTCCCTATGCCGACTTACTCACACTGTTGCTGGGCTTTTTTATCCTGATGTTTGCCATCGCACACAAGCCCGAACCCACCGTGGCGACAGAGCAACCAGACGCTTCCACAAACGGGAGTCAGGGCTATGCGTTGGCCGCAACGGAAAAAACAGATACCACACTGGAAAAACAGGTTGAAACCTTCCTGGGCAAAGATGCCGCCGGCATGACCGTCACACGGGATGAGCGGGGCGTGGTGCTTTCTGTCGAAGAAAAGCTCATGTTTGCCCCTGGCAGTGCGAGCCTCACGCCAGAATCGCAAACGGTTTTTGCGTCGATTGGCCCAATTGCTGCGGGAAAACACTCGTCCAATCAGAGTAGAAGGTCACACGGATAATACGCCGATCCAAACAGCGCAATTCCCGTCTAACTGGGAGCTTTCGACGGCTCGTGCCACCAATCTCTTAAAAAGACTGGTTCAAGAGTATCATATTGCAGGCAATCGGTTATCTGCTGCAGGTTACGGCGAGTTTCATCCTGTCGCCGATAATTCCACCAAGGAAGGGAAACAAAAAAACCGGCGGGTTGATATTGTATTGTTAGATCCCAGTGCGGGTACTTAATTCCTTTGATGAAATAGGACTTACGCAAAATGTGCATTGGAAAGATGATAACGAGGAACGAGCAGCGCAGTGACGAAGTTAGCGCTTTTCAAGGTGCATTTTGCGTAAGTCCTTGCGTTACTACTGAGGAGAACGCCTGAGATGGCGAAGCCAACCAAACCTAAGGATGCCAAACCCAAAGCCGAAGGCGAAGTGGAAGCAAGGATGCCAAACCCAAAGCCGAAGGCGAAGTGGAAGCCCCTGTCGCCAACGGTGGCTCCGGCGGTGGTGGCGGCTTGCAAATTATTATCTTGGCGGTGATTGTCATCTTGTCGACGACGATTTCATCCGCGGCATCCGTCTATTTTTTAGCGCCAATGGTGTTAAAACCTTTACTGGCTGAACTCGCTCCCAAAGCCGAAGGCGAAGGCGGTGAGGGTGAAGCGGCAGGGGAAGGAGAACATGGTGAAGGGGGCGAAGAAGCCAAACCCACGGTCGGACCAGTGGTTCAGCTGGATGAATTTACGGTCAAATCTAAAAGATCCAGGTGGCGAACGCTATTTGCGTGCCACGATCTCGTTGAGTGTCACGACCGATGATCCCAAGTTTGAAACGGCCAAAGGCGAAGAAGCCAAGAAATGGAAGAAGAGTTCCACATGGAAATGTCCCATTATGTCCCAGGGATTCGAGATATTATTATCGATGCCCTAACGAGTAAAACCTCGACGGAACTCTCCTCAACCATCGGCAAAGAAAAACTCAAAGAGGATATTAAAAACAAGTGGATGCCTTGTTCCACGGAGAACGGCAAGTCATCCGCGTGAATCTCGAAAACTTTATCATTCAGTAAATTCTCCCCCAGTTCCAATCGAAGCAAATGAGTAAAAAAAGAGAGAGAGCCGAAATCGAATGTGTGCCGCATCGCATGACGCACTGACCCAAGATGAGATTGATAATCTCCTCTCGTCGTTGGGCAGCCCTAAAAAATCGGAAGGCCAGTAATGAAGAGCGATTTTTTCGGATGGGTCTGGCGATAAAAAGAATTACAAGCTCTATAATTTCCGGCGTCCTGATAAGTTCTCCAAAGAACATTTGCGCGCGCTACAAGTATCCACGAGACCTTTGCACGACAATTTGCCATGGTCTTGTCTGCCTATTTACGGATGACGATTGAAATTGATGTCGTCTCGGTTGACCAACTCACCTATGACGAGTTTGTGCGTTCGATGCCGAGTCCCATCACCGTCACGATTATTGAAATGGATCCGCTCACCGGACAAAATCTCCTAGGCTTTAGTCACGAAATTACAACATCGATTAGTGATCGTATGCTCGGGGGGGTGGGATCGGCCGAAGCCAAAGCCCGTGAACTGACTGGACATCGAGCAATCGTTGGTCAAGCGCGTGATTGATCGTGCCTTGGAAAGTTTAGAAGAAGCATGGCAAACATTTGTTTCTGTTTCGATTAATTTTGATTGGCATTGAAGACAGTTACAACCTGATACAAGTCGCGACGCCCGGGAAATCGTGGCGTTGGTCACGTTTGAAATGACGTTGAATAATCGCGATTCAGGCTTGATGAGTTTATGTATTCCCTATCCCGTCTTGGAAACCGTTCTAGCGCAACTGTCTTCGCAACATATTTTTCATCGGAAAAGTGACCAAGCCATTCCGATTGAAGAGCGAGGACAAAATTCTCAAACAAACTGCATTACGCCAAAACCCCAGTCGAAGTGTTTTTAGCGGGCACGCAACTGAGCGTGCATGATCTGATGGAACTCTCTGTGGGCGATATTGTCAAACTCGATCGTCCGGCCAGTAGCAATTTGTTGATTCCAAGTCAACGGCAACCCAAGTTCTGGGGGAAGCCCGGCCAGCTCAAAGACAAGGTGGCCGTCTTTATTAACGACAGCATTACGAATATTGAAACAATAGAAGGATTCGGGCTTCATGGCTAACCAAGTCACCTCGCTCTCACTTGAGCAACTGAATATTACCCTCGAGCTGGCCAACCTCACCAGTGGGGCCGTCGGGACAACGTTGAACAATGTTGGTCGATCCCAGCATTTCCGTTGGGAATCCGCAATTGTCAGAATATGCGACAGTCGATGCCTTGATTGCAGAAGCCTTGCAAGATCAAGCAGTGTTGGCGGTGCTGCATTTTCAAAATGGGCTGAATCTCCCCACTGCCTATATTCTCGATACGGCTTCTGCTGGGGCCATTGCCGATACCAATGATTGGCGCGCCCTCAGGCGATGCCAGTGGGAACCTCACCGAAATCCAATTGAGTGCCTTTGGCGAAGCCGTCAGCCAGATGGGCAGTGGAACAGCGAATAACTTCTCGCAGTTTCTCAATAAAACCGTTGATATCACGCCACCTCAGATTGCCACGTTCACGGCGCAAAAACTCATGGAGTTGATGCCTGAGGCGGTCTTAGGGCCAGTCATTTTAATGACCTATGAAATCGGCGGCGGTGATACGGGATCGACCTTGCTCAAGCAGATCGTCCCATCAGAGGATTTATTGGCGCAATTGGAAGCCATCTACAACACCAAGCCTCAAGACGAAGCCTTCGGGGCCGATACGGGATCAACGATGCCCGATCTCAATGTGAATATCGGGCCAAGTGCCGGAGATGCAGCCGCCATGAGCAATCCAGTTGCCGTCCAAAATGTGTCCTTCCCCTCGTTGGACAATCATATTTCGGCATCAGGCGGGATCAACAAAAACCTTGATCTCGTCATGGATGTTTGCCTCAATCTGACGGTCGAGCTGGGTCGCACCGAGCTGTCCATTAAAGATGTCTTAGAACTCACCCGAGGTTCGGTGATTGAACTAAGCCGTATTGCCGGAGAGCCGGTGGATTTATACGCCAACGGCAAAATGATTGCCAAGGGTGAAGTGGTCGTCATCGAAGACAACTTCGGTTTGCGAATTACCAGCATTGTCTCCCCAGCGGATCGTTTACGCGGCTTGTAATGGGACGATTCGATTTTTGGAAGCCCTCAAGCCAGCAGGTATTGCAAAAAACCTTCACTGAGATTTATGAACAAAATCTCTGGCAATCTCCAGAAAGTCGTTCTGGGCCAGGGTCAACAATCGCTGCAACCGAAACCCTTCGGGTCATGTTACCTCAATTATTAACGGGGCTCGGCGTTCAGACTGTTTTAGATGCACCTTGCGGCGATAGGAATTGGATTTCAACACTCGACCTTCCAATTCAGCATTATTATGGTTGCGATATCGTCGAAGCATTGACTCAGCAATCGGCTTCTCAAGCCAATCATCCTGTAGAACTTTTTTGGGCGGACATCAGCACTAGTGCGTTGCCTCACTGTGATCTCATTTTGTGTCGTGATGCCTTGGTTCATTTCCCTGTCGATTTTATTATTAAAACACTGGAGAATTTCCACAAAAGTGGCTCAAACTATTTACTAATGACACATTTTTTTAATGTGGCAGAAAATCATTTGCTTCAGGAAGTAGGACAATGGTATCCGTATAACTTTCAAGAAGCCCCATTTTATTTTCCAGCCCCATTGCTGATGATTCCGGATGGGTATCCCGGAAAAACACTGAGTTTATGGTCACTGCAAACACTGCCTCATTTCAAGGATTAATCGTGTTGTTCCGGTAAATCCGACCGGAACGAATTCCAAAGCGGGTAAAGTTTTCCAGTCGTTCCAAGTGAACGTCCCCTTCTGGGGTCAGCTCAAAATGAGCCGAACGGGCCGAATGTTCCAAGTGCAGGATCAACTCCGGATCCACGGTCACCGCCTCGGGAAAGTCCTGGCGAGCCGCATTGAGAATATTTTCCACGTCAATGTCTCCAACAGGCAGTTTCAACACGGCTTTGGCTTTGGAAACCGCCTTTTGCAAGGCGATTTGGGTTTGATCCACTTTCTGGGCTTCTGATAGTTCAACGTTTCCCTGCCACAAGATAACGCCACCCACACCCAATAAGCCGAGCAGCAAGAGAGCCAAAATCCATTGTTTGAGGGGAATTGTTAACATCCACGCCTTCCGTGTCTGCATTTCATCCTTAATTTGCGTTTGTAGCACAAACATCCCATCCACCCAACTCACGCATGCCGTCCGTGGGAGACGGAGTTGGGCGAGATACAGGATCTGGTGGAACAGCAACCTCAGGTTTTCCGATACAATAAGAACACCGTTTGGAGTTGTTTTTTTAACGTCAATGGCCATTACGATTGATCAAATCCTAGCCAAAATGGACAAGATGCCCGAACCCCCGAAGGCATCGGTTCAGGCTGTCAATATGCTCGAGGATGCCAACGTCCCGATTGCCAAAGTGGCCGAGTTTATCTCCACTGACGAAATGCTTACGGCCAAGCTCTTACGAATGGCAAACTCGGCGCATTACGGCTATTCGGGTAAAGTTGCCACCGTTCGAGAAGCCATGATGCGCATCGGCACCAATATTGTCAAAGTGACGCTGTATTCCTCGATGCTCGAAAGTGCCGGCTTTGAGAACAACCCTTTCTTCGTCGAGCTTTGGAAATCGGCCTTGTTCACAGCTTTTGTCTCACGGGATATGGCCGAACGTCTCGGCCACGCGCGTCCGGATGTGGCCTTCACGGCCGGTCTACTCTGTGACATTGGTCAAATCATGATGAACGAGTTTTCCACCCAAGTCTATTCCAACTTGATTAAAGAAGTCCGCAAAGGTGGATATGACCTCATCCAAGCGGAAAATCAGGTGTTTGGCTTCACGCATATTCATGTGGGTTACAAAATGGCGGATCAATGGAAACTACCCATTGTCTTCCAAAACACAGTACGGTATCACCATGATCCGATGATGGCCTTTAAGAAAGTCTTGCCCGATGATTACAAGGTCATCGCGGCGGTTCACGTGGCCAATAATCTATCGCCAGTTTTTGGCGAGCAGACCGGCAAATACATCAACATGGATGCCGTGTTTGCCACAGGGATTAAGCTGCCCAAAGAAATGATGATTCAAGCCTTGTCCAATAAATTCCCCAATCACTATTGGGATATTGCACGCATTACCGAAGCAATGTTTGGTACGCTTTCTTAACAAGAGATGGGCGAAACCATCGATTTATGAGACAATCTGCGCATTGTAGATTAGAGTCTGCAATCAGGTTCTAAAAAGCCTGCCAATAGTGGTACGCATCGGCCAAAATACGATGCCTCTCTGGCCTTAAGGCCGGGAGGCAGTTCGGTATGTCCAAGGCTGCTCGCGGCCTAAAGCGTTCTGCAGTTGACTATTGGCAACTTTTTAGCTCCCGGCTGCGACTCTCCTCAAAAGAGTCGCTTTTTTATGGGAGGTCAACGCATCCGTGCCTCGAAACTCGAAAATACATCCCTTTTTTACCTATATCGCCTCTTTCTACCATGGAAGAATGAAACTCTTTTGGTTGCTCTTGATCATTCTTTGGATGTTCTGGATTGGATTGTCCACTCCAGAACCTGAAGAAAGCCAAATAACAACCGTGAAAATGAGATCATCTCCTTGATGTTACATTCTGATGTGACGCAATCGCATCGGCTGAGCTGGATTGATAGCTTACGTGGCTTAGCGTGCTTACTGGTCGTCCTGTTGCATTATTTCCATACGTGTTTGCTGATCTGGGAGCCTTGGGGACTGCAAGCCAGTATCTCCACTTTCCATCAAGATGTCTTACGAGAAACAATTCATTTCTATGATGCTTTTCCACAAGGTCAATGGGTTCACAGTGTTTCACAATTTTTGATTGATTGGGTCGATGTCGGAAAATTTGGCGTAGTTCTGTTTTTTATCATCAGCGGGTTTATTATTCCAGCGAGTTTGTTAAAACCCCAGCAACACCCGATTCAAACGTTTGTCTGGGGACGGTTTTTTAGACTCTATCCCATTTACTGGTTAAGTCTGCTGGTAACCATTATCGGTTATGGTTGGATTTTAAATGCGAAGTATTCTTGGATCAGCATCCTTGCCAATGCAACGATGTTTCATAAGTTTATGAAGATCGATGATATTAATGGCGTGGCATGGACGCTTCAAATCGAGTTGGCTTTTTATATCCTCTGCGTAATTTTAAAGTCGCTAGATTGTTTAGCCAAGCCTAAAACAGCTGCTTTGGGTATTTTTACCGCCGCGATTTTGGCATTGTTCATTGCATGGTTGCGATTTAACACACAAAAACCTTATCCCGTGGCTTTTTTTCTCGGCCTCGAAATGATGTTTATCGGGCTTTGGTTGTATCACGCTCAAACAACCTCTTGGTTTAAAATCAGATGGAAAGACATCTTATGCATAGGCGGTTTACTCTTACTAACTGTTTTTTTAGCATATCAAATCCTCTGGTTAAATTATTGGATGACTTATGCTCTCGGGATTGTATTATTTCTCACATGTCTCAAATACAAATGGAATAATTCATTTCTAACGTGGACAGGCAAAATTAGTTACACGGTGTATTTGTTTCATCCGGTTCTGGGCTGGCTTTTATTACCTACCTTGATGCAATGGCTTAAACCATTATTAATCACAATGCCACTGCTAATCTTATTGCCTTTATTTCTGGCGGCTGCGATTGTCTATTGCATCAGTTGGCTGATCTGGGCAACGGTCGAGTGGCCAAGTTGGCAATGGGGCAAGCGATGGATTCAAGCCCGTTTAAACGTGTAGATACTTGCGAACCGCAAGCGTTGCCCCACCAGCACCGACGAGAATCCCCAAAAGGGTCAGCATTCCAAACACCAGATTGGTCACCGAATCGCTGGCCGAAAATCCCAAATAGGTAAAAAACCGCACCAGTTGAAATATTGCAAAATATAACGGAATATACGCCAACAACGATCCAATAAATCCGTACAAGGCCCCTTGCATTAAAAACGGCAAACGAATATACCAATTGCCCACGCCCATCATCCGTAAAATCTCAATCTCACGGCTTTTCGCCTGAATCAACAAGTGAATCGTATTGCTGATAATAAACAACGTGAGTAAGCCCAAAACAATCGAGACAATCACCCCCGCCAAACTCGTCCCTTGAGCGATTTGTCGGACTTTCGTCAAAATCGATTTGGGATATTGCACAAACTCAATGTCTTTCATTTGCTGCAACGCATTCACCATTTTTTGAATGTAGCGATCCTCTCGCATTTGAATGTGCAGCGTATCGGGCAGCGGATTATCAATATCCGAGAAAGGATAGTCCTGCTGCATTTCTTTCCACGCTTGGGCCTTGGGAATGACGGTAATCTTCTCGACATGCGCCATTTGCTCCACCCGTTGGGTCACCCGCTCAATGGGAACGTTGGATCGCAAATACGCCATAATCTGCAAATCGGAGCCGATCGATTGGACAATGCTGGTCATCTGAATCACAACGGCAGTGACGACCCCAAAAATCGTAAGGATCGAGGCCATGGTGATAATAATAATCACGTTCATCCAGCCCGTGCGCTTCAACCCCATCAGGGTTTCGCGGACAATACGGCCAGCGATTCGGCATTCGGTGGTGAGGGCGGCAAAAATATCCGTCATGAGTATATCAACCCCTCTGGCGAATCCCCAATAATCTCGCCTTGACGCATCGTGATCACCCGCTTGCGCATTTGCGTCACAATCTGGTGATTGTGCGTGGTGACCAACACCGTGGTGCCGCGCTTGTTAATCTGAAGCAGCAGGTTCATAATCTCCTGCGAGCTTTCGGGATCGAGGTTTCCGGTCGGCTCATCAGCCACCACAATGGCAGGACCATTGACAATCGCCCGCGCAATCCCCACCCGTTGTTGCTCCCCACCGGAAAGCTCTTCGGGCGTGGCGTCAATTTTATCAATCAGTCCCACGACCTTCAGCGCACCCAGCACCCGCTTGCGAATTTCATTGGGACTGACGCCTAGGGCACGCAAGACATAAGCCACATTGTCAAAGGCGGTTTGGCGCGGCAACAATTTAAAATCCTGAAACACAATCCCCATCCGACGCCGCAGCTTGGGGACATCGTGCGACGGCAGGGTCGACAGATCCACCCGCCCCACATAGACTTTCCCCGCCGTGGGTTTTTCTTCCCGATAAATCAGCTTCATAATCGTGGATTTGCCTGCCCCAGAAGGGCCGACAAAGAACACGAACTCCCCCATTTCAATATTGAAATTCGCATCCCGCAAGGCAACGCAATTGTCGTAAATCTTACTGGCACTCGTAAACTGAATCATACCGCAACTCAACTATCGCAGAACAAACAGACCACTATTATACGCCGTCCATAGGCGAGGTGACGACTTCCGGCAGTGCCGTTTCCTCCGGCGGAACAACCTCGGCATCTCGGACAGGGTCTCGGTACAGGGCTTCCAACGCCAGTTTGGCCGTATCCTGCAAGATGCTATCGAGCTGATCGAGCCGTGCGATTTGACGGAGCATATCGGCCGTCCGGCGGATCACCCGTACCAAGTCGCCCTCATCAATCGACGCCTGTGAAATCACCTGCTCCCAAGCCATGCCATCGGTCCACGCCTCGACAATCCCAGAGATAATGGGATTGAGGAGAATCTCTGTGCGAATGCGATGCTCCCGCTGAATACGATACACCGACTTGGCCAAGCCCTGACACTCCCGAACACGCTCACGAACGGCCTCAGAAGGCGTCAAGCGAGTAACCACATTATCACGGGTGGAATCATTGACGAGCGCGCAGACCAAGCCCGCCAATTGCGGCGGTGTTAGGCCATCACACAAGTGATTAAGCAGGACGTTGGCCAGATAAAACTCATTCTCGGCGCGCAATTGTCGGGTGACTTCGCCTGGGCGGGTGGGACGATCGCTTTCATCCAGATAGCCCACCGATCGCAAGAGTTGATAATGATTTTCAAACTGACGCCAATACCAATCTTGTTGTTCGGCAACTTCTCGTTCTAGGCCTTTATACCGCTTTTCGACTTTTGCCAGACGACTCCAATTTTTTTCATGTTTGCCCAGTAACTCACACGATTGACACGGCGAGGTTTCCAGCGTCGTTTTGAGGGACGCCTTTTTACCTTCTGCTTGGGCCAAGGCTTTTTGCATCTCGGGACTAAAGCCAAATTTCTTAAGCTGCTGTTGGTAGAGCTTCACCTCTTGGCGGGCTTCGGCGAGCATTTCATCGCTGCGAAGGAAGGCTTTAAAATCGGCATCACTCAGATTCACCGGACACACAAAAGCTTGCAATTCTTCTCGTTCCGCCCGAACGGCTTCAAACGTCTGGAGTAACGGGGCCAAACGACGGGTTGCCGTGAACGATCCAAAACTCTTGGAAATCAAATACTTCACCTGCTCTAGGGAAAACTTTTGCAGCAAATTTAAAACCATCCCGTACGTTGGGGTGAATCGGCTTTCTAGCGGGTTGGCTTCACTCGCCGCGAGCATCGCCACATCAAACGCACTTTCAAATTGTGAACTCACCGTGACGACATAACCCACCGGATCCATCCCCCGACGCCCTGCCCGCCCCGACATCTGCAAGAACTCGCTCGCCGTTAAAATCCGATGACCTTCATCCGCCCGCTTTGAAATCGCCGTAATCACGGTTGTTCGAGCCGGCATGTTTATTCCGGCCGCCAAGGTCTCGGTTGCAAAAACCACTTTGATCAGCCCTTGCTGAAAAAGGAGCTCTACGAGGCTTTTTAGCGCCGGAAGTAAGCCCGCATGATGCGAAGCAAAGCCATGACGCAACGGTGCGAGATATTTGCTACGTGCCAGATACGGATGCTCCTGTAAATAATGTTGAATAAAGGTCTCAATGCGGGTTTTTTCTGCGGCCGTCAATAAATTAAGACGATGCGTTTCCATCAAATATTTATCGCAACCTTTGCGGCTAAAGGTAAAAAAGATCGCCGGCAGCATATCCCGCTCCGCCAGCGTGCGAATGAGTTGGTTGGAATCGAAGGCCCGCAAGTGCTTGGCCAACCGTTTGCCTTTGCGATCATTTTTCAACTTTTGATTGATGCGCTTGGTGCCGTGATCAAACAGCGGCAGCATGGCTTCTCGGGTGTAATAAAAATGCTGAAGCGGGACGGGGCGAAAATCGGTTTCCACCAAATAGGTATCGTGATGGACTTCGTTAATCCAGTCGGTCAGCTCATAGGCATTGGCAATCGTTGCGCTGAGCGCCACCAGTTGAATCGTCTCGGGACAATAAATAATGCTCTCTTCCCACACCGTCCCCCGTTGCGCATCGTTCATGTAGTGGCATTCATCCAAGATCACCGCACTGACCTGCTGCAACAGGCGACTGTCTTCTTGAATTCCGTAGAGCATATTGCGGAACACTTCGGTCGTCATCACCACAATTTGCGCGTCGCGATTGACGGACAAATCCCCTGTGAGTAAGCCCACAGCATCGTCGCCATAGCGTTTTCGGAAATCAAATAATTTTTGATTGCTCAACGCTTTGAGCGGCGTGGTATAAAAGATTTTTTGTCCGTTTTTAAGTGCCCGATACGCCGCAAACTCGGCAATGAGGGTTTTTCCAGAGCCGGTTGGCGAAGACACCACGACACTCTTGCCATTGCTAATGACACGCATGGCATCTTGTTGAAAGGCATCGGCCTGAAAAGGAAGTTCCGCTAAAAAGTCTTCCAGAAAGTCATTGGGCTGGGACATTAAACTAAAATGGCGGCTGCTTCCATCGCCTTCTTCACCGTCATGCCCATATCGGCTGGACTTTCTACCACGGCAATTCCGGCGGCTTTAAGCGTGGCCATTTTCTCTTGTGCCGTGCCTTTTCCACCCGAAATAATGGCGCCTGCATGTCCCATGCGCTTTCCTGGAGGAGCGGTTTGCCCTGCAATAAAACAGACCACTGGTTTGGTGACGTGATCCTGAATATAGGCCGCGGCGTCTTCTTCAGCCGTGCCTCCAATTTCACCGATCATACAAATGGCTTTGGTGTCGGGATCGGCTTCAAACGCCTGGAGGCAATCAATAAAATTCGTGCCATTCACGGGATCACCGCCAATGCCCACGCAAGTGGATTGCCCAATCCCCAAGCCCGTCAACTGATGCACAACCTCGTAGGTGAGCGTCCCACTGCGAGACACCACGCCCACAGGGCCTTTTTTGTGAATGTGGCCGGGCATAATGCCGATTTTACATTCATCCGGTGTGATAATCCCTGGGCAGTTCGGGCCAATCAGGCGGGTGTGTTTGCCCTGCATAAAGGCTTTGACCAGCAGCATATCCCGCACGGGAATGCCTTCGGTGATACAGATGGCCAAATCCAGATCGGCCTCTACCGCTTCCATAATGGCATCTGCGGCAAAGGGCGGTGGAACAAAAATCACGGAGATGGTTGCTCCTGTGGCGGCTTTGGCTTCTTTGACGGTATTAAAAACAGGAACCAAGCCGAGTACCGTCGTCCCACCTTTTCCGGGGGTAACGCCGCCGACAATTTGCGTCCCGTATTTGAGACATTGTTCGGCGTGGAACGAGCCTTCCTTGCCGGTGATGCCTTGCACCAAGATTTTAGAATTGCGATTCACCCAAATACTCATTGTGTCATCAGTCCTTATTTGGTTTCTAAAACGTTAAACAGCGGCGGGAGCCTTGACCGACTGGGCCACCAATTGGGCGGCTTCGGCCATGGTGTCTGCGACACGGAAGGCCAAGCCCGATTCAGCCAAAATCTTCTTGCCTTCGGCTACGTGGTGCCTTCCATCCGCACGACAATCGGCACGGTTACCTCGAGCTTACTGGCCGCCGCAACGACGCCTTCGGCAAAGAGGTCACAGCGGAGAATGCCACCAAAAATGTTTGATTAAGACCGCTTCCACGCTCTTATCCGAGAGCAAAATCCGAAAGGCATTCTCAATCGCCTCGGCCTTGGCACCCCCCACCAGCATCCAGGGAAGTTCGCGGGTGCGGCACCAGACAGTTTGACAATATCCATCGTGGCCATCGCCAAACCGGCCCCGTTGACCATACAGCCCACGTTACCTTCGAGCTTGATGTAATTGAGGTGAAACTTGGAGGCTTCGACTTCGAGCGGATCCTCTTCGTCAGTATCCCGCAGCGGATGCAGTTCAGGGTGGCGATAGAGGGCGTTGTCATCAAAGTTGATTTTGCCAATCGAGCGCAATAATATGCTGATCGGCGGTCAAGACCATCGGATTGACTTCCACCAGCGCGCAATCTTTTTCCCAGAAGAGGCGGTACAAGTTGAGGATCAGGGTCACGGTTTCTTTGATGGCCGCTTCCGGCAAACCAAGCGATAGGCAACGTTTCGGGCTTGATAGGCGGAAATCCCCACCGCAGGATCGATCCACTGTTTGATGATTTTCTCCGGCTCGGTGGCGGCCACCTCTTCGATATCCATCCCACCCGCGGCACTCGCAATGATCACCGGCATACTGGTTTCCCGATCCGTGATGATACTCAAGTACAGCTCAGACTGAATGGCCGAACCCGTTTCCACGAGAATACTTTTCACTTTTTTGCCTTCTGGGCCGGTTGATGAGTGATCAGCTGCATCCCCAGAAGGCCTGAGCGGCTTCTGTGACCTGGGCTTTGTCAACGACTTTCACGCCACCGCCTTTGCCACGGCCACCAGCATGGATTTGCGCCTTGACCACAACCTTGCCATCAGGCAGGCTTTGGGCAATGGGATTGGGCTTCGGCGACGGTGAATGCCACTTGTCCTTGCGGGTGGGGATATTGTAGGCACGGAACAGTTCTTTGGCTTGATATTCGTGAATTTTCATCCCTACACGGCCTTTCTTCATCTCTGGAAAACAATAGCCACAGTGTACCGCAAACAGCCCCTCACGCCTATTAACCCCCTGAACAAGCACATCAATGTAACAGCTTGCTTAAAAAACCTTGTCAGCGGGAACGTCGATCCGTTATGGTTTGGCTTTCCTCGTTCTATTTGTTTTAGTGAGGTGCGTGATGATTCGAGCAATGGCTCGGTATGGTTTAGTGTTGGCTCTTTTGAATCCGCACGGTATCCCAGGCAGGTCAAAAAAAGAAACCTGTTTTGATTGAGCAAGCCAAACCAAATGAAACCAGTATCAAACCTGTTTCACCGCTTGAACAACTCCGAATTGCGATGATTTGGGTTAAAAATGGCCTATTTCACCTGATTCCAGAGAATTGGTTGTTTACGCCCAAAGGGGTCAATGACTTTACCATCACTGTACCGGACCAGACAGAACATTTTATCGCGGGGCAAGCTGTTGAATTACCATCCCGACTTGCGGAATCGCTTAAAACCAATCCATTTAATATTTTACCGAACCCTGCATTTGATTCAACCGCATTGAATGAGGACACAAAAATAGTTCACCCTGATGTACAAAAAGTGTTTAAAGCACTTTCTGTAGGAGAGAAAAAAGATCTCGGAACAGAGATCTCGAATACATCGAGTGGATCAAACGGTCATTTTCATATTGCCCGATGACCATTTTAAAAGCCCAACCCTGGTCACCGTGGATTACACCTCTGGCAAGATTCTGTCCGTTGCCAATACAACCAATGCTGAACGCTTAAAATCCTACTATGGTGACATGCTATTAAAAATGCAATTAGGAATTCCACTGACAGGCGCTGTTGGGAAAAAATAAAATGAGAGTTTAAATTTTTCAGGCTTAACCAAAATTGCTGCCCCTGTGATACGGCGTCAACTCGAAAGCGTCTATATACAAGTCCCTTCTAAAATTCTTTTTGACCCTGCATGGAAACCCGTTCTCGAGTTTGCAAATTTGTTTTTTAGCCTTGATGGACTTCTAACCGATGCAAAGTTGAGGACTTATCAACAACCTGGAGCCACACTTTTTGATCGCTATCATGCAATGGCTGTCAAACATTCCAAAAATGATTTTTTGGATCTGTTGATAGAACAACAACACTTTTGTTTAGGGGTTATTCAAGTCAGTGGTGGTAACATTCGGCCATCAAAGCAGAATGAACGTCCTACGCATTTTATTGTCATAGACGGTGACACGCTAAATTCTTTTGTAGAGCGCTGTCGTAAGAATCGTCATGTAAAAGTCCGAGAAGGACAATTGATTCTACCGATACAGACGCTAGGAAAGTTCCTCGATGACTTTTCGCATCATTTGGAAGACAAAATTAATGCTAAGTATCCTCGAAGCCGTTCAGTAATCGAATCCGGTAATTATCGATTTGGGCGCGTTGAAGCTTGTCGCTGTAATCGACGTAAACCGCTTTCCATTCGGTAAAAATGTCCAAACATGCTTCGGCCGCTTCCCGATGACCATTGCCGTGGCTTTTGTACCGCCAAACGGCAAGTGAACTTCCGCACCAATGGTCGGGCATTGACATAGGTAATCCCCGCATCGAGATCCCGAATCGCCGTAAAGGCCTGGTTCACATTCTTGGTATAAATTGCGGTAGAAAGGCCAAAATCAATCTCATTGGCCACTTTAATCGCTTCTGATAAATCTTTGACTTTGATCAATGCCGTGACGGGGCCAAAGATTTCCTCTTGGGCATGCGCATATTGGGCGTCACATTATCAAAAATTGTGGGGCGATAAAACCAGCCACTGCCAGCAGCCGTGTCTCGCTCGCCACCGCAGAGAAGCGTTGCACCTTCGTTTTTACCAATTTCAACATATTCGGCGATTTTTTGAGGGCTGCTTCGTTAATGACGGGTCCCAACGTCAACTTGCGGATCGAGGCCATACCCCAGCCGGAGCTTTTTGGCACGTTCCACGAGTTTATCTCGCAATTGCGGATAAATGCCTTCTTGCACAATCACCCGACTGGTAGCCGTACAACGTTGCCCAGACGTCCCAAACGCCCCCCAGATAATCCCCTCCATAGCCAAGTCGAGGTTGGCATCATCCATCACAATCCGTTGCGTTCTTGCCGCCCATTTCCAATGAGACTCGCTTAAAGCTTGGCGCACAGGTGGAATTCACGTGACGCCCAACCTCGCAGGAGCCGGTAAAGGAAATGAGACGAACATCGGGATGGGTCATCAAGGCATCGCCGACAGCACCCCCGCCACCAGTCCACAAAGTTCAGGCACGCCGGCAGGAAGTCCTGGCTTCTTGCATAATTTCAACAAAACGTAAGGCGACTAAGGGCGTATCACTCGCAGGTTTAAAGACAACCGTGTTTCCGCAGACCAAGGCGGGTGCAATTTTCCAACTAGGAATAGCCATGGGGAAATTCCACGGCGTAATACAACCGACGACACCGAGCGGCATCCGGACGGACATGGCAAATTTATTCTGGAGTTCCGAGGGGGTGGTTTGCCCAAAGAGGCGGCGGCCTTCGCCAGCGGCGTAGAAGACCATATCAATGACTTCTTGAATATCGCCACGCGCTTCCGGCAGGACTTTCCCCATTTCACGGGTGAGTTCTTGCGCAAGCTGTTCCTTGCGCTCAATAAAGAGTTGACCGGCTTTGAATAAAATCTCTGCCCGACGGGGTGCAGGCACCAAACGCCAGGTTTCATAGGCTTTTTTGGCGGCCTCAACCGCCAGTTGAACATCTTCGGGGCCAGAAGCAGGGAACAAGCCCACAATGTCAGACGGATTGGCGGGGTTTCGGCTTTCAAAGGTTTTTCCGGATTTCGCGCCTTGCCACTGACCATTGATCAAGTTTTGAAAAACGGGGGTGCACTGCTTTCCGGTTTTAACTGCCCCAAATTGCTTTGAATGGTTGCCATATCCCACAAACTCCTCTGACGAAAAGACTGAAATTACTGCTTTATTCTAACGGATCAGTGCTGGCTCAGAAAGCCCTTGCGGACAGACGCAAAAGAGAAGCGGTATGATCAGAATATGAGTGACCCCATTGCCACGGAATCCACTGCTCGCCCTTCTGAGCGGTTTGCCACCTATCGGCCAGATTTCTAACCTATCTGTCCTTGCAACGCAATGTCTCCAAACACACGCTGCGAGCCTATGAGAACGATCTCGATGATTTCTTAGACTGGCTGATCACCCTGGAAACCCGAGAACCCGTGGATGCCGATCGGATTCGACGGCTTCCTTCGCTTTATTCGGCCGCCTTGGCTCAGGATGACAAAGCCAAATCCACCATTGCTCGCAAACTCAGTTGCCTCAAGACTTTTTTTAAGTTTCTGCTGAAGGAACAATTCTTTGCCTTGGGCGAGTTGTCTTGCAGTTTCAAGGGCCGAAACAAAACCAAAAGCTGCCGCAATTTCTGACCTATCCCGAATACCTGCTGCTGCGGCGACACCTACATCAAGACCAGCCGCTCAGTGCATTAACACCGTTGATTTTACGGGATCTCTTGGCCGTGGATATCCTGTTTAGCTCTGGCTTACGGGTCGCTGAGTTGGTGTCGCCTCTCGGTTGGGGACATTGACACCGAGGCCAGTGAAATTCGGGTGACAGGCAAAGGCCAAAAAGAACGCATCACTTTTTTGAGTCCTATGGCTCTAGAAACCCTAGAAGCCTATCTTTCGGAAGCGTAATCCCGCCTTACAAAGCGATAAAAAAGACGTCTCACCTCTTTCTCAATGCCCATGGGCAGCCGCTCACGGATCGCAGTATCCATCTGCATGATCGCCAAACTTGGTCGAGATGCTGGGTTCTCTCGGCCACTGTCTCCGCATGTCTTTCGCCACAGCTTTGCGACCCATCTGCTGAACCATCACGTGGATCTGCGGGTGGTTCAGGAACTGCTCGGACACGCCAGCATCAGCACGACGCAGATCTATACCCATATTTCAACGGATCGTCTCAAAGAAGCCTACCTCAAAGCCCATCCCCGCGCGCAAATCTTAAGCGGATGAAACCGCCCCTACGCGAATGGCCTCTGCATGAAGGCAGGCAGTCTGTTGACCCGCTGAAAAAGGTTGCATGGTGGGGATGTCAGATTGGCAATCCGGCTGCACATAACGGCATCGCGTGTGGAAGGGGCATCCTGACGGCGGATTGGCTGGTGAAGGGAGATCCCCATGTAAAAGAATCCGTTGGCGGGTGTCATAGGTTGGATCGGGCACGGTAATCGCACTGAGCAAAGCTTGCGTATAGGGATGTGCAGGATGGTCATACACTTGACGGGTCGTGCCCAGTTCTACCAGCTTCCCGAGATACATCACGCCGACGCGATCGCTGATGTATTCGACGACGCTTAGGTTATGGGCGATAAACAAATACGTCAGGTTCAATTCGGTTTTAAGATCTTTGAGCAAATTCAGAATTTGCGCTTGAACACTCACATCCAGTGCACTGACGGCCTCATCGGCCACAATCAGCTTGGGTCGTAGTGCCAAAGCCCGTGCAATCCCCACCCGCTGACGCTGGCCCCCTGGACAACTCATGCGATAGCGCCCCAACATTGCTTGCGATAAGCCCACCATGTCCAACAAGGTCTTGAGTTCGGCTTGCAAAGCCTCGCCGCGTATCTTGGGACGGTGGATCCAAAACGGCTCGGCCAAGGTATCGCCAATGGTCATACGAGGATCCAAACTGTGTAGGGATTTTGGAAAATAATCTGAAAATGCTGTCTCAGAGGCCGTAACGCCTTATCCGACAATTGAGTGAGGTCTTGACCTTCAAATAAGATTCGTCCGGCGGAAGGACGCAAGAGCTGCAGGATACAGCGTGCGAGTGTGGATTTTCACACCCCGACTCCCCGACAATGCCGAGGGTCTCCCCCGCCTGAATGATCAAGTGAAACATCATTGACGGCGTGAATATACCCCACCGTCTGATTAAAAAAGCCCTTACGAATGGGAAAACGCATCGAGACGTTTTCAATGGAAACCAGCGGCGATGATTCAAGCAGATTCATCCCTCAATTATAAAGAAATGCTGAAGATTAAACGCAATCCGTCACGAGATTAAATAATTTTGTTTTTATATAGACAAACAAAAGAAAAAGGTGTGCGTGTATGAGCAGTATTTCTCTTTTTCGTGTCTTAAATTACTTTCCCGACGTCGATCAAAACAAAGACGGCGTCTTGGATCGTCAAGAAATGGCTCGTTTTGCGCTTTTACAGCGGGATAAATTTTATTATTACAATGGCCAACGCCCACCGGAAGGGTACAACGTCGCCAATACCTTCGCCGATATCAACCCGACGCAAACCCAAATTCAAGGGTTTAACGACAGATTACCGTCTGTTCGCAACCATTCTCGCGGGGGGCGCGAACAATCAAGGCCTCTTCATCGGCAATGAAAACAAAGTCAGTCGCGATGATTTCACCCGCTTAGCCCAACAAGATAGTAGTAAAGACAGCATTTCGGCGGATGATTTCAAAGCCATGTTCCCCACCATTGCCGGTCAAGGCGGTGAAGTGGATATCAATCAATTGCGCACCATGTATGGGCAAGCCCCTGTTGGCGGCGGCACTGCCGATAACCCGACCACAGCGCCTGTTAGCAATTCAGGTAGCGAAGATCGCTTGACGATTTATCAGCGGACCCAGCAGACCCTGATCGATACCATTGCACGGATGAGCCGATTGATTCGTCAATTGACCAGCCGTATCAACAATGGATGGAACCGCTTTGGACAACAAGATCCCTATAATTCTGGTTCTGGCTGGCATCGGCCTCGCCGTCCCCATGGCACGCGAAATGATGGTCCGTTCCCAATTCCGCGCACTGGGATGCCTTATTCTGCGATGTCTGGTTCGGGCGTTTCGTTCCAATAGTCTTTGCGTGACAATACAACACGGTGGGTCTTCGATCCGCCGTGTTTTGGTTTACTGTACTAAGAATCGTGATGCCAGACATCCCCTCTAAAGACCCCATTGCCATCTCAGGCATGTTTAATCGGATTGCGCCCTCCTACGACTGGCTCAATACGGTGATGACGGGTGGGATGCACCACCGTTGGAAAGCCTTGGCTACGCAAAAGCTCAGGCTTCAGGCTGGCCAACACGTCCTGGATGTCTGCACCGGCACTGGCGATTTGGCAGGTTTGTTTGCTCAACGTGTTGGCCCATCAGGTCAAGTGGTGGGACTGGATTTTTCCGAGCAAATGCTGGCCACCGCCCAACGACGATTCCCAACCCTTCGCTTTGTGCAAGGCGATGCGATGGCCCTTCCCTTCGAGGACAATGCGTTCGATGCGGCGATGATCAGCTTTGGTTTGCGCAACGTCCAGGATCCGCAAGTGGTCCTCTCCGAAATGGCACGCGTGGTTCGGCCTGGTGGAATCGTCTTAAACCTCGATACCGCATCAAACAACCAAAACCCCTTATTTTGGTTCTACTTTCAACATGTGATGCCACTCTCGGGCAATGGCTGGCCGGAGATCGCGAAGCCTATGCCTATCTTTGCCGCTCCACCCAGACGTTTGCCACCCCCAGCGCGATTATGGACATGATGTTACAAGCGGGTCTCTCCAAGCCGCAGCAGCAAGGCTTTGGCTTTGGCAGTGTCTCCGCACAATGGGCCATCAAGCCCGCTTAACAAATCGTGGAATCCTCCTTGACCCCAACCCATCTTCACGGGTTAATAGCCCATATCGAAAATTTGTTTTGGCTTTTGTTTTCGTTTTGCACTCAGGTTGTCCAAAATCCCCGTGTCCAAAAACGCTCTTTTTTCATGGCTGGAATGGTCTTTTTACTCGCCTTATGGTGAGCCTTAGTATTTTGGTGGCCGATGGCCTGCAAGGTCAACACATTGGGCAAGACAACGCCTTACAAGTGGCTAAACTCCAAGGCCAACAGCCGGAAGTCGCCGCGCGTTAAAGTGTGAAGCACTGTTTGAAAACGCTTCGAATTAAAGCTAATCATACTACTCTAGATTAAAGACCTGCTTGGCAGCGATAAACGGGTAATACGTGTACCAAAGCTTTCCAGTTAACGCGTGACATTCAAACCCAAACCCAGCCGATTGGAGCAAAGCCTCCCAATCAGATTGACGCCATAATAAGTTCAATCCTGTAAAATAATAACGCTTTACCACCGCATACTCCTCTGCCGTCAGCGCTTTTTGTTCAAGCAAAGCATCAATGGCTTCAAACACTTTCGCATTGTCTAGTAAAGCCGTTTCTGGGTCATAAGCGACGGGTAAAAATCCAAATAGACGAAACGTCAGCCCCCATTCCGCTTCGTTAATCCGGCCTTGACGAAAATCCTGTAAGAAATCCTGCCATCTGGGGGGATGACTCATCCACGCTTCTGGAATCACGGGTTGACGGGTGATAAACACCCCTTTCGTGGGGAGAAGCATTGAATAAAGCATGTTGAGAAAAGTGGCCTGAAGCGTTTTCTCTGCCAAGTTTGGCAGAACACCATCCCCCACGATGACGGACAAATCCGGTAGGGACTGCTCTGAAAGACGCAACCAGTTACAGGTTAAGAGTGTTTCACGTTCGGGCTTGGCATTCCAATCACGATAGAGCGCAATGGCATCGACATTGTTATCAGCGGCAATAATGTTGAAATCCCGATCAACCAGCATTTGACGCAGTTCTGGGGTCATTCCCAAAACCATTGCGGTTTTCAATGGGGTCTGAGGGAGGAGTTGAGTATATAAAGCGATTTCTTCAGGGTTGGGCGAACCAGCTTCGTAGCGCACCCCTCGATTTTGAATTCGGGCAGCCAATGCATCCGCCGTCCAAGCCGTTGGGGGAGTCAAGACTGGATCCATCATTTTCTGGAACCTTATTGTGGTTTTGCTCCAGTTTAAACCACTTGCATTCAGGATGAATGAAAGGGAGGGTCTCCTGTGTTCAGGGGATGGTCGTTTGACGCCTTCAATTGATACACTGAAGGGAATCGAGGATTTGGTCGACACTGGATCAAACCCGCGTGATGCACTCAAGGATGACGCAACCCCATGACCCGACTTCCCGTCGATCCCAACGATAAAGGGTAGCTTTGAAGCCATCTTCGCCCTGAACATGGGTGATTTTGTCACAGACCACCTCATGTCTTCAGACTTACTTCAGAAAATCAGCCACGGCAACCAACCCGAACGCCTGAAAAACAGCTGGAAGAACTCATTGCCCTGTACTCAGTCAATAATACCCTGACGTTACTGGGCTTACAGACCAATCAAGCCAATGTTCTGTACGATGCCCTGTCCCGTAGCCTCTGCGAAATGCTTTCGCTGGATGCCTGCCACATCTTTTTAACCCTCGAACAAGCCCATAAACCCCATTTCTTAAGCCTGACGGGAACGTCGCTCACGATGCCCCTGCCACACGGTGGTCTGTGGGGTATGACTTGGGCGGATGAAGGGTTACTGGTCGTTCAAGCCTATCAAGAAGGCTTCCCGCTGGTGGTCGATTCCTTAGACGCTCAAGCCGAGGCTTGGCAGCCCATTCAAGCACTCCATCAACACCAAACCCAAGGCATCATGGCCGTTCCGCTGCATTATCGCCATGAGTTACGTGGATTGATGCTGCTCGAGTCTTATCAGTCCCAATGTGTCTTTCAGCAAGAGTGGGTGGATCTCGCTGAGACTGCCGCTGCTGTCTTTGTCACCTCGATGGAATTGCAAACCCACCTCGAAGCCCGCCAAAGCCTTGGTGAGTCAACCGGACCCGAATCCGAACGAGATGCTTACCTTGCGAGCCCGATATCACCGAAATGATTGGTGAATTGGGGCGCAATCAACAGTTCTTTGTGGAATCGCTGGCCTATGCCGCCGATTCTAAGACGGATGGGGCGGAAGGCCACGCCCAAGCCGTGGCGAAACTCTCCAAAGCCATTGCCGAAACCCTGAACCTGAGCGAAAAAACCATTGATCTGGTCTATTACGCCGGTCTTTTGGCTTCCTTGGGGAACTGCACCTCTCACCGGAAATCCTCAACAAAGAAACCCAACTCCACGCCCCAAGAGCGAGAATCGTTACAGCAATCGGGGGAATCTGGGCGTGCGCCTCCTGATCGGGATTAACTTCCTCGCCGAAGTCATTCCCTACGTGGATTATTGCCGCGAGCGGTGGATGGCCAAAACAGCCCCCATGGCCTTTCTGGCAAAAGTATTCCCTTGGGGTCACGCATTATTGCCGCTGCTGATGCCTATGTGGCCCTCACCAGCCCACGTGCCTACCGCAATGACCCGATGACTTCGCCGGAAGCCTTGCAAGTGTTGGCCTCAGAGGCCGGACAAAAATGGGATCCGATTGTCGTTGAAACCCTTCAGGCTGTGGTCAACGCTGCCTGATACTGAGCTTTCAGGTAAGCAAAGCCGGTTTCCCAAGTTGAATCCGGTTGCCAGGTCGTCAGCCCTGACCCGTTTCCGCTTGAATAGTTTGTTGTAGAGCCTGTTCAAACTGCGACGGCGTGATCCATAAGTCGCTAAAAACGCGGCGCCATGCTGCAAGATAGCGCCATGGCGACGCAATGCGCTGAGCCGCAGAGTTTTTCACCAGAGGCCGCAACCAAGTCCCAAGGCGTTCGGGTTTCAAAGCAAACCGGAGAGGCCAGATAGTCTGATTCACCTGCATCACATGAGGTCTGTAAGGGAACCTGCAACTGCTCCAACGTTCGACGAATCCATGTTGAAAACAAGCAATACGTGTCTGCCAAACTGGCTTGAACAATGGGCGCAATATTGGTAGCAAAGGCAAAGGAGATATCATCCCCATGTAAAATCGCCCGCCCACCCGTCGGCCGCTGAACGCTCTCAAACGGTTGATGGGCTTGATATGCCGCCATCGATTTTGACGACTCACGGTGCTCTGATGCACGCCAAACGACAAGGTTTGCGGCGTCTCACGTATACGTCCGAATCAAGAGCATCTGTTGGGCTGCGCCTTGAAGCCAAGTGACCATGGCCTCATCCCACGCCATGTGATGTGTGCCATTCGCCGCCTGATGCGGCATCGCCACCAGCGAAATCGAGGACCAGTCTGGCTGAATTGTCATACTGTTAGCCTAGCCCAGTCAAGGATTTGCCTCAATCACCAAATCGACTGACCGGCAGAATATTGCGAGTTTGTCACAAACTGGGCCGTAAACCGTTGCAGTGGGTTGGTTTTTGATAGAATCACTGCAACAGTTGTTATCCCCGTTTGGGTTGGGTTTGGAATCGCGTGAGGATATATGGGGACAATTCTCGAACCCCCGATCAATCAAAGCAGCCAGCGGCTGGTCTTGTTTCTGGAAGAGGCGTTGCTGCATAAAAAAGATTTCGCCGAGATGATTGGCGTCACGCTCTCGTATGTCTATAACCTGCTTAACCCGAAGAAGCCTTCCCCACTCGCTCCACAACGCTTGAGCGCATTGCCATGGTGATGGATGCACCGCCCGATAGCTTTCCAGAATATCGTGGCGGGGAAGAACAAACCGTCATTGATGCGGGGGTTCGCCTGATGCAACACCGTCAGCGTGAACTGGGCTTGTCTATGGTGTCGTTTCTCAAGAAGCTGCCCCGCGGGTATCGTTTATCGGTGGTTGATATGTGGCGAGGGGCTTCGCCGTTGCCCTTGGATTGGGCGCAAGTTCAAGCCATTGGGGATGTTTTAGAACTGCCTGCCGAAAAGCTATACCCCTTCTGGGAAAATCGTCTTCAGCACTACCTGATTGCAGGCGGCTTGGATCCGTCAACAATAGTACCCTCTTGCAAGGCTTGTTTTCTGGCGTGCAAGAAGCACTCGATATCAAGCCATAAAACAATCTGCCGAGAGGGCAAACCGTTTCGACAGTGTTTTTAATCTGCTCGACGGTCAGTTGGCGTTTTCCGGCCAAGACTTCCGATACCTTGGCTTGATTGCCTATTTCGGGTAATTCTTGCTGCCGCAAGCCATGATCCCGCATCAAGCTTTTCAACAAGTCAATGGGCGACACGGTGGGGAGACGATAGTGGGCTTGTTCATACCGTTCGACGGCAATCCCTAAAAAATCAATCAACGGATAATGCGGATGCTTGGGTCATCGGGCACGGTGAGCATCAAGTGTTGCAACATGTCCAGGGCGTCTTGATGTTGCTCTGGGGTTTGAATGTGAATCCAAGCAGTAACTTGAGTTGCTTTCTCCAAAAGGGTTTCAACTTGTGACGCCATATTTCTTTTTCCAGTGGTTTTTACTGTATTCGGCCTGGGTCAATACCTCCAAAATGATGCGATTTGTGATTGATAGTGAATTGAAACGAGCAGTCGATAATGATTGCCTTTGACATTGATCACCGTGACTTTGCCAACCGCTTCGGCAGAGGGGAATAAGGCTTGCAAGGATAAGAGGTCTGTCGCTGAAGAACCTCGCAGTTTGAAATAAACCTCATCCAACGCCAAGCGTGCATCCGCATGTTTCTGGCAAAATGCCTCAATCGGTTTGTACGTTATGATGCGCACCGTGGATTAACTTACCTATAAATATCCCATATTGGGATTATTTGTCAAGTGCCCACGGTCCAACTATTCATGTACTGCACCATTTCCGGCGTCAGGGCATCAATCGCAATCCCCATGGCCGTGAGTTTGAGGCTGGCAATCTCGTTGTCCAACTCCGGTGGCAGCAAATGAACGGCTGGCGAGAGCTTGCCGTGTTGCTTCACCAGATACTCGGCGGCTAAAGCCTGATTAGCAAAGCTCATGTCCATCACGCTAGCCGGATGCCCTTCTGCCGCAGCCAAGTTGATGAGACGGCCTTCGCCCAGAACCAAGACCCGCTTGCCACCAGCCAAGGTGAACTGCTCCATAACGGCCGAATCTGCTCCCGCACGGTGGCCATGGCGCCAAAGCTTCGAGGTGAGTTCCAGATCAAAGTGACCGGAATAACAGACAATGGCCCCATCTTTCATCGCATCAAAATGCTGCCGATTCAATCACATGACGGTTCCCCGTGACCGTGACCAAACACATCGCCAATGGGTGCAGCATCCAGCAACGGCATCACGCGGAAGCCATCGAGGGTGGCTTCAATCGCCCGAACCGGATTGACCTCGGTGACAATGACATTTGCACCAAGGCCTCGTGCCCGATCCGCAACCCCACGGCCACACCAGCCGTAACCGACGACAACCAACGTCCGTCCAGACAACAAGATGTTGGTCGCACGGAGAATCCGTCAATCGTGCTTTGCCCGTGCCGTAGCGATTATCAAAAAAGTGCTTGGTTTGGGCATCATTCACGGCAATGGCTGGCCAGGCGAGCTTGCCATCGGCGGCCATGGCCTTCAGGCGGATGATCCCCGTGGTGGTTTCTTCGGTGCTGCCAATGAGATCGGCGACTTGTTGCGGCCGTTCCTGGCCAAGGTGGCCACCACGTCTGCCCCATCGTCAATAATCAACTGCGGCTTATGATCCAAGGCAATGTTGACGTGTTTAGTATACGTTGCAATGTCTTCGCCCTTCCAGGCATAGACGGAAATGCCATAATCCCACACCAGCGAGGCCGCCACGTCATCTTGCGTGGACTAGGGATTGGAGGCGATTAAGATCGCATCGGCACCCCCTGCTTTAAAGGCAATGGCCAGATTTGCGGTTTCCCTTGGTGACGTGACAGCAGGCGACCAAGCGAATCCCTTTGAGGGGTTGTTCTTTGGCAAAGCGTTCCCGAATCAATTTGAGAACCGGCAATATACCCGCTCTGCCCATTCAATTTGCTTTTTTCCCTGATCGGCTAAAGAAATATCCTTGATTTCACTGGGGATTGCGGTCGATGTGGTCATGGGGGCGGTTCCTGTCATTCACAAACAAATAACCTCAGTGTACGGTGTGAACAGGGTAGCTGCCAATCCCCCTATTTGGAGGAGTCGAGGATAGGGCATCGCTTGCTAGAATCGCTTAGCGTCGTGATTTGTCACGACTGCATTTGAGAGTGAGAGAACGAAAGAGGTGATTTGAGATGGCAACCGCAAGACAACCCATTCCCCAGCATTTAAATGCGGCGTGGAATGTGGCCGAAATGGCCCAGCAAAAACGCGTTGGACAAGCCACCCCCATCACATCAATGTCGATTACCCAAACATGGACCGATCAAGCAGTGTCGTGTTACCTGTTGGAAGGCAATTGCAGCAACTGCGAAATTGCCAAGGCCAATTATTCCTTTGCCTGCCAGATGAAAAACGTGGTGCCGGTTCTCTTGGCGAACCTGGGCGCACCGGATGCGGCCCGATTAGAGAAAGTGGCCAGCTCGCTGTAGTCAAGACTAGCCAGTCACTGGGAACTCAAGTAAGATTTTAGACAACCAGCTTTAAGCATATTTGCGGGTGTAACTCAGTTGGTAGAGTACTTGCCTTCCAAGCAAGCTGTCGCGCGTTCGAGCCGCGTCGCCCGCTAATCTATCATATGAAACCAATGTGTTAACAGCGGCTTAGAACGCGCGACGCTGATGGATTTTTGCGACTGATAAGGAGCGAAAATCGCAAACAAAACACGCGCATGGGGCCCCCGCGAACAGAGCGAAGCGGCGTGAGTGGGGCAAAGGGTTCGAGCCGCGTCGCCCGCTAATCTATCATATGAAACCAATATGTTAACAGCGGCTCATAACGCGCGACGCTGATGGATTTTTGCGACTGATAAGGAGCGAAAATCGCAAATAAAACACGCGCATGGGGCCCCCGCGAACAAAGCGAAGCGGCGTGAGTGGGGCAAAGGGTTCGAGCCCCGTCGCCCGCTCACTCTTACAAGTGTTTTTATGCAGGGGCTAACGCCCAACGCCAAGCGTGAAGCACTTCCCAAATCAAAGGCTTTCCCAAATACGCTTGGCTACCCAATGAGCGTGTTGCGGCTCAGAACGCGCGATACTGATGGAATTTTGTGAGTTTACGAACAAAATTCGCCAAACAAAACACGTGCATGGGGCCCCGCGAACAAAGCGAAGCGTCGTGAGTGGGGCAAAGGGTTCGAGCCCCGTCCTCCGCTTTTTATAGAACTCTCGATAATCTAAATGGGGCTCAGAACCCGCAACCTTGATGGATTTTTGCGAATGTCAATGAAGCAAAAATCGGACACAGTCGTGTCTTCAAATGAAGGGGTTTGCAACCTCGACGCCAAGCGTGAAGCACGTCCTCAATCACAATTTTTCCCAAAATGCACTTAGCTAGTCCAAAAGCTTTACCGCTTCTTTGGGGCAGGCGACTTTTTGGGATGATGGGGCATCCGAGCGCCCATCACGGGCGCCCCTTGCTCAGGGGGAATGGAGGCTTGATCATTTTACCCATGGTTGGCGTGGTCTTTGGCGGCGTCGTCGGTGCAGGTGCAATATCACCCACCTCTGGAACGTTTGGCGCAATTTCTCCCATCATCCGAACCGTATGCGTGTTTTTCGGGGTCGCAGCGCCTTGTGATTCGGTCGCTTGGGCTGGCACCACGGTGAAACTGCCCATCAAGGTTAATAAGGTCAGAGAAGCAGCGACTTTCCCCCAAACGCTGGGGCCAGCGAGACACGGCTTGCTGATGTCGGGCTTGCACCCTCCCGGACAATCCTGCGTCAACAACGTGCCATCATGGCGGCGATAAAACCGAACGCACAAACGACCTTCCGTTTTTCAAGCAAAGTGGTTGCTTCTTCGGCAGTCATGGCCGAAAGAATTGTAAACATTGCGCTGACAATCACCGCAAAAACGAACGGTGTGATCGCCGGTCATATCTTCCCAATTGGCAGAACACGGGCTTGCAATTTCAAGGGACTGTAACGATTGCGACATCAAACTAACGCTCCTCAACACGAACCATCACCAATGAATGCTTCAGACGTCGAGAAATGAAAACAGTTCCCCGTCCCAAGAGGCCATCTCGCCCTCTTGCGTCAAGCGGGCTTTTTCGCTTCACTATTATGACGAACAACATGGCGACTGTTGCCTAGTGGTTAAGGCCCCGGTTTGTGGTACCGGTTATCGGGGGTTCGAATCCCCTCAGTCGCCCCAGCTTTTCCGGCGTTATACAATAGAGCCAATATCTTTGTGAATAGATCTTCTTTTTATTAAGAGACTGAGAGAGTCACTGCGTGTTTTCCGCCTTCCCAATGTTGCAATTACGAATTGTTCTTTTGACGGGGTGTTGAGCGTGTCTCTCAGTCAGACGCTGGCTTGGGCTGAGGAAAGCTTGCCCGAACCCCCTGCGCCAAAAGTAAGCCTGGAATCGGGTCAGCCCACAATCGCCACGCCGACAAAAGACACTCAGCCAGAAATCAATGCGAATGCCAGTGAAACATCCCCCAAAGCCGACCCCTTGCCCAACCAACTGTCGCTTCAGGCGGTCAACCCCAAAACCGGCCGCATCGTCACCATTAACGTCAACAGCGATAACTTGAGCTTTGACCCCAGTACAGGAGCCTACACCGTTAAAGGGAATGTCTATATCATTGTCCCTGAAGAAAAACTGGAAATTCTCGCCGATGAGGCCGTCTACGAACCCAAAGCAGCCACCGTCACAACAGCAGGCAATGTGTTTGTCATCACGGGCGAAAATGTGATTGGTAGCGAAATCGCCACAGTTAATCTTAAAAGACAATATTTCTCGATTCTATCGTGCCAAAACCTACACCCCGGGTTATCGGATGGCAGGACTTCAAGTGAAACGAACCGAACAATATACGCTCATTCGCAATGGGCGATTTATTTTAAACGAAGAAGAATTTCGGAAAATCAGCAGCAATTTCCGTCGGCGGGTGGTCTGCATGCAGGGCTTGCCTTCTCCTATGGGTTTTTTACCGCTCAAAATTATCGTGGGGGAGTCTTTGGAAGTCTTGCCAATAATTTTGTCAGCTCGAATCAAGGGAATTTATTTAATCTGGATGGCTCGCTAAATATTATTGGATCCAAAGCCTCACAATTGGCACAAGACCTACGAGGCAAGCCTGTGAGTCCGCGCGATATTCTTAGTGCCGATTTTGACCCTGCCAATAGCGAATACAGCTTGCGTATTAAAAATGCGACGATCAAACGCAATGCGAATAAATACGATGTCATTACGTTAGAACGCACTACGTTGAGACAAAGCCATATCCCGATTTTACTGATTCCCAAAGCCCGATTTGGATATAACGAAGACGATCATTACATGACCTACATTGGGGATGAGTTTGGGTATAATCCTGATTTTGGGGGCTTTTTCTACGGCCCTGGATTTTATAAACAAGCGTTTGATGGCTGGTTTCGATTTTCACCCATTCTCAGTTATGGGGGTGGTCAACGACTCAATCCGGGGCAAGGTTCTCCAAACGAAATTCAAGCCCAACCTGGAATCGGTTTGATGACCCATTATCGGTCTCGACGCGTCATGATGGATTTTGGTTACTCCACCACAGCCAATTTGCCCATTTTTATGTCTCAGGTCAAGCTCAACCCAGAAGGGACGTTGCGGGTTCGACTCTCGGCCAATCAATTTTATAACGGCGCTATTTTGCACTGGAGCGGCCTCGTCGCATGTTGGAATTGATTCACACCAAAAACTTTCCGGTTTGGCACAATTTATTTTTAACCACGTACAACACGTTCGGGGATTGCACGGGATGACTTTTTTCCGTTTCGACAAGGCACCAGTTTTGTCAGCCCTACTAGTGCCGATCCCATTACCACTTGGCGGGCATCGACACAGTTTCGGTTGATGACCCCACGGCCGGTTATTAGCTTGGGAGAAAATGCCGGGCATTGGTTTTACAATGCAAGGACGTTTGGCACCTATGGCACGGGCGATACATTTGGGATTATTCAAGGTGGGCCTTATCTCACTTGGGTACTTGGACCGTTGCTCAATAACATTAGCTATTTACGAGCCGAAACCACAGGCCGCACGCCGTTTGTATTTGATTCGTTTTATTTTGGACAAAACAGCATTAGCACAATTAACGCCTTGGACTTGGGGAAATATGTTACGGTGGGTGCGACACACGTTCTAAACATGGATCGTCAAAATGCTCGTGATGCGTTAGTCGTTGGCGCAATTTGTTTATTTCCATTGGCCCCAAAAAACCTGCGCTTTACGATTGCCTATGATGCAATTTTAAAGCGATCCTTTTTTGGCTTGCTCATTAACCCAGGTGGTGGCGAATTGGTGTGTGACTTTGATCGGGCCTTAGTGACCCAACCTGGGTGCCACCGGGAAAAATTCTTTCCGATGCAACACACGACATGATTATCCCCAAGCGTAAATAACTAACCTTTATTCTGTTGCAGGCATCCAAATCCCACCCGCTGAAACAGCCGCAGCGGCTCCGGTTGCCTGAGGCAAGACATTTGGCAAGTTCCACCAGCGTGCCGCGCCCATCAAAGCAAAACACACTGCTTCACGATATTGCGGTTGCAATCCCTGTTGCGTTAATAAATGCGGGTAATCCCTAATTCTTCCAACATCGCTGATAAAAAGCCTACCAGCGTGGGATTTAAGGCACCACCGCCGGCCAAGATAAATATTCTGAATCGGCAAGACGGGACATACAAATCGCTCATAGGCTTGGGCAATCGTCACGGCCGTTAACATCGTGACGGTGGCGATCATATCCGCCGGACTCAATCGATTGGGCCAATCATTAAGTAAAGCCTGAAGCATCGGCTCCCCAAAGACTTCCCGTCCCGTGGATTTCGGAGGTGCTTGCCCAAAATAAGAATGTGATAATAATTCATCCAAGAGTTCGGAAGAAACCTGTCCCGTAGCGGCGATTTGTCCATTTGGATCAAAAGGCTGCTGAAAAAAGAGTCTGGGTCAGCCCATCGATGAGCATATTCCCCGGGCCGGTATCAAAGGCCAAGATTTTTTCGGGTTGCTGCGATTTGGGAGATAAAGCCGTCACATTGGCAATACCTCCAATGTTTTGAATCGCCACGGCATCGGTCTCATGCTGAAACAATAGCCTGTCTGCCCAAGGTACCAGTGGCGCCCCATGGCCACCATAAGCCATATCACTGGGACGAAAATCAGCGACGACAGGCTTCCCTGTGATGGCGGCCATGACGGCTGGATGCCCAATTTGCAACGTACTGCCCAACTGTCCATCCTGCGGTGGGATGTGATAAATCGTTTGTCCGTGCGAGGCAATCAATCCACCGTGATATTTTGGGTAGAAAGTCTATCCATCAAGGTTCTGGCGACATGACCAAAACAGCGCCCCACTTCTGTTTGCAACTGACACAGCACCGCCAAGCTACTCTGTTCTGGTTGGCGGGTGAGTTCAAATAGCGAGGCTTGCACCAACTCAGGATACCCAATGCTTTCGGTGTCTAAGACCGAAAACGTTTTTAACGCCTGTCCCTCAAAGGAAACTTCGATGGCCGCGGCATCCATGCCATCCATGGAGGTGCCCGACATCAGGCCAATGACGACCAAGGGGGAAGTCATTGCCGAACCACAAGCCGTTCGAGCCAGCGCAGGCATTTAAACAGTCGGTTTTCTTTTCGCTTGTTCAGCGGATCCACCAAAATCGTTTTGGCCCGATACGAATCCCGCCCCAAATATCCGTCAAGGGGCGATCCCCAATGACCGCAACTTGATGGGGATCGAGTGCCATCATCTCCATCGCACGACGCAACGATCCCCGACGCGGCTTGGCAGCACTGCCAATCACGGGCATATTCAGCGTTTTTTCGGCCGCTTGGGTGTATGCTGCATCGGGTTATTCGACACCACCACCATCTTGAAGCCTTTGACTGAAGCGCTTCTAGCCATTTGCGACATCATCCGGCAGCGTCCCCGTGCCTGGAGGCATAATCGTGTATCTAAGTCAAAAATAAAGCCCCGCAGGCCTTCAGACCACATGGCGTCTAAGTCCAAACTCGACACGTGGTCCACGATTTTCCACGTTTTAAGCCACAACGGCGTGATCCTCCTGACGACGAATCAGCGACCAACGCAAAGCATCGGGAGAAAACGCTTCGGGCGGCTTGATCCACGCCCATTGATTCGGCTGAATGGTTTGCAAAGGCAAGCCATTTTCATCCACCGCTTGTTCTAACACCCATTGCGCCACGCCCTCTGGGGTCATCCAGGTCAGGACATCGCCTACTTCAAACTTGTTACGGCCTTGAATAGCAAACCAGCCTTTTTCGTTGATCTTACCAATGGCATTGGCCACAAACGTGGCGTTGGCCTGGCTTTTGGAGTTTGGATAATGATACGCCGCGCTCGTGGGTTTCCTGGAGAAAGCCTTCCGTAAAGCCGCGATGACCGGTTTCGGCGAGTTCGGCTTCCCAGCGAGCAACTTGTTCAGTGGACACCACCTGATTCGTCATATACAAGTCAATGGCTTCCCGATACACCCGCCCGACGGTGGACACATAGTGAATCCCCTTGGTACGGCCTTCGGCCTTAAACGAACAGATTCCGGCGTCGATGAGTTCGGGTAAAAAACGCACCAAACACAAATCCTTGGAATTGAGCATGTACGAGCCATGATCATCTTCCTCGAAGGTATAGACCTCATCGGGGCGGTTTTTTTCGACGACTTGAAACTCCCATCGACAGCTATTGCCACACATCCCCTTGTTGGAGTTTTTGGTATTGTCCGTCAGGTAATCGCTAATCACACACCGGCCGGAATAGGCCACGCACAACGAGCCATGGACAAAGCATTCGAGTTCGAGATCCGGCAGTTTGGTGTGAATCTCGGCCATCTCCCGCACCGGCACCTCACGGGCCAAGATAATACGATCCGCCCCATTATCTTGCCAAAATGCGCATGCCTCCCAGTTGAGAACATTCGCTTGCGTGCTGACATGCAAGGGAATGCTGGGCGCGTAGCGTTTTGCCAGACGAAAAATCCCTGGGTCGCTGATAATCAGGGCGTCTGGCTTGAGGGTTTCGAGTTGCTCGAGATGCGGAATCACCCGATCTAAATCTCGATGACTCGCAAAAATATTGAGCGTGACATAGGCTTTGACCCCACGCTGTTGGCAATACGTAATCCATTGCCCGATATTGTGTGGGGTAAACGGCTCACCCTTGCTCGGCGTGCGAGGGCTCGCCATTGCTAAGCCCAGATAGACGGCATCGGCACCGTAGGCCACAGCGTATTGCAGCTTTCGGGGTCGCCAGCGGGCAACAACAATTCAGGCTTGACGGTCATTCTCTCTCTCTTGAGGTTGCGCTCATTCTGATAGATTATTGTAACCAAAGCCCACTTCCACTCAAAGGAAATCCCTGCCGTGTTTCTTCGTCCGCAATTCGCTGGGTTGGCCCAGAGTTGATCCCAACGTCTCAAGCCGCCGGTTTCGTGATTTTTACCAGCCTGTTGCTGATGCTCTTGGCCGTGGTGATTGGCTCTTTGCTTCTCAATCGCTTTGAGATTCGGGAAAGTGCGGAATCCGCCCCACCCGTCGGGTTCAAGATTTGGTGGCCCTTCTGCAAGAGGCCGAAACCAAGGCCACGTCGCTTGAGCAAGAAGTCGATACCCTCCGCCAAAAGCTGGTGCGTCTCGAGCAAGCCTCCCAAACCGACGGTTGGCAAGCCACCAACCCCGAGGCTACAACGTCTGATGAGCCTCGCTGGACTCACGCCGGTTTCAGGAGCAGGGCTGCTGATCACCCTGCAAGATCAAAAAGTCAAAGCCAATGCGGATCCCCGTCACCAAGACCCCAACATCGGCAAGCTCCAAGCGGAAGACTTGCTCAAGCTGGTCAATGAACTTAAGGCAGGTGGTGCGACAGGCATTGCCATTAACGATCAACGGCTGACCGTGCGCAGTGAAATTGTCCAAGCCGGCGAGATGATTGCCGTCAATCAGTCACGCCTCACCCAACCCGGTGGTCGTGAAGGTATTGGGAGATCCCAATACGCTAAAAAGCACCCTGTCTTTTAAAGGCGGGATTTTAGAGTATTTGCAATTTTTCCAAATTAAGGGTGCGCGTCGAGCAACAAACGAAAGTGACGCTCCCTGCCTTCAAAAGGCAGCTTAAGTTAATTTATTTTTTTCAACGGCGGCAAGATTCCGTTGAAGCCCACCATAACCTGAGCGACTGAGTGGACTCTCAGAAAATTGCGTTGTAAATGTGGCATCATTGGATTGCATTACTGATTGCAATAAGTCATTGTAATCCGCCTGAAACGCAGCAAAATCAGTCTTTTTTTGAAACCGTTGATTCCATGGACACACTTCTTGACAAATATCACAACCAAAAATCCAATCATCTAAATTATTTTCAATTTCCGGTGGAAACGCCCTGCCTTCGATTCAATCGTCCAATACGCAATACATTTGTTGGAATCCAGGGTATACGGCTCATCCAGCGCACCGGTGGGGCAAGCGTCAATACACCGACGGCAACGACCAATGATCGGTGATGGGTTCAAGCTCCGGCGCATTGGGAACGGGTTCCGAGAAGAGGACTTCTGCAATAAAAAACCACGACCCCCGTTGAGGATGAATCAAGCAGGTATTCTTCCCCTGCCATCCCAGGCCAGCTTGAACAGCCATTGGTTTTCAAGTAATGGGGCACTATCGGTAAAAACCCGTGTTTTCAACGTCGGTACGGTTTTTTTTAACGCCTCCACCCACGTTTTTAATTTTTGTTTTAGCTCAAGGTGGTAATCTTTTCCCCATGCATAGCGGTGCAATTTTATACGATGTGTTTTCTGGAAAATCTCCTGGATAATAGTTCACGGTAAAAAGACAAATGGCTTGGGTTCTGGCATCAGTTGCTGTGGATCTTGTCGTTCCTCCAAATAATGTTGCATCCACTGCATGTCCGCATGATGGCCCATCTCCAACCATTGGGATAACTTTTGCGTCGCATCCTCTTAAAATTGGCGGGGGCTGAAGCACCGTAAAATCGGCAAAGCCCAATAATTCGGCTTGCGCGCGTAAGGTCTGAAAATCGGGCATCGGCATCGGATGAGGGTCTCGTTCAGGCTAAAATGGATGGCATGACTGATCTAAACAGAGACACACCCAACCGCCAAGTTATCTTAGGGATTGGTGAAGCCATGGCCTATTGGTCAGGCGAGCCAAGCGATCCCACCACCGTCTATGCGGGCGTGGGAGGCGATGTCTTCAACACGCTGGCAGGGTTGGCTTATCATGGCCTTCCGTTCAATTTCTGTCTCAGCTTGGACAAGATGCAGCCGGCCAAGCTATCGCCGCCTTTGCCAAGGACGTCGGCATCCTGATGGACAACTGTCCCAGTATTCCTCATCAAAAAACAGGGCGATACTGGGCAGCGTTTGATGCATCCGGCAGCACCTTTTTTCGCTATGACCGCACCGGCTCGGCAGCCAGCTTGATCACGCCCTCAGGCACTCGCCACAGTGGATTGGTCCACCGTGAGCCTGCTCTATCTCTCTGGGATTTCACTAGCCATTTCGGAGTCGATGGCGCAAACCGCCTGGAAAGTCCTTCACAAGGCGAGAGACCATCACATCCCCATTGCCTTTGATCCCAATTATCGCCCTACATTATGGGCATCCCCTGAAACCGCTAAAAAAACATTGGAAAGGATTTTACCAAATCTCACCCTATTTTTCCTTCCGAAATTGATCTGGCTATTTTGTGTCCGGCTTTATCCATATCGAAAGCCCTTGAAACCCTTTTCGCAGCAGCACCCCCGACTTGGGGATTTATTTCAAACAAGGTCAAAAACCCGGTGGGAGTGGCAACCAACGGACAGGTACAATGGCTGGATACTCCGGCTATGGAGGCCACGCAAATCATTCGATACGATGGGAGCAGGCGATGCGTTTAATGCCGGGGCGATTCGGCAGTGGTTGTTAACACCTGACGATCCGATACAAATCGCACAACAAGGGATCCGGCAGGCGCAAGCGTCACTAATCTGTCACAGCGCCTTAGAATATATCGAAAAACCTAAGCAATTTCCGATTGGGGAAGTTTCTCAGGGAGATAGATGATCTCGGCCTTCGTGCGTTTTTCGACATTATCCTCGGTGATAATCACTTTTTGAATGTCGGTGCGAGACGGCACTTCGTACATCAGCTCCATCATAATTTCTTCGACAATGGACTTCAGCGCCCGCGCGCCCGTGCGACGCTTCAACGCTTGACGGGCAATGGCAATGGCTGCTCCGTCCTCAAACTCGAGTTCGACACCATCCATCCGACAACAGCTTTTTATACTGTTTGAAAATGGCATTTTTGGGTTGTTTGAGAATCTGAATCAGGGCGTCTTCATCCAGCGGATCCAAGACAGCACAGACTGGAATCCGACCGATAAACTCGGGATCAGCCCAAACTTGAGCAGATCTTCCGGCTGAAGCTGCTTAAGGGTCTTGGCAGCCTCAAAATCGCGCTCGAAAGGCTTTTAGGAGCACTCGCCCCAAAGCCCAAGGATTTTCCAGCGACGACGCGGCTTTCGACAATTTTTTCTAAGCCCACAAAGGCCCCACCGCAAATAAAGAGGATGTTCCCCGTATCAATCTGGATAAACTCTTGATGCGGATGCTTTCGCCCACCCTGAGGCGGAACGTTGGCAATCGTACCTTCGATCATCTTGAGCAAGGCTTGTTGGACGCCTTCCCCGCTCACATCTCGGGTGATACTGGGGTTCTCTGATTTGCGGGCAATCTTATCGATTTCATCAATATAGATAATCCCTTGCTCAGCACGGGCAGCGTCAAAATCGGCCGCCTGATAAAGCCGGAGCAAGATGTTTTCCACATCATCGCCGACGTAACCCGCTTCGGTCAGTGTGGTGGCATCTGCGACAGCAAAAGGAACGTCTAACATTCGAGCCAAGGTCTGGGCGAGCAGGGTTTTCCCTGATCCCGACGGCCCGACCAGCAGAATATTGCTTTTTTGAATCTCCACGTCGCTCTTGTCTTTGTTCTCGTTGACGTTGTGATTGATGCGCTTGTAATGATTGTAAACGGCCACCGACAAGACCTTCTTGGCGTCATCTTGGCCGAATAATATGCTGATCCAAATACGCTTTAATCTCAGTAGGCTTGGGGACTTTGGCCAGCTCGATAGGGGCAGACTGCTTTTGCTCCTGCTCGCCGCCTTCAAAAAACTCTTCGTCGAGGATCTCATTACACAGATCCACGCACTCATCACAAATATAGACTTCGGGGCCGGCAATCAGCTTTTTGACCTGATCTTGGCTTTTCCCGCAGAAGGAGCATTTGAGACGACTGTCTTCCGTCTTAGCCATAATAAATTGGAACCTCCCTCATGCATTGGGAACACGGTCAACCGTGTGACGTTACTATTATCGACGAGATCGCTTCAGATATCCAGCCCAAAGCCGAAATCTGTTACACGTTAAGCGTCTTTTTGGTCTCTTCGACTCGGGTGATGACCTTGTCCACCATCCCGTAGGCAACGCCTTCTTCGGCAGACATAATGTAGTCACGATCCGTGTCTTTCTCAATCTTTTTGATGGATTGACCGGTGTGATGGGCCAACAGCTCGTTGATCAGCTTTTTCATCCGGTTGATTTCAGCTGCTTGAATCTCAATATCCGTAGCCTGACCTTGCGCCCCACCCAGAGGTTGGTGAATCAAGATACGGGAATGAGGCAACGCCATCCGCTTCCCAGCCGTCCCAGACGCCAACAAGAATGCGCCCATACTAGCGGCCTGACCCAAACAGATCGTCGAAACATCCGCTCGAATGTGCTGCATCGTGTCATAAATGGCAAAACCCGCCGTCACGCTGCCGCCTGGGCTGTTGATGTACAACATCACGTCTTTTTCAGGGTTCTCGGAATCCAGCAACAACAACTGCGCCACAATCAGGTTGGCGACCATATCATCCACTGGCGTCCCCAAAAAGATGATCCGCTCCCGCAAGAGGCGCGAAAAGATGTCAAACGACCGTTCACCACGGCTAGATTGCTCGATAACAACGGGGATATAGGCTTCTGGATTGATGGCCCCGCTCACCACGGCTGGATGACGCTCAATCGACTGAATGATTTGGTTGGTGTTCACGGCCATACTCTCCTTAGGGGGAACGAATAAAAACAATACACTTAGTTTAGCCTCCGATACGGGAGTCGGCAACCGACCCCCTCAATCACATCATTAAACCGGTTCAAAGTTCTCTTTGCCAGACACGGCACTCGCTGCCACCAAGGCTTCTGGGGCTATCGTTGGTCGTCTGGGCCGGTTCTTCCTTGACGTAGTTGACTTGTGCTGAAGACAATAAGAACTCCACGACCTTACCGCTGAGGATTTCATCCGTCAGGGCTTGCGTCGCCTCAGGGTTGTTGGCCAGATTCCGCATGACTTGCTTTCATCCAAGCTGCGATCCCCTGCCACCTTCAAGACTTCGGCCTGAAACTCTTCAGCCGTCACGGAAAAACCTTGCTGTTTGGCAATGGCCGCAAACGTCAAGCTGGTTTGAATCCGACGCTGTGCTTCAGTGCGCAGGTTCTGCCAGATTTTTTCCTGGCCTTGGCTATCGACAAACTGTTCCCAGTTCAAGCCTTGCGACTTAAACCGCTGCTGCACTTCTTCCAACAGGATCCGCGCTTCACGATTGATCATCGCATCGGGCACGTCAATCTTGGTGCGATCCACGATGTAATCGATGATAGCCTTTTGCTTGCGAAACTCGTTTTCCGTCTCGACATTCTGATCAATAAAGTCTTGAACCGCTTTTTCAGGGCGTCTACACTCTCATAGGGGCCAACTTTCTTGGCCAGCTCATCATCTAAGGCGGGGACCACTTTCTTTTTGATTTCGTTTGATCTTAATCGTAAAATCTGCAGGCTTCCCAGAAAGCGTATTATA